>CM055118.1:423056786-423599286 GCA_029206835.1 Rana muscosa
CACTATACCTGGTCTCCCCAGGAGCCTGCACTCACTATACCTGGTCTCCCCAGGAGCCTGCACTCACTATATCTGGTCTCCCCAGGAGCCTGCACTCACTATATCTGGTCTCCCCAGGAGCCTGCACTCACTATATCTGGTCTCCCCAGGAGCCTGCACTCACTATACCTGGTCTCCCCAGGAGCCTGCACTCACTATATCTGGTCTCCCCAGGAGCCTGCATTCACTATATCTGGTCTCCCCAGGAGCCTGCAGTCACTATATCTGGTCTCCCCAGGAGCCTGCAGTCACTATATCTGGTCTCCCACAGTACACAGAACATGGAAATGCAATTATTTTAGTAAATATAAACTGCTAAATACCTTTTATCATCAGCAGTTTATAGCAGTCTTGTGACTTGTATCAGTGTCTGGTTAAAGCTTGTAGGAGAAGTTTTAATTCTCCACTGATTGTCTTACGAGGAGGCAGGACCCCTGACCCTCTGTCTGGACAGTGCCGATTGGCCCTGTGCTGATCACATGCAGTCTGCCAAGAAAAAAAACTCTCTAGCAATACACACCAAACTGAGCATGTGCAGCCTGACTCCAAAGGCTCTGTTCTATCAGGAGATGGATTGGGGACTGTGGAAGAAGGGGTGGATCAGAGAAGACAGGATCAAACAGCCTTTTTACACAATGCAGAGAATTAACCCCTTAGGTTCCACAGTGAGTATAACAAGCATGCTTTACCGCATATACAGACTGATTTTTACTGTTTTGGGTTTAGTAACACTTTAACTCAGAAAAGTTTCTTCTATTGCTCTCAGCCTCCTCCAAATCTCCAAATTCCTTTTTTTGCTGCTGTGATCTGACTTCCTGTTAGAGATGGACTATGGGATTTGTATATAGAGCAGTTCTCATAACGGCAAATAATGTGTACTGCCCGGCCGTTCCAAACAAATGGAAGATGGGGGGGGGGGGGGGAGGAGAGGTTCAAGAGCTTACAAAAGGATATGTAGCGGGGTGTTACATTTAGGGGGCAGGTGTCTGAGTGTAATCAGGCTCAGATGCACTATTGCTAGGGTCTATGGACTATATTTTCCTGTGGAGGAGATCAATAGTGTCTAGTTCCCTGCAGTCTATAGGTGGTGCTGTCGCCATAGACTGGGGTTGAACCATCGTTGTAGGGTTGTGCCTTTTGGTGTCCCCTCTCTGCGGTGGTGCGGCGGGGCGGGGAACCCGCTGTGCCTGCTGGGAGGGGGTATAAAAGGGGCGGCCATCTTCCACACGGGGTCCCAGTCCCAGGCACCTTCAGCCTGGGGCTGCTGTTCCGGTTCGCCCGCACCCAGGTGCCCTTGGCCTGGGTGTAGGGGATTGAATGCCATCCCAGGCACCTTCGGCCTGGGGTGAGGTACTGCTTGAGAAGGCCTGGGGCCCAGTACCTTCGACTGGGTCCCGCGAGGGATCGAGGAATCCTAGTGGTCCATTGAGTGAGGGAACCTGAATCTAGGACGAGGGGGGCCAGAGAGGTTACCCTTCCCGAAGATCCATTGCAGCAATTTGGTGACGGTGGGGCCTCTGGTGATCGTCCGGATGGATGTCTTCTCGCTGACAGGGGTCGCAACTTTTTGAAGGTAGTCCAAGTTTCCATGGTCTGTGGCAGGGACCCAACGTGAAGCAGGTCGGTGGCAGAGACCCAACAATCATGGTCTGTGGCAGGGACCTTAGTTCACCTGGTCCGTGGCAGGGACCAACCTCACGGCCGGTGGCAGCGACTGTGCGCCATAACTGTTGTGAAATCCTAACAGTTTAGTTTCATTGATAGGATTGTGCCTGGACCTTCTCCCCACTTTGTTCTGAACTGTTTTGTGTCTGACCAGTCGCTCTCAAAGAACTATTTATTGCTCTGAAGAATAAATAAGTGTTGGACTTTCAGTGGTGTGGAACTTGACTTTCTGGGAGCTAAAGGGTCCTACCTCCACCTGCGTGGAAAGTGGGAATCATCCTCGAGGGAAGTTTTGGCTCTGTACAGGGGCACAGGCCCGAAGGTAAAAAGTTATAGCTCACACCTCTGCACACTTGAGGGTACGAGCTGGTGGTGCGCCACACTCTCCTCCCTGGTCCCCTAGACAAGAGCCATTGACCGAGAAGAGAAAGAGAGAGTGAGAGGTGAGGTCGCTACAGATACAACAAGGTAGATAAACACAGTAAGTGTAGCGGCCCCCCTCACTCCGCTCTTGTCATCAGCTCGTCTTTCTCTTGTCTAGGGGTACCTTAGAGGGGAGGGAGCGGGGACACCCCGCCTGGCCTCCACCACATGTGTCAGTGCGGTATAAGCAACGTTCTTGTTTTACCTTCGGGTCAGTGTTGTGCACCTGGATCCTCCCTCCGAGAGTCACCTTGAACAATGTCTGTCAGTAAATGAGCCCCAGGCCTCGTACACACGGCCGAGATTCTCGTCGACAAAAACATGTCGTTTTTTTCGACGAGATTCTTGGACAAGAAAATTGTCCCGGCCGAGTGTACAGACGCTCGATTCAAAGAACCCGCGGTTCTTTGAATGGAGCGTACGCGGTGACGTCATCGACTACGACGAGCATGCGCTCGTCACATTCGATGCCGTCGCCGCCATCTTGGTATACCCTACGTATGCCTAGGAAGCTACCGCGCATGCGTCGAATTCATTTCGAACATGCGCGGGCTTCCGGGAGGACAGGTAAGTGTACACACACTCACTTTTCTCGTCGAGAAACATGCCGACGAGAATCTCGACGAGAAAATAGAGAGCAGGTTCTCTATTTTCTCGTCGAGATACTTGTCGCTTTTCTTGACGAGAAACCATACACACGAACGAGTTTCTCGGCAAAAAATCTCTGCCAGCAAGTTTCTTGCTGGTTTTTGCCGAGAAACTCGTTCGTGTGTACGAGGCCCCATACCATTAAAGTCCAACACTCCTTTATTCTCATGCGAATGAACACAATCAGTTGAACTCTCTTGAGGAATAGAACAGGAAAGGAGGTGTGGATGCGAGTAGGCCCAGACACAATGCGTTCTCCACTTTCCTTCCTGAAAGTGGGCTGTGGTCTCCGCACGGGGGGAGATTTCCCTCCAGGCGGTCTCCGACGAGAGGCTCACCCGTCACCGGCAATATGCTGCACCGGGTCTTCAAGTGAGGAGCTCCCCCCGGTCCATTACGCCTTCCAGATTCGGGTACCCAATCCCTGGGTCCCCTAGGATCTCCTTCCCTCGCGGAACTCAGTGTTGGGCACTGAGCTCCAGACCTCCATCCGAGTACCTCACCCCAGGCTAAAGGTGCCTGGGATGGAACACGACCTCCGACTGTCCTCTAGGCCTAGGCCGCCTAGAGGACCGACACGAACCACCGCCCACAGGCTGAAGGTGCCTGGGACTCCGACCCCGTGACAAAGATGGCCGGCCCTATATACCCTCTCCCAGCAAGCACGGCGGGTTCCCCGCCCCACCGTACCACTGCCGAGGGAGGACAAAAAGGAGGCACAGCACACAGCAATGATTCAACCCCAACCCAGGGCGACAGCGCCACCCACTGGGCCGCAGGGAATTACACATCACTGATGTCTCTGCCAAGTTCAAATTACACCCGGGAAAGTACATACCCGCTACATAAGCAATTTCATAAAAAAAATAGATTACAGGGCCATTAAGTAGTAGATGTTTATGGATGATTTTGGGAGAATAAGGATATTGTTTAGTGTCAATTTAATTAGATATAAGTCGGTGTGCTCTTCTATAAAGACATACACTTTGCATAAACTGATCCTAATATGTTCAGCTCCAGCCCTGTAAATGTGCAACAAAAGCAATTAGAATCAACGAAAAATCCCATTAATGGATTTCTATAAACAAAACAAGGGGCCGCACTGACAAACAATCGATATGGTTAACAGTCTATAATTAAGAAGACAATCGTTTTCAGTCTTCAAATTAAAAGTGTCCTGTTAAAGCTGCAAGAGTTGACAGCGTTTCGTTTGTTCGGTGAATCATGACGTTTATACCTCGGGGCGTTTTACTGTACGTATATCCACCCGGGTGCATAATCTCTACTCTGTGCTTTGCTTAATGCGTAACTAAATTCAAGAGCTAAAAACTGATAGTATTGCCATTAACACAATCCTAACACAAGAGCTTACGGGGCGCTGGTATTAGATTTTTGAAGGGTCACTGGCAGTACTCCACAAAACGGGGTGTCAAGACCGGGATTTGAGCCCACAACCTCTGCTGTGTCTGGCAGTGGCTCTTCTTGATATTGGACAGTTCTCTTAGAACAGGGGTCTCCAAACTTTTCAAACAAAGGGCCAGTTTATTGTCCTTTAGACTTTAGGAGGGCCGGATTGTGGCCAACAGAGGAAATGACACGGGCTAAGCATCAGTGAAAATAAATTTGGTCTCAAGGCTGGTGGTCCATAGTATCCCATCATTGGTATCGGTGGAAGATATAGTGCCCCAATGTTGGTTCCCCGAAGGGCCACATCTGGCCCTCGGGCCACAGTTTGGAGACCCCTGTCTTAGAACAACATTGCTTTTTCTGTTTTTTCTGGTAAACCTTATACTCATTGCTCCTCCCATGAGCTTCCTATTTAAGCCATGCCTTTGCACTTCCTGTTTGCCAGATAATTGTCCTCTCTCTAGCCGATATCTTGCTCCTTTGCATACTTACTGCTGTCCTCAACTCCGTTACCACTCGTTACCAACCTTTTGGCTTGTTCCTCGACTACATTTTTACTTGATCCCAACCTGCAAACACTTTTTACCGGCCTTTGGCTTGTTTACTGACTACATTTATGCTTGATCTCTACCTGCTATATCTGCTACTGGACCCCGGCTTTCTCACCTTCTGGTGGGACGATCCTGAGGACCATGACCTGGTACTAACACACACCAAAACCCATCTCCACCATCAGAAACTCTGGCGAATACCGGTTATAAAAAGAAGAAAAGGAAGCACCACCAAAGTGCAATATTTATATACCGTATATACTCGAATATAAGCCGAGGCACCTAATTTTACCACAAAAAACTGGGAAAACTTATTGACTCGAGTATAAGCCTAGGGTGTCCATCTGCATGCCTCACTGTGCCTCACTTTGCCTCACTGTGTCCATGTGCATGCCTCGCTGTGTCCATGTCTCGCTGTGTCCATGCCTCGCTGTGTCCATGCCTCGCTGTGTCCATGCCTCGCTGTGTCCATGCCTTACTGTGCCCATGCCTCGCTGTGCCCATGCCTCACTGTTTCCATGGCTAGACTGACGTTTAACATGGGAGTCTATGGAAGGGGTGCCCGGGTTTGAAGAATCGGTGCTCCCCGGCCGTAGGTCCCCCAGACAAAAAAACCTTTGCACACTTATAGAGGAGAAATGGGGCTATATGTGTGCCAAGGTTCGGGTCCAGGGGACCTACGACCGTCTGGTACCGCGTCCCCAAATTCACCGGAGAAATTACCATTTAACATGGGAGTCTATGGAAGGGGTTCCCGGATTTGAAAAAGCGGTGCTCCCCGGCCGTAGGTCCCCCGGACAACAAACTTTTCACACTTGTAGAGGAAGAGTGAGGCTACATGTGTGCCAAGTTTGGGGTCCAGAAAACCTATGCCCGGCAGGTACCGGGTGCCCCAAATCCGGGAGATCAGGTGCAAAAAGGTGACTCGAGTATAAGCCGAGGGGGGGTATTTTCAGCACAAAAAAATGTGCTGAAAAACTCAGCTTATACTCGAGTATATACGGTAAATCATTTCTTAGCAAGTGATTAAAAACACTCACATGATGTAGAGTAAAGTATTGCTCATCATTTGTAGTACAAGCAATCTGACGCTCATCCCTATCCTGTGAAAACCGCCACCGCAATCCAAAGGCTGTGGTTGGAATTGTTGGAGGCATGGACACCCTGTGTACACAAGGAAATCCTCCTCAACCAGCATGGAACGCACGGGCTGATGTGATGTCACCAGAGGAAGGGGCCGGAAAGACAACAAGCTGCGCGCTCTGAGCTATTGCTCCTTCTATAGGCCAGGTTTCCTGGTGTACACAGGGTGCCCATGCCCCAACACATCCAACCACAGCCTTTGGATTGCGGTGGCGGTTTTCACAGGCTAGGGATGAGCGGCGGATTGCTTGTACTACTAATGATGAACGATACTTTACATCTTGTGAGTGTTTTTACCCATTAGCTAATAAATCATTTATCATTAAAACTGCACTTAAGTAGCGTTTCCTTTTCTCCTTTTTATCTCTACACACAGAGCTGGTCAACTCTGAGGATGGCTGACGCCGGTGCTCATTAGCTGTAATGGACTTTCTTGGACTTTTTTTGGACATTGTTCTTTAGAGTGTACAGCCATGGCCAAAAGTTTTGAGAATGACAAATATAAATTTTCAAAAAGTCTGCTGCTTCAGCGTCCATGTTTTGTTCCCCAAGCCACTTAGTTCTCACTTTTGCCCTATGGCAAGGTGCTCCATCATGCTGGAAAAGACATTGTTCCTCACCAAACTGTTCTTAGATGGTTGGGAGAAGTTGCTCTTGGAGAATGTTTTTGTACCATTCTTTATTCATGGCGGTGTTCTTAGGCAAAGTTGTGAGTGAGCCCCCACCCCCTTGGCTGAGAAGCCCCCCACACATGAATGGTCTCAGGATGCATGACACAGGACTGATGGTAGAGCTCACCTTTTCTTCTCCGGACAAGGTTTTTTTCCAGATGCCCCAAACAATCGGAAAGGGGATTCATAAGATAAAATTACTTTCCCCAGTCCTCAGCAGTCCAATCCCTGTACCTTTTGCAGAATATCAGTCTGTCCCCAATGTTTTTCCTGGAGAGAAGTGGCTTCTTTGCTGCCTTTCTTGGCACCAGGCCGTCCTCCAAAAGTCTTCTCCTCACTGTGCGTGCCGATGTCCTCACACCTGCCTGCTACCATTCCCGAGCAAGCTCTGCACTGGTGGTGCCCCCATCCCGCAGCTGAATCAGCTGTAGGAGACGGTCCCGGCGCTTGCTGGACTTTCTTGGGCGCCCTGAAGCCTTCTCCACAAATGCAGTGGAAATGTGTTTTGGCCATTAAGTTTATTTTAATGGCAAAGAGGGGCTAATTGCAATTCATCTGATCGATCTTCAGAACATTCTGGAGTAAATGCAAATTGCCATCATAACAACTGAGGCAGCAGACTTTGTGAAAATTTATATTTGTGTCATTCCCAAAACTTTTGGCCATGGCGGTATACAGTTGTGCTCATAAGTTTACATACCCTGGCAGAATTTCTTGGCCATTTTTAAGAGAATATGAATGATAACACAAAAAACGTTTCTTTCGTTCATGGTTAGTGTTTGGCTGAAGCCATTTATTATCAATCATCCTTTTAAATCATAATGACAACAGAAAATACCCAAATGACCCTGATCAAAAGTTTACATACCCTGGTGATTTTGGCCTGATAACATGCACACAAGTTGACACAAAGGGGTTTGAATGGCTATTAAAGGTAACCATCCTCACCTGTGATCTGTTTGCGTGTAATTAGTGTGTGTGTATAAAAGGTCAATGAGTTTCTGGGCTCCTGACAGACCCTTGCATCTTCCATCCAGCGCTGCACTGACGTTTCTGGATTCTGAGTCATGGGGAAAGCAAAAAAATTGTCAAAGGATCTGCGGGAAAAGGTAGTTGAACTGTATAAAACAGGAAAGGGATATAAAAAGACATCCAAGGAATTGAGAATGCCAATCAGCAGTGTTCAAACTCTAATCAAGAAGTGGAAAATGAGGGGTTCAGTGGAAACCAAACCACGGTCAGGTGGACCAACTAAAATTTCAGCCACAACTGCCAGGAAAATTATTCAGGATGCAAAGAAAAACCCACAAATACCTTCAGGTGAAATACAGGACTCTCTGAAAACATGTGGTGTGGCTGTACAAGATGCACAATAAGGAGGCACTTGAAGAAAGATGGGCTGCATGGTCGAGTCGCCAGAAGAAATCCATTACTATGCAAATGTCACAAAGTATCCCGCTTACAATACACCAAACAGCACAGAGACAAGCCTCAAACCTTCTGGAACAAAGTCATTTGGAGTGATGAGACCAAAATTTAGCTTTTTGGTCACAACCATAAACTCTACATTTGGAGAGGAGTCAACAAGGCCTATAATGAAAGGTCCACCATCCCTACTGTGAAACACTGAGGTGGATCGCTGATGTTTTGAGGATGTGTGAGCTACAAAGGCACAGGAAATTTGGTCAAAATTGATGGCAAGATGAATGTAGTATGTCATCAAGAAATACTGGAGGAACATTTGTATTTATCAGCCAGGAAGCTGCACATGGGACGTACTTGGACATTCCAACATGACAATGATCCAAAACACAAGGCCAAGTCCACCTGTCATTGGCTACAGCAGAATAAAGTGAAGGTTCTGGAGTGGCCATCTCAGTCTCCTGACCTCAATATCATTGAGCCCCTCTGGGGAGATCTCAAACGTGCCGTTCATACAAGACAGCCCAAGAATTGACAGGAACTGGAGGCTTTTTGCCAAGAGGAATGGGCAGCTTTACCATCTGAGAAGATAAAGAGCCTCATCCACAAATACCACAAAAGACTTCAAGCTGTCAGTGATGTTAAAAGGGGGCAATACACGGTATTAAGAACTGGGGTATGTAAACTTTTGATCCGGGTCATTTGGGTAGTTTCTGTTGTCATTATGATTTTAAAAGAGTAAACACAGTTGATTGATAATAAATGTCTTCAGCCAAACACTAACCAATGAGTGAAAGAAAAGTTTTTGTGTTTATCATTCATATTCTCTGAAAAAAGGCAAAGAAATCATAAATTCTGCCAGGGTATGTAAACTTATGAGCACAACGTATCATTGTGCAACCTGGGCCGCTTACCCTTTGTGCTCCAGAAATCCTCTACCTCTGTCAGTTATAGGTAAATACCGGATTGGTGTTTAGACCCCGCACCTCGGGTGAGCCAACATCACCTGCCAGGGTGACCTGCTTGTTTACCTATCCAGCTGGTCGGTTGGGGTATCTCTACTGCTATAGCTACTGGTCTCCGAGCCTGACCCCTGACCGCGACACAGGGACTTCCCTTCTAAACAAGGAAAAAATCCAGAGTTAAGAATCCACATACTGGTCATACAGTCCAATGAAAGTGCCAAACAAATGTCTAACAGTCCAAGATAATTTATTGATAAAATTGATGCATAGCAGGAAAATCCAACGCGTTTCAGGGACAAACACACTCCCCCTTCATCAGGACTTTCCACATTCACTAACACTGGCTAAACCTGCCCTCCTGAAACTGTTCCAAGCAGTTTATCACAGATACCATCTATTTGGTGTCTGCTTATCTGAGCCCATTTTCAGGTGAATTAACCACTTAAGGACCGCCGCCTGTACATATATGTCGGCAGAATGGCACGGCTGGGCACAAGCGCGTACAGGTACATCCTCTTTAAGATGCCCAGCCGTGGGTCCTGAGCTCCGTGACAGCGCCCGTGGGACCCGATCGCTGCTGGTGTCCCGCGATCGGGTCACAGAGCTGAAGAATGGGGAGAGGTAAGTGTAAACAAACCTCTCCCTGTGCTTCCTAGTGAGGCTGTCACTGATCGTCTGTTCCCTGTCATAGGGAACGACGATCAGTGATGTCACACGCCAAGCCACGCCCCCCACACAGTAAGAATCACACATTAGGTTACACTTAACCCCTTCAGCGCCCCCTACAGGTTAACCACTTGTCCCCCGCCCACTGTCAATAGACGGCGGGCGGAGGATACTCTCGTTCTGGGAGGACGTCATATGACGTCCTCCCTTTAAAACGAGCTAGGAGGCGCGCGCGCGCGCCGCGTTCACAAGGCCCCGATGCGCGTGCCCGGCGGCCGCGATTGCCGCCGGGCACCCGCGATTGCCCGGGAAACGAGCAGGAAAGTGGATCTCTGTGTGTAAACACAGAGATCCACGTCCTGTGAGGGAGAGGGGACCGATGGTGTGTCCCTTGTACATAGGGACAACCATCGGTCACCTCCCCCAGTCAGTCCCCTCCCCCCACAGTAAGAACACATTGAGGGAACATATTTAACCCCTTCCCGCCCCTAGTGGTTAACCCCTTCCCTGCCAATCACATTTATACAGTAATCAATGCATTTTTATAGCAGGGATCGCTGTATAAATGTGAATGGTCCCAAAAATGTGTCAAAAGTGTCCGATGTGTCCGCCGCAATATCGCAGTCACAATAAAAAATCGCAGATCGCCGCCATTACTAATAAAAAAATAAATAAAAAAATGCTATAAATCTATCCCCTATTTTGTAGACGCTATAACTTTTGCGCAAACCAATCAATACGCGCTTATTGCGATTTTTTTTTTACCAAAAATATGTAGAAGAATACGTATCGGCCTAAACTGAGGAAAATGTTATTTAAAAAAAAAAAATGGGTATTTATTATAGCAAAAAGTAAAAAATAGTGTTTTTTTTCCAAACTGGACGCTCTTCTTTTGTTTATAGCGCAAAAAATAAAAACCGCAGAGGTGATCAAATACCGCCAAAAGAAAACTCTATTTGTGGGAAAAAAAAAGGACGTAAATTTCGTTTGGGAGCCACATCGCACGACCGCGCAATTGTCATTCAAAGTGTGACAGTGCTGAAAGCTGAAAAATGGCTTGGGCAGGAAGGGGGTTTTCGTGCACAGTAGGGAAGTGGTTAATCCCTTCACTGCCAGTGTCATTTTCTCAGTACGCATTTTTATAGCACTGATCGCTGTAAAAATGAAAATTTTCCCAAAATGGTGTCAAAAGTGTCCGATGTGTCCGCCATAATGTCGCAGTCATGATAAAAATCGCTGATCGCCGCCATTACTAGTAAAAAAAAAAAAAATATTAATAAAAATGCCATAAAACTGTCCCCTATTTTGTAGACGCTATAACGTTTGCGCAAACCAATCAAACGCTTATTGCGATTTTTTTTACCAAAAATATGTAGAAGAATACGTATCGGCCTAAACTGAGGAAAAAAATAAATTTTTAATATATTTTTTGGGGATATTTATTATAGCAAAAAGTAAAAAATATTGCATTTTTTTCAAACTTGTCGCTCTATTTTTTTGTTTATAGCGCAAAAAATAAAAACCGCAGAGGTGATCAAATACCACCAAAAGAAATCTCTATTTGTGGGGAAAAAAAGGACGTAAATTTCGTTTGGGAGCCACGTCGCACGACCGCGCAATTGTCAGTTAAAGCGACGCAGTGCCGAATCGCAAAAAATGGTCTGGTCCTTTAGCTGCAAAATGGTTCGGGGCTGAAGAGGTTATACTGTATCTGAGCATCACAAACTGAAAACACTATTTTAAATCATTTTTGAGATTTACAGCAATATCCCCCATCCATCCATGTTTCCATGCGCGTGATTTTGTGCTGAGAAATCACCTAGAAACCCCCCCCCCCTCCCCAGCATTTCTACCAGCAGCCATCTTGAGAAAGGGTAGATGATTCATGCAGCATTCACTATCTGGAATCCATCTGCCCTTAGCTCAGACATGCAGTCAGGAGAGTGTGCTTAGCTGAGAAGGCTGAGAAGACTCCTGGGATGTATGACCTCATTTTGGCCTAGGCCAGAAACCAGGGAGCAACTAAAAAATTGTAAAAACAATTTAAAACAAGTAAATCTAATAAACCTTCCTATCTATATACTAATGCTAGCAGCATAAGGATTAAAAAATAGTTGTTGATTGAGAGAGTTTAGTTCTTCTTTAAGCATCGTTAAAATGGGGGAGTGTGTTTGGTTCCCAGCTTTTACTTTTTTCTGCCATGAATCAATTTTATCATTAAAAACCTTGTACTCTTGGATGTTTGTTTGACACTCTCATCAGGCTGTAAGTATTAACCATTTGCTGACCCAGCCCTTTTCGGACATTTGTTGCTTACAAGTTAAAATCAGTATTTTTTGCCAGAAAATTACGTAGAACTCCCAAATATTATATATGTTTTTTTTGTAGCAGAGACCCTAGAGAAAAAAATGGCAGCCGTTGCAATATTTTGTCGCACCGTATTTGGGCAGCGGCCTTTCAAACGCAATTTTTTGGGGAAAAAATACACTTTAATAAATCAAAAAAGCCCAAAACACAATAGTTACTCCAATTTTTGAATATAATGTGAAAGATGATGTTACGCCAAGTAAATAGATACCTAACATGTCACGCTTTAAAATTGCGCACGCTCGTGGAATGGCGACAAACTACGGTACTTAAAAATCTCCATAGGTGACGCTTTACATTTTTTCTGTTGGTTAAGGCGGTTGTATACCCCACTTTGTGATTTTTACCTACCTATAATAAGGCTTACCTGTACGTAAAATGAATATCTCCTAAACGTACACCGTTCAGGAGATATTCACCCTGCATGCAGCTGCTGATGTCAGCGACGCATGCGCTATGAAGGTCCGGCGTATCGTGCCGGTACCTGTTTTAATTTTGGCAGCAAATTTCAATTTCGTTTTAGTCTTAGGACCAAAATGGCATTTTAGTTTTAGTCCCATTTTAGTCTTCTGCAATTGTTTTAGTCGTATTTAGTCGACTAAATCTCCAGTACATTTTAGTCGACTGAAACTAATTTTAGTCGTCAAAAATATAATGAGTGTAATTAAATTGTAATGCATTAGTTAAAGGGGTTGTAAAGGTTCATGTTTTTTCACCTTAATGCATCCTATGCATTAAGGTGAAAAAACATCTGACGATTACCAGCCCCTCCGTTTTACTTACCTGAACCCTGGAAAGTCCTGCGTCGCGAACGGCTCTTCATTGGATAGATTGATAGCAGCGCAGCCATTGGCTCACTCTGATGTCAATCAAATCCAATGACGCGGGCGCCGGGGGGCAGGGCCGAGTCCTGTACTCGGCGGCTATGGACGCCGAATACAGGACTCTGGAGAGCGCCCGCAAGGTAACCCCCTTGGGAGAGCGCTTCCCAGAGGGGGTTACCTGAGTCGGGGAGGAGCTGAGAGAGCTGCCGGGGGACCCCAGAAAACGCTGTTCGGGGCCACTCTGTGCAAAACGAGCTGCACAGTGGAGGTAAGTATGACATGTTATTTTATTTTTTTTAAATGCGAACCTTTACAACCACTTCAACATTTCTCTACAATTTCCAAACTCATTATATACGGCTGGAATGAAAAATATAATATGTTATTATTTATGGTATTGAGGTATGAACGTGCACTACAGACCAGTGTTCATTTTGAAGTCAAATTTCAATTTAGTTTTAGTCTTAGTTTTTTGACTAAAATGGCATTTTAGTTTTAGTCGTATTTTAGTCATCTCAATTGTTTTAGTTTTAGTTGTTTTTTAGTCGACTAAAATAGTATTCATTTAGTCGACTAAAATGTTTTAGTCAACTAAATTAACCACTTCAGGCCTGGGCCAATTCTGACACTTCGCTCCCACATGTAAAAATCATAATTTTTTTGCTAGAAAATTACATAGAACCCCCAAACACTATATATATGTTTTTTTTAGCAAAGACCCTAGAGAATACAATGGCGGTCATTGCAACATTTTATCTCGCACGGTATTTGCGCAGCAATTTTTCCAAACGCGTTTTTTGGGGGGAAAAAATGTTTCATACTTAAAAAAAAAAAAAAAAACAGTAAAGTTAGCCCAATTTGTTTGGATAATGTGAAAGATGAAGTTACGCCGAGTAAATAGATACCTAACATGTCACGCTTCAAATTTGCACACGCTCGTGGAATGGCGCCAAACTTCGGTACTTAAAAATCCCCATAGGCGACGCTTAATTTTTTTTTACTGGTTACATTTTTTGAGTTACAGAGGAGGTCTAGGGCTAGAATTATTGCTCTCACTCTAACGTTCGCGGGGACACCTCACATGTGTGGTTTAAACACCGTTTTCATATGTGGGCGGGACTTACATATGTGTTCGCTTCTGCATGCGAGCACATGGGGACAGGGGCACTGTTAAAAAATATTATTATTTTTTTATTGTTAATTTTACTTATTTTTTTTTATTTTGACACTTTTAAAAATAAAAATAAAAATTTTGATCACTTTTATTCCTATTACAAGGAATGTAAACATCCCTTGTAATAGGAATATGACATGACAGGTCCTCTTTACAGTGAGATATGGAGGTCAATAAGACCCCACATCTCACCACTAGGCTGGGAAGCCTAAAAAAAAAAAAAAAAAAAAAAGATCACTGCTTCAAAGCTGAAGTGGCACAGTTTTTTTGAATGCAGAGGCCGGGCGTGACGTCATAACCTCGCGCCCATCCTCCGACGATCATAGAGACTCCGGCGACCATCTGGTCTGCCGGAAATCTTTGTGATCAACATGCGGGGCCGGCGGATCCTGTTACCGACTCACCGATCACACAGGTGAGTCGGGAGAAGCACCGGAGGGCGGCGGGAGGGGGGGGGGACATCCCCTTCCGCTGCCCGTAAGAACGATCAAGCAGTGGAACAGCCGCTATGATCATTCTCATGGTTTAGGGAATTGCCGGCTGAAACCGACAATATCTGAATGATGCCTGTAGCTGCACCCATCATTCAGATATACCCCCACAAACCCGAGGACATTATATGACGGCCTCTGGGCCTGAAGTAGTTAACACTGGCCGGAACTTCAGAGCTTCTTGCTGGAACCCAGAAGAAACGCCAGGGGAACATGTCAGCCCCCTCAGCAGCGCCCGTTTACCGCTGAAGGGGCTTGCATGTTCCCCCAGCGTTTCTTCCAGGTTTGTGGGCTCTAGCGCTGTGAGTGACCGGAGCCACGACGACGTCGCTCCCGTGCATGCCCTTGGTTCCAGCAAAAAGTTCTGAAATCCGGCACGATACGCCAGACCTTCAGAGTGCATGCACCAGCTTCATTCTAAGGTACGCATTTGTGATGCATACTAGCACATTATGCCATTCTCTTGCAGGTTTTTTTTTTTTTTACCAGCGGTTTACTACCGCTATAAACCAGATGGATTTGTGTCTTTCTTCAACCAGACTAACTATGTAACTGTGAGGAGTACCCCTTTCTGTGCCCACATGTAGGCTTGAGTGGATGCTCTGGGCATCTGGTAGAAAGTTCCTAATGCCACGCAGTCTCAATAATTCTTTGTAAATGGACGGACTACCATTCCATGAATACCGGTTCATCCCAGAGTATGAAGTATGAAGTGAAGGTGAGGTTTAATGTTGATAAATGTAAAGTTATGCACTTGGGGGCTAATAATATGAATGCATCATACATACTAGGGGGAGTACAACTGTGGGGATCCGTAGTGGAGAAGGATCTGGGGGTTTTGGTAGATCATAAGCTCAATAATAACATGCAATGCCAAGCTGCGGTTTCCAAAGCGAGCAAAGTCCTTTCTTGTATTAAGAGAGGTATGGTCTCCAGAGAGAGAGATATCATTTTGCCCCCCTGTACAAATCATTAGTAAGACCTCATCTGGAATATGCAGTTCAGTTTTGGGCCCCAGTTCTCAAAAAGGATATCGGGGAACTGGAGAAAGTGCAGAGAAGGGCAACCAAACTGATAAGAGGCATGGAGGAGCTCAGCTATGAAGAAAGATTACAGGAACTGAATTTATTCACTCTTGAGAAGAGGAGATTAAGGGGGGATATGATTAACATGTACAAATATATAAGGGGTCCATATAGTGAACTTGGTGTTGAGTTATTCACTTTACGGTCATCACAGAGGACAAGGGGGCACTCTTTACGTCTAGAGGAAAGAAGATTTAATCTCCAAATACGGAAAGGTTTCTTCACAGTAAGAGCTGTGAAAATGTGGAATAGACTCCCTGCAGAGGTGGTTCTGGCCAGCTCAGTAGATTGCTATAAAAAAGGCCTGGATTCTTTCCTAAATGTACAGAATATAACTGGGTACTGACATTTATAGGTAAAGTTGATCCGGGGAAAATTCGATTGCCTCTCGGGGGATCAGGAAGGAATTTTTTCCCCTGCTGTAGCAAATTGGATCATGCTCTGCTGTGGTTTTTTGCCTTCCTCTGGATCAACTGTGGGTATAGAATTGGGTATATGGGATTGTATGATATATTATTTTATTTTTTATTTTTTTTAAATGGTTGAACTGGATGGACTTTGTCTTTTTTCAACCTGACTAACTATGTAAGTATGTAAGTATGTCTGCCTGCATTTTTGGCTAAAAGTCCTCTTTAAGCGAGAGATTAGAGCGTGCGGCGCACAGCCCCGGCTGAGATAACAGCGGCACGTTCCTCAAACATCAATCTACTTCATCCTTGTAACGCAGGCACAGGTCTCGGTGATGTGACACACACAGAGAAAGGGGAACTTGTCATTATGTATCATAAACTGTTATGCAAATACCTCAATTTGTAACTATTAACATAATTTAGCGCTCAGAGACATACACTCATTTCTAATCATTGCGGCGGAATGGAGTCTTGTTCTGTCGTTCTTAGCCTGCAGGAAAGTCTTTCATCAAGATGCTGTAATGTTTTAATAACCTGCCAGCGCTCACCGGCTGTGCCGCCACCGCCGCCGCCGACGATACTCTTACATTGTCCTCATTAAGGAACAGAACAGGTCGGGGAATAACAGGACATTAAAGCATTGCCGGTGCGCAGGATCCTGTAGCTCCAGGCTGCTGTTACAGGCGGTGCAGGTCTGTTAACCCCATCTGTGTTGAACCTGTGCGATATTACCTGTCTTACAGACTCACCTGTGCCCATTTCTGTTTCCAGGTGTCGGGGTCGTACTTCTCGCTCTCTCTTAGGGCCCAGCTGTAGCATGGGAGGTGGACCCCAACGTCGCAAAACGCAGTCCCGTTGCTGCCAGATTCATTGTCCACTTTAAACAACCAGCGAGTCACCAGCAGGTTGACGGTTATGAGTTGGCCCAGAGCACCTAGGAACTGTAGACAGAGTAGAGATCAGGCTTGATTATGTGACACATATCACCAATTCTATACAAGATTATCTTACTAATGGGCCTGTATATAAAATTCAATTTATTATAGATGCACATACTTTCATTTCGGCTCCACCCTTTTATTGAATTTTTTACAAACCCCACCCTCTGTCTACAACCACATTACTCTTGTGGAAAATAAAATCCTACCATATTTCCTTTATATGAAGATCTACCATTGCGTCCAATTGAAAAAAAAAACACTATGCAACACTTGGCTATAGGGCCGGGATGAGGGGTGGGCAGAAGGGGTGGCTGCTCTGGGCACTATGGTATCTTGAGAGGTGAGGGGGCGCCACAAGGAAATTGGGGGGAGGGGATTTGTGTTAGAAGGAGGAATTTGGAGGGGGGGGTATTGTTCTAGGAGGCGATATTTGGTGGGGGGGTGCTTTAGGGGTGATTTGGGGGGGGTGAAGAGTGTAGGGAGATTTAGGGGGATTTGTGTAGGGATGGGGGAAGAAGATTTGTGCTTGGAGAGGGGATTTGGGGGGAATTTGCTGAGAATGGGGGATTTTAAGTGTGTGTGTGTGTGGGGGAGATGTGTACCAGGAGGGGAAATTTTAGGGGTAAAGCATTTGTGCTATGAAAAATATTTTGTCTAACTGGATAACCGATTTAGGTCCACATCCCTGATACATATGTAGCGGAGTGTTGCTTTAAGTAGCCCAAAAAGACTACCTTACCCAGTGTGCAACGGGATACCCACAGTTCCTTTGGGCCCGGAGCAAAGTCTGCTGTGGTTGGACTATATAAGGAGGGGCGGAGCAGCACGGGGGCTCTTTGGACACCGCCCGCCTAGCAAGTGGACTCTGTGCTGGGTCTGTTGTTCCGGACTAGGCCCGAGAGCTGGGCCCTGTGGATCCAAAGAGCCTTCTACTCTTCACGGAAGAACCCCAGAGACGTCTCGTGTATCTACCTTCCAAGGCCTGTCGGGAGGATCGGAGACTCTGGGTATCATGAGACTGTGTGTGGGACACACAGTGGTGGAAGTCGGCCGCACGGACTGGTTCGGTTGGGTGAGAGAGCACTTGCTCGAAGATTCTTTAGTTAATCTTTAGGCCCAGTGTCTTTTGCTCAGGGCCCATCGTTATCAAGTTGAGCTGCACACCAGAGGGACAGTGTGCCATGCAGCCTTAGTTGAATCCCTTGTCGCACATTCAGCAGCTAATTGTTTTACACCCTGTGGATTACAAATAACCTACAAAGTGCACCACCATTGCTAGCGAAGGTCCTTCTCTACAGAAACATTGTGAACTAAGTAGTCAGGCCTGACTGTATAGAGTAGAGACATTGATGGGCGCCATCTTGCCCACGAGGGGGAAGCTTGCAAGCGGGGTCTATTGATTGATGTGCATAGGATTGAGGGGATTGTGTACGTGTTTTATATGCTGACTAGTTCTTATTGCAGGGCTCTGCATGAATAGATGTACTACTGTTTAATCTGATCTTTTATTCTATTCAGTAAACACATTCGTGATTAAGCAGACACTTTGTGTGGTGTGATTACTGTGCAGAAGACGGTTAGTTCAGCAAGTAAATATTACTGTGTATGTTATCTGCCGTATTGTGATACCCATAGCCTACGGGTCTCACAATCCTCTAGTTACCGCCAGCTGTGCCAGGGGAGGGTAGAGCCAGTTACTGGGGGTTGACAGCGGTGTGTTACAGGCCCGAAAATAATACCAGCAGCCCTCTTAGCTGGGGGTATTGCTACACATACAATGCAAGAAAGGTTCCTCAAGGGGTGGGATTTTAGCGGACCATAAACAGTAGTGCCATAAAAGTACAACATTTATTGAAACAATAAATGCAATGTGAATTGAAAAAGGGGGATTGGTCAATAAAAACAAACGCATGGTATATTAAACAGCATGAAATCAAACCACTGGAACAACCCAAAATCAACCGTCAAGGAGACAGAAGACCAACGCGTTTCAACATAGAAGGTAAAAGGTCTTCTTCAGGGACAGTAGGTTTGTAAATTTAATCCCATGTGTTAATGATTAAACCAAAGGAGATCATAACTCAAAAAACGAGAAAGGATGGAACCCTGAAATTGTGCCAAGCAAGCAGAAAAGGAGGGAGATGGAAATTGTCAAAACATAACCCTGGTGTCAGATCGTGAGCTCCCAAAAGGGGCCGGAGCCTTTGAAGGACCAGTGAGGTATATAATGTGACACCAAAAATTGATACCCTATGGAATCTGGGAAGTCACTAGGTAGAGGGAAAGTGCTTGTCCAAACGACATAGTCAGTTTATAGTAGCAAGGATGTTATATCCACGTGCAGTACAATGCCCAGATGGAAAAGGGAAGACGCCCAAATAGTTCTAGCAGTTTGGCATGTTCGCCCTGGGCTCTAGATGACCTTGTCCCGGCACTGCTTGGCTGCATGGAGTCTTGTGATTCATAACACAAGGAAAGAAAATAAGGAAAGAGTATACAAACTATAAGTGGTATTATTTATTAATGCTTCCTGGGCCCTGCTGCTGTAGGAATTGGCCTATGAGTGGCATATGGTAATCACTGCCCTTGAAGCAGGGCTGGTGCAAGGATGCAAGCTGCAGGCGCACCCCCACACGGCACATACTGTACCCCCACGGTGTTGTACCACCCACCGACCGCTAACCCCTTTAGCAACAGAGGCAGTGGCTAGGTGTATACACGTGCCACGGCCACGATGCTTTGCTTCGCAGCCATGGCAGAAATTATACCCCTGTTTAACAAGACCCATTCAAGTGAATAGCACACAGTTTCGGCACGCTAGTGCGGGTTTAAAGAAGGTGGTGAGGAGACGATATGCCAAATGCTGACCACTCCTCAGAGCAAAGCACACGTAAATGAGCCCTTAATTTTTTTAAATAATTTTTTAGAATTTAATTATTATTTTTTTACATTTTTATAAACTGCCCTGTTGGGGGGAGGGGGGCTGTGGTGAAATATCAGGTGTCTAAACAGAGCCCCGATGTCTTAATTTTGAGACAGAGTAAGTGAATGCGGACAGAGAATCTCCAGTCCTTTTCTTTGCAGCCTCACCTGCACTGCACAGTGGATTAATGGGAAGTGCTCTGTGCTGAGCAACTTCCTGTTCATTCACAAACTGAAGCATAGTAAATAGTTTATTCTGCTTCAGTGATGAATCAACACAGAGAGGGATCAGTACAGATCTCTTAATATGTTCATTCAGGAAAAGAAGGGGCTGGTAAATATGGCATATTTACTGGTCCGCTCCCCGCTCTCCATACTGAAACCAATCCCCCCGTGTGCCTACAGCAGCTGCTGGCGGGAGAGGAGAGGAAAGAAGCCAGAAGCACTGCAAGGGGAGGGAGGCCAGACAGTAGGGGGATCGAGTTGATCAGACTGGTGGGGCCACAAATATTAGAACGGATTCCGCTGCAGCCGCAGCTGGAGGGAGGGAGAGGAGGAGCTGGCGGTGCTGCAGGGAGGGCCACATGAGAATACGTGTCAGCATAAAGGTAGTACAGCCGGCCCTACTGCTCAGCAGGTGCCGGGGCCCCTCTTTTAAACTGATGGTGCCTAGTTTAGGAGGGCCAGCTGTACTTCCTTATCAGTGGTCCTGCGCCCCACCTATTCTGGCGTCATGAGGCGGCTGACAAGCCGCCTTATGCTCGCACTGGCCCTGCCTTGAAGTAAGAAGTCATAACTGATAATACATATGTAGCGGGTATTTGAATTATGTGAGGACTCTGGTGGTGTGAGGTTCCTTGGGGCCCCTGGGTGGCGCTGTTGCCTGAGGCCGGAGTTGAACTCACACCGCGAACCGTGCCTTTTTGTCCTCCCCTGGAGCTGGTACAGCGGGGCGGGGAACCCGCTGGGACGCAAAGGGAAAGGTTATAAAAGGGGCGGACGCCCTGTTTGGGAGAGAGTCGGAGGACACGGCCGCACCCAGACACCTTCAGCTTGGGTGCTGGCGTTCCGGTGTTTCAGGCCCAGGCGCCCTTGGCCTAGCTGGAGCAGGGATGGAGTCCATCTCAGGCACCTTTAGCCTGGGGTGAGGTACTATGGCGGATGCCTGGGGCTCAGTACCTTCGACTGAGTTCCGCGAGGGTGAGGAATCCGAGGGGGCCCTAACGCCTTGAGTGCCCGTGTCTGAGTTCGTGAGGACTGGTGCGCAGTAACTTCTCTGAAGAGCTTGGCGCAGCATCGCTGGTGACGGAGAGGCCTCCATTTCTCCCTTGGACGGATTTCTTCCCCTGACGGGCAAAGTGAGCGAAGGTAAATTCACGTTCTATATTACCAATCAGTGGCAGTGACTATTCACCACTGGTGACAGCACAGTGGGCAGCAGCAAGAAGGGAAAGGATTGTGCCTCGATCTGTCCCCCATTTTCCAAAGGAGAAAGATTGTTTTATTGCTTGGCAAGAAGAATAAAACTGAGTTGTACCTATTCACTGTGTGGAACTTGGGTAACTCAAGCAAAGGAGTCAGGGACGAGGGACTGGACTTGATTCTAGGACACCCACACAAAAGCCCAATCTTCTGGCCTTCACCTATCAGTTACGGAGGACATGGGCCGTGGTGTGTTTTCTCTCTCTCTCTCTCTCCCAGGTACCCCTAGACAACAGCCATATAACCGATAAAGAAAGAGAGAGAGAGGTGAGGCCGCTACACATATACTGTACGTATAACATAGTGGGAATGCGCATAGTTCTTTTTTGCCAAGGGTAATATCCTGGGGTACTCTTCCACTGAGCCATTATATCAACATGAATACACAATACTCTCTTACAAATTACTATTACAGGTCAAAAGGTGATGAGTATGATTACATTATAGAGGTTTCAGATGACTGCAAAATGAGCAAACAGTGGGCCAGGCAGTGGGGAAAGCAATTAGAATTCTGTAGTGCATCACTAGCAGGATCCCCAGCAGGAGGAAGGAGGTCCTGATTCCTCTATATAGATCTTTAGTCATCACTAGAGGGGTCACCAGCAGGAGGAAGGAGGTCCTGATTCCTCTATATAGATCTTTAGTCATCACTAGAGGGGTCACCAGCAGGAGGAAGGAGGTCCTGATTCCTCTATATAGATCTTTATATCACTAGAGGGGTCACCAGCAGGAGGAAGGAGGTCCGGATTCCTCTATATAGATCTTTATATCACTAGAGGGGTCACCAGCAGGGGGAAGGAGGTCCGGATTCCTCTATATAGATCTTTATATCACTAGAGGGGTCACCAGCAGGAAAAAGGAGGTCCTGACTCCTCTCTTTATATCCCTAGAGGGATCACCGGCAGGAGGAAGGAGGTCCTGATTCCTCTATATAGATTTTTATATCACTAGATGGATCACCAGCAGGAGGAAGGAGGTCCGGATTCCTCTATATAGATCTTTATATCACTAGAGGGGTCACCAGCAGGAAAAAGGAGGTCCTGACTCCTCTCTTTATATCCCTAGAGGGATCACCAGCAGGAGGAAGGAGGTCCTGATTCCTCTATATAGATCTTTATATCACTAGAGGGGTCACCAGCAGGAGGAAGGAGGTCCGGATTCCTCTATATAGATCTTTATATCACTAGAGGGATCACCAGCAGGAGGAAGGAGGTCCCGATTCCTCTATATAGATCTTTATATCACTAGAGGGGTCACCAGCAGGAGGAAGGAGGTCCTGATTCCTCTATATAGATCTTTATATCACTAGAGGGGTCACCAGCAGGAGGAAGGAGGTCCTGATTCCTCTATATAGATCTTTATATCTCTAGAGGGATCACCAGCAGGAGGAAGGAGGTCCTGATTCCTCTATATAGATCTTTATATCACTAGAGGGATCACCAGCAGGAGGAAGGAGGTCCTGATTCCTCTATATATATCTTTATATCTCTAGAGGGGTCACCAGCAGGGGGAAGGAGGTCCTGATTCCTCTATATAGATCTTTACATCTCTAGAGGGGTCACCAGCAGGGGGAAGGAGGTCCTGATTCCTCTATATAGATCTTTATATCACTAGAGGGGTCACCAGCAGGAGGAAGGAGGTCCTGATTCCTCTATATAGATCTTTATATCACTAGAGGGGTCTCCAGCAGGAGGAAGGAGGTCCTGATTCCTCTATATAGATCTTTATATCACTAGAGGGGTCTCCAGCAGGAGGAAGGAGGTCCTGATTTCTCTATATAGATCTTTATATCACTAGAGGGGTCTCCAGCAGGGGGAAGGAGGTCCTGATTCCTCTATATAGATCTTTATATCACTAGAGGGATCACCAGCAGGAGGAAGGAGGTCCTGATTCCCCTATATAGATCTTTATATCACTAGAGGGGTCACCAGCAGGAGGAAGGAGGTCCTGATTCCTCTATATAGATCTTTATATCACTAGAGGGGTCACCAGCAGGAGGAAGGAGGTCCTGATTTCTTTATATAGATCTTTATATCACTAGAGGGATCACCAGCAGGAGGAAGGAGGTCCTGATTCCTCTATATAGATCTTTATATCACTAGAGGGGTCTCCAGCAGGAGGAAGGAGGTCCTGATTTCTCTATATAGATCTTTATATCACTAGAGGGGTCTCCAGCAGGGGGAAGGAGGTCCTGATTCCTCTATATAGATCTTTATATCACTAGAGGGATCACCAGCAGGAGGAAGGAGGTCCTGATTCCTCTATATAGATCTTTATATCACTAGAGGGATCACCAGCAGGAGGAAGGAGGTCCTGATTCCTCTATATAGATCTTTATATCACTAGAGGGGTCACCAGCAGGAGGAAGGAGGTCCTGATTCCTCTATATAGATCTTTATATCACTAGAGGGATCACCAGCAGGAGGAAGGAGGTCCTGATTCCTCTATATAGATCTTTATATCACTAAAGGGATCACCAGCAGGAGGAAGGAGGTCCTGATTCCTCTATATAGATCTTTATATCACTAGAGGGATCACCAGCAGGAGGAAGGAGGTCCTGATTCCTCTATATAGATCTTTATATCACTAGAGGGGTCACCAGCAGGAGGAAGGAGGTCCTGATTCCTCTATATAGATCTTTATATCACTAGAGGGGTCACCAGCAGGGGGAAGGAGGTCCTGATTCCTCTATATAGATCTTTATATCACTAGAGGGGTCACCAGCAGGGGGAAGGAGGTCCTGATTTCTTTATATAGATCTTTAGTTGGACCTCATTTAGAATACTGTGTACAGTTTGTATTCAAAAAGATATTGAGAAGATAGAAAGCGTCCAGAGACGGGTAATAAAAATGGGGAAAGGTCTGAGGGATAAAACATATTAGGGAAGACTTCAGGAAATTATTATGTACAGTCTGGAGGAAAGAGGGTGAATAAGGTTCAGGAGAGCAGGAGTTTCAATAATAAACTAAAATCAAGAACACGGGGGAATAACCTCAAAGTAGAAGGAGGAAAGTTCAAAACTAATCTTAGATAGTATTTTATGGAAAGGATAGTTTATGATTGTAAAAGGCTTCCAGCAGAGGTAGCGAGTCAGTCAACAGTTAGGCTCCATTCAAACTTGCCGACTTTGGAGTGCAACTTTGATGCAACTTTAAATTGGTGTAACTTGGATACGACTTTGGCTTTGATCAGTGATAATGGACAACTGTTGCATCATATAACATTCAAGTACGACTTTCATGCAACTTTTGAGGGTTAACATTGAAGTCTATGGCCCTCAAGTTGCATGAAAGTCGGAAAAAAAGTAGTGCATGAACTACTTTGAAGTCGCTGCAACTTTAAGTCGCACATATATGAATGGTTATCGTTGGAAAACATGGGGAACAACTTGTCATGCGACTTTGATGTCCACAAGTGTTACTTTGTCGTGCGACTTTGAAGTCGCACAAGTGTGAATGGAGCCTTATGCGGCGTACACACGATAATTTTTCACGTCGTTAAAAATGCAATTTTTTAAATTGGGCATTAAAAACGATCGTGTGTAGGCTCCAGAGCATTTTTAACGACGTGAAAAATGGGCTAAAAAAAAAAAAGAGAACCTGCTCTATTTTTCACGTCGTTTTTCACGTTGTTTTTTTTTAACGACGTGAAAAACGGTAGTGTGTATGCTTTTACAAGGGGAAAAAAAACGCGCATGCTCAGAATCAAGTATGAGACGGGAGCGCTCGTTCTGGTAAAACTAGCGTTCGTAACAGAGATAGCACATTCGTCACGCTGTAACGTTCTGAAAAGCACGAGGCTGAAAAGCGCGAATCGTCGCTCAACAAACTTTACTAACATGAAGGGTGGCGCCATTCGAATGGAACTTCCCCTTTATAGTGCCGTCGTACGTGTTGTACGTCACCGCGCTTTACTCGAGCGGTTTTTTTCATGAACGTGTGTCTGCAAGGCAGGCTTGAGAGGAAACAAGAAAAATCACGTCGACAAAAACGTTGTTTTTGAAAATGACATTAAAAACGATCATGTACGCGGCATTAGGGCCAATTCACACTATCTGTGGTAACAGACATTTTACCACATGGTAAAATGTCTGTCACCGCAGGGACACACAGAAAACAATTGTTTCCCGTGTCTCCCATTCACACTGCAATGCATTTTATTGCAGTGCACTGGGCCAAATCGCACTGCACTGTCAGGCAGTGTAGCGCATCACACCGACCGGAATTGCAGTGAACGAAGTGTACATTTTGTCAATTTCAAATAAAGCTAGTACAAACCAAAACAAAAAAGGGACGGTGCGGTGCGGTGCGCTGAATCGCGCACCACAATGCCCCCTAGCCAGCCAGCAATGCAGAGCAGCTGCAGTGCTGAATCGCTCCGGCTACTTTGCAATTTAGCTGACAAGCAGTGTGAATTCGCCCTCAGTGGATTCAAGCGTGCTTGGGACAAACATACAACATGTTAAAAAAATAGGGGGCAGACTTGATGGACCACTTGTTCTTTTTCTGCCATTACTCTTCTAATGTTTCTGACTAGTAATAAAATATACTAATACGTTTTTGTCTTTGTTTTTTTAGATAGAGTGAAGAGGAATTAGAAAATTTGTCACATTTTCAATGCTGTCTGTGCCCTCATTAGTTAGATTTACCCTCTTGGTATGGCTTACTATTATCATTGCGAGTGTAGCGATACCCCAGCTAAGAGGGCCGCTGGTATGATTTGTTTCGGGCCCTGTAACACTCACTGTCAACCCCCAGCAATTTGCTCTCACCTCCCTTGGCACAGCTAGTAGGGGATGATAGGATTGTGTAACCTGTGACTCTTGGCAGCACAATCCCACAAGAAAGACACACAGCAGTATGGTATGGCTATCACTAGGGATGAGCTTCGTGTTCGAGTCGAACATACGTTCGACTCGAACATCGGCTGTTCGATCGTTCGACGAAGATCGAACGATTTGGGCCGTTCGCGCCAAATTCGAGTGACGCGAACGGCCCACAATGCACTACGCCATCGCAGTGTCATCCAGGCGCTGTGATTGGCCAAGCATGCACTGTGACCCCGCATGCTTGGCCAATCACAGCGCCGGCAGCGAGGAGAGCAATGATTGGCCACAGGCAGGATGCCTGTGGCCAATTATTGCTGAGGGGGTTTAGTACACGCCCCACACTATAAAAGGCCGCCAGCGCGGCGGCCTTGTGTAGTGTGTTCCGGAGCAGGGAAAGAGAAGCATAGGCAGGGACAGTGTCATTATTTTTCCTTTACTAATCCTGGATTCCTTGTGTTTAGGGACAAATAAGGATAGGTAGGGAGAGTGTCAGTGACAGTGTGCTATTCTGTGCTAATCCTTGTTTGTAGGGACAGAGAGGTACAGTGAGGGAAAGTGTCAGTGTGCTATTCTGTTCTAAACCAATCTTGCTGAACCATATTTTCAATCCTTGAGTTTAGGGACAGAGAGGTACAGTGAGGGAAAGTGTCAGTGTGCTATTCTGTTCTAAAACTATTTTGCTGAACCATATTTTCAATCCTAGAGTTGAGGGACAGAGAGGTACAGTGAGTGAAACTGACAGTGTGCTATTCTGTTCTAAACCAATTTTGCTGTTCCATATTTTCAATCCTTGAGTTTAGGGACAGAGAAGGACACTCGTAGAAATTATCAGTGTGCTATTCTGTGCTAAATCTTGTTTGTAGTGAGGGACAGAGTAGGACAGTGAGGGAAAGTGTCAGTGTGCTATTCTGTTCTAAAACTATTTTGCTGAACCATATTTTCAATCCTTGATTTGAGGGACAGACAGGTACAGTGAGTGAAACTGACAGTGTGCTATTCTGTTCTAAACCAATTTTGCTGTTCCATATTTTCAATCCTTGAGTTTAGGGACAGAGAAGGACACTCGTAGAAATTATCAGTGTGCTATTCTGTGCTAAATCTTGTTTGTAGGGAGGGACAGAGTAGGACAGTGAGGGAAAGTGTCAGTGTGCTATTCTGTTCTAAAACTATTTTGCTGAACCATATTTTCAATCCTTGTGTTTAGGGACAGAGAAGGATAGGCAGGGGACAGTGTCAGTGTCATTGTTGCTAAGCCTCCTGCACAGTATACACCTGAAGGTAGCCCTTATAGCTCTTTTTCCCATCTCCCTGCAGGCCATCTATTAAAATGTCTGGAAGGCAACCAAGGAGAGGCAGACAGTCAGGAGGCAAAAAAAGAGGGCAAGCAGGCTCTATGTCTGGGGGCAACAGTGCTGTTCGTGGACGCGGTGCATTGTCATCAGCACATGGCCATGGGACACGCTTGTCCTTGTTTTCGGCAGCTGGACATGTTGAGCCACATCATGCCGAAGACTTGGTAGAGTGGATGACCAAGCCCACCTCATCCTCCTCATCCTCTCTCACCCAGGCTCAGGGTACTGGCAAAGCAGCTGCCAAAGCGTCCTCTTCTCTGGTATCATTATCTTCATTAGTCAATCCTTCCCTAGACCCACCATGTCCTCCTCCTGAGGAGTCCCCCGAACTGTTTGAGCACAGTGTTGGGTACATGCTCCAGGAGGATGCCCAGCGTTTGGAAGGATCTGATGATGATACCCAGCTAGAGGAAGGCAGCAGCGTGAGAGCAGAGAGAGGGGATGCTCAAGAAGGACACCAATCTGGCAGTCATGCTCCAGCAGCTGCAGCATACTGCCAGATTGGCTCCAGTGATGAGGAGGGAGGGGATGATGAGGTCACTGACTCCACGTGGGTGCCTAATAGGAGAGAGGAGGAGGAGGAGGATGAGGAGGAGGCACATCTCCAACGAGGCAGGATGCCCTTGAGTGGCCAGCGTATGGGCAGCACACCGACGGAATCACACCGCAGAGCTCCGCCTGTGCAGGGCGCTGCCTCTGCCCGTCATTCAAAAAGTTCTTTGGTGTGGGCCTTTTTTGAGGCGAGTGCATCAGATCGCACAGCTGCTGTTTGCAACATATGTCTCAAGCGTATATCGCGTGGCCAAAACATCAGCCGCTTGGGCACCACATGCTTGATCAGACATATGTTGACCTGCCATGCAGCTCGTTGGCAAGCCTACCTTAAAGACCCACACCAAAGAACAAAGCTGACCTCTTCTTGCACCGCATCAGCTGGGATCTCCAACCCCACTATACCTTCACTCCTCTCTGAAACCTGCTCTGAGAGGAATGAAGGTGTAGAATTAGGTGTGTCACAGGCAAGTACTTGCGGGCACTCTGCTAGCAGTACACCCACGTCCGATTCTAGCAGGCAAATTTCCCTGCCCCAGCTGCTGGACCGTCGAAAGAAGTTCACTCCCAGCCATCCACATGCCCAGTGGTTAAATGCTAGCTTGGCTAAATTGCTAGCGCTTCAACTGCTGCCTTTTCAGTTGGTAGACTCGGCCCCCTTCCGTGAGTTTGTGCAATGTGCGGTTCCTCAGTGGCAGGTTCCCAAACGCCACTTTTTCGCACGGAAGGCGATTCCGGCTCTCTACAGGCATGTGGAAGGCAATGTCTTGGCCTCGCTGGACAGGGCGGTCAGCGGTAAGGTGCATATTACCGCTGACTCATGGTCCAGCAGGCATGGACAGGGACGTTACCTTTCTTTCACGGCCCATTGGGTCACTCTTTTGGCAGCTGGGAAGGATGCAGGACAAGGTGCAGTAGTGTTGGAGGTTGTTCCACCGCCACGCCTCCAAAATGCTACTACTGGTTGTGACACACCTCTCTCCTCCACCCCCTCCTCTTCTTCTTCCTCCATGGCCTCTTCCTGTGGTTTGTCCTCGGAACCAGCGGTGCTCCGTAGGCGTTCAAGGGGCTACGCAAGTACGCAGGCAAAAAGATGCCATGCCGTGCTTGCGCTGGTGTGTTTGGGGGACAGGAGCCACACTGGGGCAGAGGTCCTGTCTGCTCTGCAGGGGCAGGCCGAGAGGTGGTTGACGCCACGCCAGCTTAAGCCAGGAATGGTGGTTTGCGACAATGGCACCAACCTCCTCTCCGCCCTCCGACAGGGACAACTGACCCATGTGCCCTGTATGGCTCACGTCCTTAACCTGGTGGTGCAGCGGTTCTTGGGCAGGTACCCGGGCTTACAGGATGTCCTGAGGCAGGCCAGGAAAGTCTGTGTGCATTTCCGCAGATCTTATAATGCCAGTGCTCGCCTGGCTGAGCTTCAAAAGGAGTTGAACCTGCCCAAGAACCGCCTTATATGTGACATGCCCACCAGGTGGAACTCAACGTTGGCCATGCTGCAGCGGCTGCACACGCAGCAGAGGGCCATCAATGAGTACCTGTGCGACTACGGCACCAGGACAGGGTCAGGGGAGCTCGGTTTTTTTTCACCACGCCAGTGGGGCATGATCAGGGATGCATGCACTGTCCTGGCACCATTTGAGGAGGCCACGAGGATGGTGAGCAGTGACAGTGCATGCATCAGTGACACTGTACCTCTTGTCCACCTGTTGGAGCACACGCTGCGTGGAATAATGGACAGGGCACTTGAGGCAGAACAGAGGCAGGAAGAGGAGGACTTCCTTGCCTCTCAAGGCCCCCTTTACCCAGACAGTGTTCCTTCTGTCCCACCCATCGCACAGGAAGAGGAGGAGGAGGAGGAGGATTGTGTCAGCATGGAGGTGGAGGCTGGCACTCAGCATCATCAGCAGCAGTCTTTTAGGGATGATTTACAGTCCCAAGAAACCAGTGGACTTGTACGTGGCTGGGAGGAGGTGGCTGCGGATCATGTCGTCCTTAGTGACCCAGAGGACTCCGGACTGAATGCCTCAGCTAACCTACGCTGCATGGCCTCCCTGATCCTGCAAAGTCTGCGGAAGGATCCTCGTATTCTTCGGATCAAGGAGAGGGACCATTACTGGCTGGCCACTCTCCTTGATCCACGGTACAAGGGTAAGGTTGCGGACCTTATCGTACCGTCGCAGAGGGAGCAGAGGATGAGACAACTCCGGGAGGCCTTGCAGAAAGGTCTGTGCAACGCGTTCCCAGAGACTGGGAGGTTACAAACTCCTGGTCCTGGACAACGAGTTGCTGAGGCTTCGGGCAGTCAAAGAAGGAGCGGTGGGGAAGGTGGCCGTCTGACCGATGCGTTCAGACAATTCTTTAGTCCGCAGCCCCAAAGTATGATCGGTTCCAGCAACCATCGCCAGCGTCTGATATACATGGTGCAGGAATACCTAGGGGCAAGGTCAGACTTGGACACCTTCCCCACCGAAAATCCTCTGGCTTACTGGGTCTTGAGGATGGATCACTGGCCAGAGCTTGCACAGTATGCAATTGAGCTACTGGCCTGTCCTGCATCCAGCGTTCTTTCAGAACGCACATTCAGTGCTGCTGGAGGATTTGCCACGGATCACAGGGTGCGCCTGTCCACCGACTCGGTTGATCGACTGACTTTCATCAAGATGAACCAGTCTTGGATCACCACCAGCTACCACACACCAGATGCTGATATAACACACTAATTGATTTTAAAATGTCACATCCCTTCAAGACTGATGCTGATGCTGAGTGCCTGTGCTGTTATGTTGACTGGCTATCCTCCTCCTCCTCCTCAATGATACGATTAACGATGATAGCTTGGAAGATCATTTTGGTTTATGGGTGACGCCACCAGTGGCTAAGGCCCAATTTTTCAGCCCCTGTTTAACAGGGGCGTGTAATTAAAATTTTTGATGCAATACTTTGCAACAGGCCTCATTGCTGTGCTCCAAGTACAGTATCTGTGAGGGGTTGCAGTGTTGTGCCACCAGTGCCTAAGGCCCAATTTTTCAGCCCCTGTTCAACAGGGGCATGCAATTATAATTATTGATCTAATAATTCACAGCAGGGCCCATTGCTGCGCCCACCAAGAGTAACTGTCAGGCCTTACAGTGTTGTGGCACCAGCACCACCATCACCACCACCACCAAAGGCCCAATTTTTAAGCCCCTGTTCAACAGGGGCATGCAATTATAATTATTGATCTAATAATTCACAGCAGGGCCCATTGCTGCGCCCACCAAGAGTAACTGTCAGGCCTTACAGTGTTGTGGCACCAGCACCACCATCACCACCACCACCAAAGGCCCAATTTTTAAGCCCCTGTTCAACAGGGGCATGCAATTATAATTATTGATCTAATAATTCACAGCAGGGCCCATTGCTGCGCCCACCAAGAGTAACTGTCAGGCCTTACAGTGTTGTGGCACCGGCACCACCATCACCACCACCACCACCACCAAAGGCCCAATTTTTCAGCCCCTGTTCAACAGGGGCATGCAATTATAATTATTAATCGAATAATTCACAGCAGGGAGCATTGCTGCGCCCACCAAGAGTAACTGTCAGGCCTTACAGTGTTGTGGCACCAGCACCACCATCACCACCACCACCACCACCAAAGGCCCAATTTTTAAGCCCCTGTTCAACAGGGGCATGCAATTATAATTATTGATCTAATAATTCACAGCAGGGCCCATTGCTGCGCCCACCAAGAGTAACTGTCAGGCCTTACAGTGTTGTGGCACCAGCACCACCATCACCACCACCACCACCACCAAAGGCCCAATTTTTAAGCCCCTGTTCAACAGGGGCATGCAATTATAATTATTGATCTAATAATTCACAGCAGGGCCCATTGCTGCGCCCACCAAGAGTAACTGTCAGGCCTTACAGTGTTGTGGCACCAGCACCACCATCACCACCACCACCAAAGGCCCAATTTTTCAGCCCCTGTTCAACAGGGGCATGCAATTATAATTATTGATCGAATAATTCACAGCAGGGAGCATTGCTGCGCCCACCAAGAGTAACTGTCAGGCCTTACAGTGTTGTGGCACCAGCACCACCATCACCACCACCACCACCACCAAAGGCCCAATTTTTCAGCCCCTGTTCAACAGGGGCATGCAATTATAATTATTGATCTAATAATTCACAGCAGGGACCATTGCTGCGCCCACCAAGAGTAACTGTCAGGCCTTACAGTGTTGTGGCACCAGCACCACCATCAAAGGCCCAATTTTTACTACCACTGATCAACAATTATATGTTATTACAATTCCTGATATTATACTTGACAGCAGGGCGTTCCAGCACCCACCAAGAATAACTGTGAGTGCTTTCAGTGTTGTGCAAACACCAACACCTAAGGGGCCAATTTCTGCAGAGTATATACGGCAGGTCCCTACTTTCAAACATCCAACTTACAAACGCCTACTACTTGCAAACGGAAGAAGACAACAGGAAGTGAGAGGAAATCTACCCCTAGGAAGGAAAATTCTCTCCTGTAAGAATTAATATGGGAGAAAGGTGTCTCCTCTCTACTGATGCTTTATCACCAATCCTTGTTTCAATAAAAACACCACATTTCAAAAACAGTTGTCATTGGGACGCAAAGTGAGGTGAAATGTTCTGAACAGGGGCACAGACAGCAAAAAAAATGTGACAGGGGTGATAACCGTTCCCTATGTTTTACAAAAAGCTAAAAAAAAGGAATTTGCCATGGAGCTCCACTTAAACAATGCAGCTGTTCAAAATTACAAACAGATTCTACATAAGAACAAACCTACAGTCCCTGTCTTGTATGCACCGCCTGTATACGGCTGTTCAGAGTATATAGGTCCTTTTTTATTTTGTGTGCGGGGTTCCCCTTAATATCCATACAAGATCCAAAGGGGCTGGTAATGGGCTGGGGTGGGGGGGGGGGGGGGGGGTTGATGGGGTAGCTATGCCATTTTTCCTAAAGATTTTCATCCATATTACCAGACATTGCATTAAAGCCGCAAGCAGTTTTAAATGGCTTTTTTCCCTTTAGAAATGTTATTTTGTGCAGGGACAGTTCTAAACACGGGAAACACGTGGCACTTCACAGGCATACTTTAGACACCCCCCAGGTACAATATTTAAAGGAATATTTGACTTTTTTTTTTTTCACTTTATGCATCATTAAAATGACTGCTCCCGGAAAACGTCCGTTTTTAAAACTTCTTTTTGCATTGATACATGTCCCCTGGTGCAGAAGCCGGGTTCCCAAACTCTGTTTCGGACAATAACATGGATAATAGTCGTTATAATTAGCACTTTAGAATCCGAACGTTCGCATCCATTGTATTTAATAGGGTTCTAATGTTCGTGCGAACTTTCGGTCCGTTCGCGGGTTCTGGTGCGAACCGAACCCGGGGGTGTTCGGCTCATCACTAGCTATCACTAACCGTTTCTTCTGCGCAGTAAATTACACAAACGACTGGTATACTTAACCTTGGCACTTTACTGAGAATAATGGTTAAGCAGGTAAAACAGTATACATAAACATATGCAGAGACCTGCAATGAAAGAGTATTTTAGCAAACAGACAGATATACACTCCTGTGACAAGAAACTAACGGACCCCGCTGCAGCTCTTCTCCCTCGTGGGCAAAATGGGGCCCAGCAATGTCTACCCTGCTAAGTCAGCTCTGACTGTACTATGTAAAAGTTCTGCAGAGAAAGATCTTCGCTAGCAAACGGTGGTGCACTTCTGGAACAATTTGTAATCCACAAGAATAAAGGGGTTTGATAACTTGGTGAACACAGAATAAATCTACTAGCGTTATTCAATGCACTGTCCCTCCGGCGTGCAACTGCAAACACTAACGTTAGTTCCGAACAACAGTTACTGGGTCTAGAGATCCTGTATTATTCTCTGAGCAGGTGCTCTCTCACCCAACCGGACCAGTCCGTGTCCGTATCTTCCGTTGCTGTGTCTTGGTACACAGATTCCACGACACCCGAGTCTTCGGTCCTCCTGGTAGTAGCAGAACAGCAGCAGGATGAGACGTCCCTCAGGCTCCTCAGTGGGTACGGAAGGCTCTTTGGAGTAATACAGGCCTAGGCTTCAGGCCCTGTATTCTCAGCAGACTCAGGACAGAGTTCCACTTGCTGGGCGGGCGGTGTCCAAAGAGACCGCACTCTGGTCCGCCCCCTGGTTAAATACCCCGCCCCAGCAGTCCTTGCGTGGGGAAATGCATCCTGGGTATGGTAGTCTCTGGGCCTTAAAGCAAACACCCGCTACACACTCCCCCCACTTAAAATCTTTGGTCCCCAAAGATAAAGAAATAGCACTACCTACAAGTAACACAGTTTATAGTTGCAAAGGAGCTGGGCAAGGGAACCTCCCACCAAACTTGGTAAGGGAGATTGTCTTGTCTACAGGTCACGTTGGTGGAAGCGACCTGCCTAACTATGCCAGAGAGTGAGCTAGGGTTGCCCTCCACTAAAAGCACAGTGGAGGGACCAGGTTTCTCTATTGTCCTTCTCGCAGTCACAACTGTATCTTCAGAACATTCTCCCATCTGAGTGTAGGTTAGTTTTCGGGGGGGGGGGGGGCGAATAGCTCTTTTCACTCTTTGTTTCCTGGGAACTGAGGCATCAAGTACACTGGGCTCTTCCATTCTTCCTTCCACTGGGTCAGGTGTAATGGTTCCTGCTGCTTCAGGGGCATCCAATTCTGGCACAGAGAGGCACAAAGAATCTCTTGGATCTTCGGCTGGGATTGACTCTAGGGCATCTTCCCATTCCTCAGTTAGAGTACACGATGGAATGAACTCAGCAGCTTCAGCATTTAAGGTGCCATCGATGGTAACTTCACAGGGTGCAGGATCCATGATCATGGGTTCAGTTGTCTGAGTGGGCCACAGCCAGCTCAGTTCAATTTCCTCATCTTCACTCTGGTTTGAGGCATTCATCTCTCCTGGCTGAGTGGTCTGAGATCTGGTGTTGGGCCTAGGGGTATTGGAGGTTGAAGGTGATTCAGGAGAATCCGGAGTAGAAGGTATCCGGACGGCTTCGGAGAGAGGCAGTAAGTGGTTCCTGTGCCAGGTCTTCAGAGTCCCCACTTGGCCTTCAGGTTTCAGCTGGTACACTGGCAGGCCAGGCAATTTTTTACAGATCACGTATGGCTGTGATTTCCATCTATCAGCAAGCTTATGCTTCCCTGGAACACCAAGATTCCGCATCAGCACTCTGTCTCCTGGTTTAAAGTCATGAGATCAAAATTCCGTTTGTTCCGGGCCCCTCAGAGGTGGCTTGTGCCTTCTCATAAGCCAGTCTTAAGCTTTTCCGCAACCTGTCCACATATCCCTTGTGTGAAGCCGCCGATGTGTGGTCTATCGAGGTACCAAAGGCCAGATCTACAGGTAGTCTTGCTTCTCTGCCAAACATTAATCTGTAAGGGGAGTAACCGGTGACATCACTAGTTGTGCTATTATAGGCGTGCACTATGGCAGCTATATGCTTGCTCCAATGCTGCTTTTCCTCACTGCTCAGGGTCCCCAGCATATTCAACAAAGTTCTGTTAAACCTTTCCGGTTGGGCATCTCCTTGTGGGTGATAGGGGGTTGTGCGGGTCTTCTTTATCCCTAGGGAATCCAGTAATTTCCGAATTAGTCGACTTTCGAAGTCCCTCCCTTGATCCGAATGAAGGCGTTGAGGTAATCCGTAGTGTACAAAATACTTCTCTACAAGTATCTTGGCCACAGTGGAAGCCTTCTGGTCTTTAGTTGGAAAGGCCTGGGCGTAACGGGTGAAATGGTCGGTTATCACCAGAACATTTCCATGTCCCCCCAAATCAGGTTCCAGACAAAGAAAATCAATGCATACCAAGTCCAAAGGTCCTTGGCTTTGCAGGTGGCCCATTGGGGCAGCTTGATGAGGCAGTGTTTTCTTTTGTATGAAGCGAGCACATGAGTGACAGTATTCCTCCACTTCAGCCCGCATACAGGGCCAATAGAATCTGCTCCTTATAAGCTGAAAGTTTCTCTCGGCTCCGAGGTGGCCATGGTTGTCATGTAGGGCAATCATAACAGTCTTCCGGTGTTTTTCTGGCAGGAATAGTTGCCACTTGTCTTCCAGGTCATCAGAGGGGCCCCTTTGGTAGACCACCCCTTGATGTACCTGCAACCTGTCCTATTCCTTGCGCAGTAAGCGGGCCTCCTTTGAGGGATCATGTAAGAGTCTGTCCGGATCCTGATCTTCCAGGGCTTCCAAAGCCAATCTCCCCAATGGGTCTTCCAGCTGGTCCAGTCTTATATCCTTCTTTGATAATTTGGGCAAGTCCTCTTCACCATTCTGAGTGACATCACAATAGTATTTGGGCACTCCAACAGCTGAGACTCCAATTTCTTCTGCCCTGGATCCTCTACTAGCCTGGAGCTCTGTCCCCTGACACAAACCCTGTACCCCCTCTGGGGTTACCTGGGTCCAATCTTCTGCCATGCAAGTGTGAGCATGAGATATTCGGGACAAGGCATCAACATCTCGGTTTCCAGTCCCAGGCCTGTACTTCAGGCTGAAATTGAACCCTGAGAGGGCTGCCAACCAACGGTGTCCGGTGGCATCTAGTTTTGCGGTGGTTAGAAGGTAAGTAAGTGGGTTATTGTCTGTCTTAACCACAAAGTCAGCTACATATATCTAGTCCTTCAGTTTGTCTACCACTGCCCACTTTAAGGCCAGAAACTCCAACTTGTGGGTGGGGTAATTCTTTTCAGCTGGGGTTAAACTCCTACTCACATAGGCAACGGGTCTTAGCTGCTCTTCATACTCCTGATATAGTACTCCTCCCAAATCATCATGGCTGGCATCCACGTGTTATTCATAGGGCTTTTGGGTGTCCGCATAGGCCAAAACAGGGGCAGTGGTCAAGCTCTCTTTCAGCTTAATGAAAGCCTCTTCACACTTTCCAGTCCACTGGTCTTCCACTGACTCTCCCGGTTTCCTGGGGCCTGAGTCATCCTCCTCTCCATCTGTCTTCAAAAGCTCATTCAGAGGCTTGGCAATTTTTGCAAACCCCTCCACAAACCTGCGACAGTAGGAGCAGAACCCCAAAAATGACCTAAGCTCAGTCACTGTGGTGGGCCGGGGCCAGGAGGTAACTGCCTCCAATTTGTCGGGATCTGTGGATACTCCTTCTTCAGACACTATGTGTCCCAGGTATTGGACTGAAGACTGATAGAACTGACACTTTTACCTGGAAAGCTTGAGTCCCTCATCACTGAGTCTCTTCAAGACCTTCTCTAACCTCTCCTCATGCTCCTCCAGAGTCTTCCCAAAGACGATGATGTCATCTAGGTATACTAGGACTTCGATGAGGTTCATGTCTCCCACCGTCTTCTCCATCAACCGCTGGAAAGTGGCAGGAGCTCCCGACAGACCTTGAGGCATTCGTCGAATTCATAGAACCCCACTGGGGTGATGAAGGCAGTCTTCTCTCTGTCTTTTGGGTGCATTGGGATTTGATAGTACCCACTCTTCAGGTCCATTACACTGAACCATTTTGCTCCAGATAGACTCTGCAGGGCATCCTCTATTCTTGGGGTGGTGTATTGATCCGGTATTGTCCTCCTGTTGAGAGTCCTGTAATCTATACAGAGCCTCAATGACCCATTCTTCTTCCTGACTACCACAATTGGAGAGGCATATGGGCTCCTGGGTTCCCGGATAACACCCGTTCTCTTGAGCTCTGCAAGTTGCTCACGCAGATCTTCCAGATCAGCCAGGGGAACTCGCCGGACTCTCTCTCGATTTGTCTTCCTGTAGGCGAATTTTGTGAGTGGCACTTTTCGCACATCCTACATCGAACTCATCCTTGGAGAGGATCTTCCGCCTCTTCGCCAACTGGGCCCTGGCCCTCTCCTTCCATGCCGGGGGTAGGGCCGGGTTCTCCAAGGTGGGTTCCCCTTCTTCCTTCTCCAGGTGGGGCAAGGCAACTGGGGTAGCGGGATTCACTTGGCCCAACAGCATCCGGGCTGGAATCTTCATTAGGCGAGTCAGTGGTGTTCCTGACACTCACTGGCACCCTGCCGTTTGCCTTCTTCAGGACTCTCAGTGGGACTACACTGGGGATTACTTCCAGTCCTGAGTATGCACCCAGAGGGTCTGGTTCCAGGACTACAAAGGGGCCAGGCTGTTCCCAGGTGAGCTTCACAGTGGCTCTCAAGCAGGCCACTGTCATGGATATGCAGTAGTGTTTGTCTGTCAGCTTACCTTCCTTCCCATGTGTTCATCTTAGAGGCCTGAGCCCTTTCACCTGGCTTCCTTTATAATCTCCTCCCAGCCTGACTCCACCCCAGGCCCCATCACAGAACACTATATTAACCTGTGCACTGCAAGCCTGCTTTGCTGATCAACGTGTTTGTTAGGCATTGTGTGTTTGGGTTCCTGCCTGCCGTGTGCTACGTCTGTCTCTCTGTTACATATTTGGCTTGTCCCCGACTATCCCTGTCTGCTCGTGACCCTTGACCTTCAGCTCATTCTTTCGTTATCCTTGTCTGCTTGTGGCCCCTGACCTTCAGCTTGTTATTCGGTTCTCTCATATCTTGTGCTGCTGCTTCCCCTCTTTTCCCCTTATCCTACGGGGCGTGAGCTAGGAAACTCCAGGGGCCGCGACCTGGTCCCAGCCTGCAGCATAACATCCTCACCACTAGAGGCCCTGGAGAAGACCTGCTGGGTCTTAGACTCCGCGCCCTGGGGAATCTTGGCTCTAGCTTCCGTTAGGATCCCGGTTGTGCTCCTCTGGTCCCGCTTTCCACAACCACCCAGTTTCCTATCCGCAGCAGTCAGCCATAGGGTTCACTACCTTGCGGTGCACTCCGGTCCCCCTACGGTGTGCATCTGTCACCTGGCCACAGGTGACCTTGACAGTTTGATCAGCCATGAACCCGGCTGACATCCCGCTTCCCGCGGATGATCCATTGCAGGGCATAGTTTGCAGACTTGAAACCCAGGAATCGAATCAGACTCAGGTGATGCGATTCCTCCAGGATCTGGCTTCTCGCTTCGAGCAGCTTTAGGCCTCCTTGGGAACCCCGAATCCGCAACCTCAAATACAACCAGCGGCTGCACCTATTGCACCAGTCGCAGCCACACACTCACTACAACTGCCAGCTCCGTCCCGTTTCTCTGGGGACTCCAAGGCTTGCAGGGGGTTCCTTAGCCAATGCACGATTCATTTTGAGCTCCTGCCCCAAAACTTCCTGTCTGATCGGGCTAAGGTAGCCTATATCATTTCCCTCCTCTCTGGTGAAGCTTTAGCCTGGGCAGCCCCTCTGTGGGAACTGAATGATCCAGTGGTTTCTAGCCTGTCTGGCTTCTTGAAACTTTTTCGGAATATCTTCGAAGAACCGGCTCGTGTCTCTTCAGCGGCCAGCGCCCTTTTACGTCTCCGCCAAGAGTCTGCTTCTGTGGGACAGTATGCCCTTCATTTCCGCATACTGTCGGCTGAGTTGAGCTGGAACAATGAAGCCTTAGTCGCAACCTTTTTGCATGGCCTGTCTGATAGAGTGAAGGATGAATTAGCAGGAAGAACCATCCCCACTGATCTGGCCGGCGTTATCTCCTTGTGTAACCAGATCGATATTCGCTTTCAGGAGAGGACCTTAGAAAAGCAACGCCAGCACTCCTTGGTTCTTAGTCAGCCTGAGCTCCCCTCTCTTCGACCCGTAGAGCATCTCCTACCAGCTGAGGAACCCATGCAGCTGGGTCGGACCAGGCTATCCCCCGAGGAACGTGCTAGGCGCAGAACTCTTGGTCTGTGTCTTTACTGTGGGGGCAAAAGTCATTTTCGTGACACTTGCTCTCTTTGTCCAGAAAAACTTTCGGGTCCACTTCATCTGGAAAGTGGAGTATTGGACCCAGAAATATCACCTTCCCCTTCTCGTCTTCTGCTTTCTGTGTTTCTTCATGTTGGTGCTTCTTCTCATTCGGTCTCAGCATATCTGGATTCCGGAGCCGCTGGTAACTTCATGGACTGGGAAATCGCATCGTCCATGAGACTTACTCTTTTGCCCCTCACCACGCCATTGGTGGTCTTGGCGATTGATGGTACTGTTCTCCCAGGGGGACCTATCCGCTTCCAGACCCTCCCTGTTAAGATGTCGGTAGGGACACTCCACCAGGAGTGGATATCCTTCCTTATCTTACCCAAGGCCTCAACGCCTATAATTTTGGGTCTCCCATGGTTACAGCTCCATTCTCCTCATGTGGACTGGACTACTGGACAGATCCTGGCTTGGGGTCCCTCCTGTTCCTCGTCCTGCCTACCCAAGGTTGCCCCCTGTGAACCTGAGCCGGTCATTCATTCCAGGTTGCATAACCATTTACATTTCTCTGTCCCTAACCACCCTTGGATGCACAGCCAGGCTAGCTTGTCTACAAGTCCTGCAGTCGCTACGTCTTGCGATGCGATTCAGGTAGTCGCTACACCTCACTCAGCTATTCACTCTGCCTCTGTACTAGTTATGCCAGTCCAGCCCATGCCCAGTGAGCCTCCTACTTTTTCTTGTTCAGGACATTCTGCTTGTCCTTCAGCTATTCAGCTTGATTCCGGCGACATGTCACCTTTTAACCAACCTGACTTCAGGGTTCCACTGACATCTGCCCAGTCTGATGGTCCTGTGCAAGATGATCAGTCCCCCTTTAAGGGTCTAGGGGACCCTCCTCAGATTCCTGTTGATCCTCTCATGCCCTTGCTTATTCCTAGAGAGCCTTTGGTCCTCAATAGATCTTCTTGTCATCTCCCTACCTCGTTTTCGGTCTCTGAGGATAATCTTAAGTACGAGGTTAGACAAGTTCTGGATTCTCGGCTCTGCAGAGGCATTCTTCAGTACCTTGTGCATTGGAGAGGTTTTGGTCCTGAGGAGGTGTCTTGGATCGCTGCATCTGATGTCGCTGCACCTCATCTGTTGAGGAGATTTCATCAGAGATTTCCCTTTAAGCCTGGGCCCAGGCGGGGGAGGGCCCATAAGAGGGAGGGTACTGTCATGGATATGCAGTAGTGTTTGTCTGTCAGCTTACCTTCCTTCCCATGTGTTCATCTTAGAGGCCTGAGCCCTTTCACTTGGCTTCCTTTATAATCTCCTCCCAGCCTGACTCCACCCCAGGCCCCATCACAGAACACTATATTAACCTGTGCACTGCAAGCCGGCTTTGCTGATCAACGTGTTTGTTAGGCATTGTGTGTTTGGGTTCCTGCCTGCCGTGTGCTACGTCTGTCTCTCTGTTACATATTTGGCTTGTCCCCGACTATCCCTGTCTGCTCGTGACCCTTGACCTTCGGCTCGTTCTTTCGTTATCCTTGTCTGCTTGTGGCCCCTGACCTTCAGCTTGTTATTCGGTTCTCTCATATCTTGTTCTGCTGCTTCCCCTCTTTTCCCCTTATCCTACGGGGTGTGAGCTAGGAAACTCCAGGGGCCGCGACCTGGTCCCAGCCTGCAGCATAACATCCTCACCACTAGAGGCCCTGGAGAAGACCTGCTGGGTCTTAGACTCCGCGCCCTGGGGAATCTTGGCTCTAGCTTCCGTTAGGATCCCGGTTGTGCTCCTCTGGTCCCGCTTTCCACAACCACCCAGTTTCCTATCCGCAGCAGTCAGCCATAGGGTTCACTACCTTGCGGTGCACTCCGGTCCCCCTACGGTGTGCATCTGTCACCTGGCCACAGGTGACCTTGACAGCCACTTCACCAGACTGTAGCACTCTCTTTCTCCTCTCCAGTCTCCAGACTTTCCCCACCCCCTCTTCCGGGGCCTTTTTCTCCAAGATAAATCGCTGATAAGCCAACTGCAACATGGGGTGGATTCTGGCTGTCGAGACGTCCTGCTCTTGCACTAGAGGGGCCAGTAGTCTCCTGACAAGGTCAGTGTTGGTTCCTATTATCAGGGAACTTTTGTTGGCCCCTGGTGGGTGGGGGCAGACAACTGCCAAGGTGTCAAAGACCTCTGCCTCTCCTGCCACAGAGGGGTCAAAAGCCAATCTGATCGGAAGGTAACCGTCATAAGGAAAGCTCTGGGTGCCAATTTCCCATATTTCCAAGTCTTCCAACTTCTGCAAGGGCAAATGTCTCAGATGTTTTTGATAAAAATCCCTATACAGGAGGGTTACTTGAGCCCCTGTGTCCAGAATGGCCTTCGTGTAGACTCCCTCCACTTGAATGGGGACTACTGGGGAGGGTCCCACTAACTTGGCTGGGAACGTCTTTGGGGAGGCCTCTTTCCTTGGACTCATGGGTTTTATTTTTTGTTTTTTCTTTCCCCATCGTTTCCTGGATCTTAATCCCTGTTGGGCCTGGTATGCATTGATCTCTTGTGACTTTTGGGGTTTTACCTCCAAGGGAGGGGTATTATGTGCTTTTGATGGGGAATTATTCCCCTCACTTCTTGGTTTTTCTTGTTTTCTTATTCCAATGTAGCTTGCTGGAGATGATGGGCACCCGGTTGACTCCTTCACCGGGGCCCTCTGGAGTTTTCCGCCGGCTGGCAGTAGTTGCCTCGGGTCTTTCTTGGACTGGGGCACACTCGCCCAAAATGACCAATTCCTCCACAGTTGAAGCAAACAGCTTACCCTTTATCCCACGGGGAGACTGGTGTGAAAACGCTCTGGTACAGCTCTTTCCTGACTTTTTCTTTTTCTCCAACTCCTGAGTTCTTGGCCATTAAAGAGGTCAGCATCTCTAGTACTTGGGTCATCTGCGACTTTAAGACCTCCACTTCCAAGTCCCATTCAGTGGCCATGGCGGATCTGACCCAAACTGAGGGGGGAGTAGTGGGCTTCTCGGTCATTTGTTGGTTTTTCAGCAGAGCCTCTTCATCTCTTATTATTCGTACAAGGTCCGGATAGTTCAAGGACATGACCCCACTAGTGGTTTTCAGATGGAGCCAGACTGGGTCGGAATGCAATGCTCCCCTTAAAATCTGCTTTATCCTTCATATGGCTTGTGGCAGCATCCCCTTCTTAAGGACAATTTGACACAGCATCTTGTTTAATCTGCAAACATATTCATACAGTCTTTCTCCTGGAAGTTGAAGGGTATGCTCAAACTGGTAGACTAAATCGACCACCTTCTCCAATTGGCCGAACTCTTCCTGTAACATGGTTAAATAGTCATAGGCAGTACAAGCAGCATTGCTGAACCTGAGGTTCTTCACGGCTTCAGCAGCAGCCCCCTTTAAACTTTCTCTTATGCGCTGCTTCTTTTGGGCCTCCGGTATTTCCCATTCTTCCACAGCCTGCATCGCCTGCTCCATCCAGGTGTCAAAATCCTCTTCTCCGAGTGGTACAGGTTGTTTCCCTGAAAAAATCCTGAGATTCCGGTACCCAGCTTCTACATGTACCGTATTACTCTTCTGGCACTTTGTGACAAGGTCTCCTAATGCATTTAGAAGTTCAGGACATATAGTGGTTAGAGGTGTCCCTGAAGCTGTCATGTCTTTGGAACTTTTGGGAATTGTGGGTGACTGCGGAGGTTCCCTCTTTATAGCCTTCGCATGCGCCAAGTGGTACATCTTCTCATCTATGGACTGCACACTCTGGCCTCTGGAACTCTCAGGTATCTCTTCTCTCCATTCTACCAGTGCATAGGTAAAGGAGGTCTGTCCATCTGGTTTGAGATCAAGTAACCATGCCTTCTGGCTCGGGGACAGTAACTCCATGAGCCATTCTACATCGCTTCCAGACCAGTCTTCCCCGGGAAGCTCAACAACTACGGCCTTCTCTGGAAAAGCGCCAGCTGATGCGCACCACTGGGTCACTGCTAAACAATCCATGCCGGTACTTCTGGCAGGCTTGATTGCGGTGTACAGGTATCCCGGACTCTGGGCCCCCACGTGTAGCGGTACCCCCAGCTAAGAGGGCCGCTGGTATGATTTGTTTCGGGCCCTGTAACACTCACTTTCAACCCCCAGCAATTTGCTCTCACCTCCCTTGGCACAGCTAGTAGGGGATGATAGGATTGTGTAACCTGTGACTCTTGGCAGCACAATCCCACAAGAAAGACACACAGCAGTATGGTATGGCTATCACTAACCGTTTCTTCTGCACAGTAAATGACACAAACAACTGGTATACTTAACCCTGGCACTTTACTGAGAATAATGGTTAAGCAGGTAAAACAGTATACATAAACATATGCAGAGCCCTGCAATGAAAGTGTATTTTAGCAAACAGACAGATATACACTCTTATGACAAGAAACTAACGGACCCCGCTGCAGCTCTTCTCCTTCGTGGGCAAAATGGTACCCAGCAATGTCTACCCTGCTAAGTCAGGCCTGACTGTACTATGTAAAAGTTCTGCAGAGAAAGATCTTTGCTAGCAAAGGTGGTGCACTTCTGGAACAATTTGTAATCCACAAGAATAAAGGGGTTTGATAACTTGGTGAACACAGAATAAATCTACTAGCGTTATTCAATGCACTGTCCCTCCGGCGTGCAACTGCAAACACTAACGTTAGTTCCGAACAACAGTTACTGGGTCTAGAGATCCTGTATTATTCTCTGAGCAGGTGCTCTCTCACCCAACCGGACCAGTCCGTGTCCGTATCTTCTGTTGCTGTGTCTTGGTACACAGATTTCACGACACCCGGGTCTTCGGTCCTCCTGGTAGTAGCAGAAAAGCAGCAGGATGAGACGTCCCTCAGGCTCCTCAGTGGGTACGGAAGGCTCTTTGGAGTAATACAGGCCTAGGCTTCAGGCCCTGTATTCTCAGCAGACTCAGCACAGAGTTCCACTTGCTGGGCGGGCGGTGTCCAAAGAGACCGCACTCCGGTCCGCCCCCTGGTTAAATACCCCGCCCCAGCAGTCCTTGTGTGGGGAAATGCATCCTGGGTATGGTAGTCTCTGGGCCTTAAAGCAAACACCCGCTACACGAGTAAAAATAAAAGAAAATCCCAATAGAGGAGAAATCTTCCAATAGGGGCATTGAGTCTGTTGACAACTACAAATTCTCTCACTTTGGAGGGATCTCCTCTCACTTCCTGTTTTGGCTACGGGACAGAAAGTGAAGGGAAATCTCCCCAATGAGACACAGATAACAAAAAAAAAAGGACGACAGGGGTTTATAACCCTTTCTTACGCTATCCAAAATTTAAAAAAAGTTTGCCTTTAGTTCTATATTAAGTGGACTCTAATGTTTGCACTTTCAAGCCTCGTACACACGACCGGTTTTCTCGGCAAGAAAGCTGCTGGGAGAGCTTTTAGCCGAGAAAAGCGTTCGTGTGTATGGTTTCTCGTCAGGAAAACTGCCGGGAATCTGGACGAGAAAAATAGAGAACCTGGTCTCTATTTTTCTCATCGGGATTCTCAGCAGAGTGTTTCCTGCTGAGAAAACAGGGAGTGTGTATGCTTACCTGTCCATGGTAAACCCGCGCATGCTCGAAAATACTTTGACGCATGCGCGGTAGCATACAAGGGTATTGTAGGGTGTATTAAGATGGCGGCGACGGCATCGAATGTGACGAGCCAATGCACGTCATAGTCGATGACATCACTGCGTTCTTGCCATTCAAAAGAACGACGGTTCTTTTGAATGACCGTGTGTACACTCGGCGTGCAAGGCAAGCTTGCCGGGAATCCCGATTTTTTTTCCCAACGGGATTCCCGGCCGTGTGTACGAGGCTTTAGTTAAAAAAAATGTAATCTCAAATCTAAACAAATCTGAGAAGTATTGTCATTGATCTTAGAACACAGTGGGTAGGTTGGGTGAATGTACATGCTTTAGGGGTTATCTTACATAAGGCATACCAGTGACATTTGTGTAGCACTACCCCCGTAGGAGCTGCTGGTTTTAATTTGGGCCTTGCACGTTACCTCAGTATTCGTTGTCTAGGGGAAGAAAGTCTGTAGAAACTCCAATGTCCACACAAGATGTAAAACCCTCTGCAGGTTTTATTTTCCTTTGCATAAAACTTTTGAAGAATAGTAGAAGGGTGAAGGGAAGGGGTAGGTTCAGGTACACAGTACAGATCACTGGGGAAAAAAACTCCTCAACTATACAGTCATTCACCACTCCTCCTCGAGTGGGTATTGTTCACCCGGATAGGCCCCTCTCACCTGGCCTAGCAGCCGGAAGGATGCTCGGACAATGATCAGGACCAGTCTCTACCACAGACTGGTGGTGCACAGAATTGGATAATCCGGGATCCTCTGTCACAGGACTTAACTCCCGAGCTTCCAGCCAAACAGTCAAGAGCCTTTAAGCCAACCCGGCAGACTGCAAGGTAAACTTTAGTTGCGGTGCATCCTCCAATAGAATTACCAGGCCCTCCTCAAGACACCAGCCTTCCGCTTGGTCTTTTCCAGGACAGGTCCTCCCCTGGTTTCCTCCATTGAGTGGCTTCCTCCCTCAGAGTTGCAGCCTCAGGCCAACATGGCTCCGAGGCTGAAATCACATAATATACCCCTCGCGCCAGGAGGGCCGCGGGGGGACGAAGGACCCCAAAAGATGGCGTCTGCCCCTTAAGTACCCTTCCCCAGCATGCTCATCAGGTAGACTACGCCCACTGAACTGTTCCCGGGGGAAGGTACCCAATGCACTCTGACTTGTCAATCTTCCACTTTGGCCTGAGGTGGTAACGCCACCTACAGGCAAACAGTGGGAAGTTTTCCAACACAGCCATAGCCAAAACAGAGGCTAATTTAACATTAATCCTTTACATCTGAGCCCAACTATTGGCTCAGATACCCTCTAAATTTAGCATAGCGCCCACTCATTGGAAGCAGGGCGCTACATTTGCAAAGAAGGACTGGCAGAAGGGTAACGGTGGAAATGTCCCCTTCTCCAGGACACTGTTCCTTTTTTCAAATGAAGAAAGGACCTCCTTCAGTACTGGCCATGGCATTATAATATAAAGTCCCATAGCAAAAAAAATAAAAAATGAAAGTATTCAGAGTAGTTTCTTCAAGACAAAATATAGTGACTATCCTCCAAGGGTATAAAGCTTCTAAACTATGAAATTACTATAATCTGATAGGCTCTAGGTCAAAAGTATCTAGCTCTCTGCTCAAAGCATGTTTAGCACACGCTGAAGGATACTGCAACACTCCAACTACCAGTGTTGCAAAGGTCGCACTTGCAACCAGGCACTGGCGTTCCGCCACCGTGGGGGGGCAAGATGGTAAAGGGCAAAAGTAAAGGGCCCTGGGATCAGTGGTAAGAGCCCCAGGCTCGAAGGGAAGGGCCCAGGGACCAGAGGAAAGGGCACCGGGAAGGATGGAAAAGGCCCCTGGAAGGATGGAAAGGGCCCCAGGACCGATGGAAAGGGCTCTGGGACTAGTTGGAAGAGACCTGGGACCAGTGGCAAGGGCCCCAGGGGACTAATGGAAAGGGTCCTGAGACCGGAGCAGTCAGGGGGTCCCTTCATGGTTTCTTGCACCGGTGCCCCAAAGGTTCTAGTTACGCCTCTGGAACACACACACACGTACGTACTGTATGGAAGAAGGTACATGGGAGAAACCTGAACCTCTGACTTTGGTTTCCTTCTTTAACACTGTTCAAGCCACTCAAGACACAAGAAAAAAAAACAAGGTAAAACTTGTGATAATTAAGCAGCTCAACACATTCAATGTTCTTACCCGTACTAGACTTTAACATTATAGAAAGCAGATGGAATTGACCATAAGTAAATTTATTTGTATCAGCAAGTGGCTGTCAAGGCCTCTGACCTGTTCCTCAGTATAAATATCGTGTTGTCCAGGAGGAATAGGGATGTCAGCACTTGCGAAGATGCGCTTGCTTCCAGATTTGGTGCTATAAAGATGTGCCACCTCAGGTTCGGTGCCCAGGATAGGGACATCGAGCATGTCAGCCACAGCCAAGTCATCAACATGGGGGACTCGTCCAACAATGTAAGCCTCCCGACCTCGGATCAAGTTTCGTATACGATGCAAGGCCTTCGGGCTGTACTTGAGTAGCGTGGAAAGGCACATGTGGTAATTCTGTGATGAGACATTAATAAGTCAAGGATTATTGATGACACTTTTCCTACATTTAAACAGTTTCTTTATGCATACCCAAAATAATGTTTCTCTATAGCTCACTGGTCCCTGGGAGAGTATGATGAACACAAAACTTATACATAGTGTACTTCCCGCCTGTTCTTATGTTGGTAGGACAGGCTCTTTTTTTTTTATATAGCTTACCTAAAAAAGGGGCAAAGCCATATGGAATTGGTATTTGTTCAAATATGGTCAGATGGTATTGTTAGCCTTGGGTGTAGGACTGAAAATTTTACTGTATATTTACAAATACAGGTGTAGCGGCCTCCTCACTCCCCTCTCTGCATCAGCTCGTCTTTCTCTTGTCTAGGGGTACCTTAGAGGGGAGAGAGCGGGGTCACCACGCCTGGCCTTCACCACATGTGTCCGTGCGGTGTGAGCAAAGTTCCTTCTCTACCTTCGTGTCAGTGTTGTGCACCTGGAGTTACCTTGAACAATGTCCACCAGAAAAAGAGCACCACACCAATAAAGTCCAACACTCTTTTATTCTTCTTGAATGAACAGCATAATCAGTTAGACTCCCTTAGAGAACAGACATGGGGGGGGGGGGTGTGGATGCGAGTAGGCCCAGACACAATGTGTTCTCCACTTTCCTCCCTGAAAGTGGGCTGAGGTCTCCGAGCGGAGGGGGGATTTCCTTCCAGGCGGTCTCCGGTGGGAGGCTCACCTGTCACTGGCAATCTGCTGCACCCGGTCTTCAAGTGAGTAGCTCCCCCCGGTCTATTACGCCTTCCGGATTCGGGTACCCACTCCCGGGGTTCCCTAGGATCTCCTTCCCTCGCGGAACTCAGTGTTGGGCACTGAGCTTCAGACCTCCATCCGAGTACCTCACCCCAGGCTAAAGGTGCCTGGGATGGAACACGACCTCCGGATGTCCTCTAGGCCTAGGCCGCCTAGGGGACCGTCACGAACCACCGCCCACAGGCTGAAGGTGCCTGGGACTCAACCCCGTGACAAAGATGGCCGGCCCCTTTATACCCTCTCCCAGCAAGCACGGCGGGTTCCCCGTCCCACCATACCTCTGCCGAGGGAGGACAAAAAGGAGGCATGGCACACAGCAATGGTTCAACCCCAGCCCAGGGCGACAGCGCCACCCGCTGGACCGCAAGGAACTGCACATCGCTGGTGTCTCTGCCAGTTTGAATTACACCCGGTAAAGTATATACCCGCTACACAGGTAATACTCGAAAAATTAGAATATCGTGCAAAAGTTCATTTATTTCACTAATGCAACTTAAAAGGTGAAACTAATATATGGGATAGACTCATTTAATGCAAAGCAAGATAGTTCAAGCCGTGATTTGTCATAATTGTGATGATTATGGCTTACAGCTCATGAAAACCCCAAATCCACAATCAATAAAACAAGGATTGTACATAGAACAATATCGGACCTCTGAAAAGCAGAAGCATGCATATGTACTCAGTACTTGGTTTGGGCCCCTTTTGCAGCAATTACTTCCTCAATGCGGCGTGGCATGGAAGTGATCAGCCTGTGGCACTGCTGAGGTGTTATGGAAGACCAGGAGGCTTCAATAGCGGCCTTCAGCTCTTCTGCATTGTTCAGTCTCGTGTCTCTCATCTTTCTCTTGGCAATGCCCCATAGATTCTCTATCATAGATTCTCTATGGGGTTCAGGTCAGGCGAGTTTGCTGGCCAATCAAGCACAGTAATCCCACGGTCATTGAACCAGGTTTTGGTGCTTTTGGCAGTGTGGGAGGTGCCAAGTCCTGCTGGAAAATGAAGTCAGCATCCCCATAGAGCTTGTCTGTGGAAGGAAGTATGAAGTGCTCCAAAATCTCCTGGTAGACGGCTGCGGTGACCCTGGACTTAATGAAGATCAGTGGACCAACACCAGCAGATGACACGGCTCCCCAAATCATCACAGACTGTGGAAACTTCACACTGGACTTCAAGCATCTTGCAGTGTGTGCCTCTCCATTCCTCCTCCATACTCCGGCTCCTTGGTTTCCAAATGAGAGGCAAAATTTGCTCTCATCAGAAAAGAGGACTTTGGACCCCTGAGCTCCAGACCAGGTCTGTTTTTCTTTAGCCCAGGTAAGACGCTTCTGAGGTTGTTTGTTGTTCAGGAGCGGCTTGACAAGAGGAATACGACATTTGAAGCCCATGTCCCGGATCCGTCTGTGTGTGGTGCACTGACTCCAGCCTCAGTCCACTCCTTGTGAAAGTCCCCAACACTTTTGAATGGCCTTTTCCCGACAATTCTCTCCAGGCTGCGCTCATCCCTGCTGCTTGTGCACCTTTTTCTTCCACACTTTTCCCTTCCACATAACTTTCTATTAATGTGCTTTGATACAGCACTTTGGGAACATCCAACTTCTTTTACAATTACCTTTTGAGGCTTTCCCTCCTTATGGAGGGTGTCAATGATGGTTTTCTGCCCAACTGTCAGGTCAGCAGTCTTTCCCATGATTGTGATTCCTACTGAACCAGACTGAAAGACCATTTAAAGGCTCAGGAACCCTTTGCAGGTGCTATGGCTTAATTAGCTGATTAGAGTGGGACACTTTGAGCCTAAAATATTGCACCTTTTCACAATATTCAAATTTTCTGAGATTGTGGATTTGGGGTTTTCATGAGCTGTAAGCCATAATCATCACAATTATGACAAATCACGGCTTAAACTATCTTGCTTTGCTTGTAATGAGTCTATCTCAAATCCTAGTTTCACCATTTAAGTTGCATTAGTGAAATAAATTAACTTTTGCACGATATTCAAATTTTTTGATTATCACCTGTATAGAGAGAAGGCCTCCCTCCCAAAAGTAAAAAGTGCATACATGGCAGGAGCACCAGACCAAAAAAAAGTCCAAATTCATTTTTTGGTATTGTGCTAAAAGACAGCCAACACATTTCGGGGAGCAAATGAACTCTCCTTTCATCAGGGCTTCAATTAAAAATTAGGACCTTAAATGGACTCAAAATAAGTGGTTCCTGTGAGGGAAACTAATTGCTGGATTGGAAGATTTACTGGCCAGCAGTATCTGCATGAGCAATCAAGAACTTCTTATCTTATCTTGATTGCTCATGAAAATACTCCTGACCAGTAATTCTTCCACACAGGAAAGCCTTATTTTGAGTCCATGCAAGGTACTCATTTTAACTAAAGCTCTGATATAGGGAGAGTTCCCTTGACCCCCGAAACGCGTTGGCTGTCTATTAGCACAATACCAATAAATGAATTTGGACTTTTCTTTTGGTCTGGTGCTCTTTCTATGTATGCACGTTTTTTTTTCTGGTAACCTGGTGGAGTACCCACTGGAGGGTAGCCTTGTCTGTCCTGAGCAGCCTAACCTAAGCCAAAGGGCTCTTCAAATGTTTTTGCCCTCTCACTACTTTGTATAGACTCATATCAAAGTCCTAGAGCCTCTTGGGTGCCTTTTCATTGCAGTCCCTCCTCATAGAGGTCAATGGAAATGTAAAAGCAGGTTGATGCATCTTAGAAGGAGATTAAATGCACCTGCCCATTTATTGTGAATACCCTTGGAAGTGTCTCAAAATTATCTCAAATACAAGTGAAAATGCATCTTAGAAAAATTGAAAGTTCATAGACATGAGATAAACATTAGATAAGACCCACCCAGCTAAAACAACCCCAAAACCCCAGCTTCCCCAGTTCATATTCTAGGGCAGGGGTCTCCAAACTTTCTAAACAAAGGGCCAGTTTACTGTCCTTCAGACTTTATGGGGGGCCATTGGAAGTAGAAAATGTTCCTGCATCAGTAAGAGTAAACAGTGCCCAATCTTTGGTGTCAGTGAGAGGATTTGTGACCCATCCTTTGTGTCATTGGGTGGGAAGAATTATGCCCCATCGTTGGTGTCACTGGAAGGAACTGTGCCCCATTTTTGGTGTCATTGGGAGGAACTGTGCCCCATCATTGGTGCCACTGGGAGGAACTGTGCACTGTTATTGGCGTCATTGAGAGGATCTGTGCCCCCCGCTTCCTGATTGGCCGGGAAGAGAATTAGTGTGACAATAGCAAATATGAATTCACTATTGTCACACAACTGAGCGGTCTTGGGGCGCAATGCCCTGCGCCCCGAGCCCAGCCCCTTTTTGAAGCCTATTCGAGCCTCTGGCTCTAATTACGTGCTTCAAAAAAAAAACCCTGATTGGAATCCAATGTGCCTGGCATGTAGATTAGGGGGCTGAACGCATGGATGGGGGGGGCGGCGCCCATGCGTCTCGTATGGATGGGCCGCCACTGCTATAGTCCCTCCACTGGCTGCCTTACTTAGAAAATTCCGTTAAAAATTCTAACAAACAAAGGTCTGTACAATTTGGCCCCTTCATGCTCTTTCTTTTTAATCTCCAAACACCATCTCACACAGAGCCAATTCCCTTATTGTTTCTTGTTACTGTAATATTTTTATATTGTATTGCCTGCATCGCTCTCCTTCACTTTTTTACTATATACATGTAGCGGCCTCACCCCATCTATTTTGTCTAGGGGTATCACGCACGACAGGGTGAGATGCGCTACGGCCCATGTCCTCCTCATAGCTGTGGGTGAGGTGAAGGCCAGTACCAGATATTTTCCTCGGGCCTGTGTGTTTTAGTCAAGGATCAAGTCCTGCCGTGCCAACACTTCCCTTTGCTCCCATTAACCAGAGTTCCACACACCGATCACAGTCCAACTCTTGTTTTATTGCATAACTCACAATAAACAGTGCTTCAGTAGCCAACTGGTTGAGACCCAATAACAGTTTGATACAGTGGGATGAGCAGGTCGAGGCACTATCCTGATTGTCAGCTAAACCACGGTGATTTCACCAGCGGTTACTATAGCCTTCGGCTAAGAGAGAACTTAGAACTTGAGAGTCTCTACCAGCGACTCAAGAGAACATAGATAGGAGTACCTTCGCTGCGCTGTGGCCCCTGTCAGGGGAAGATGTCCCTCCAAGGGAGTTACCAGAGGCCCATCCGTCACTGGGTTGATGCTGCTCCAGACTCTCCGAATGGGTAACCTCCCCGGCCTCCTCGCCTCAGACATGGGCCCCATCCACTTCAGGGACCCTCGGACTTCTCCACCCTCGCGGGACCCAGTCGAAGTTACTGAGCTGCAGGCCTCCTGGTTTAGTACCTCACCCCAGGCTGAAGGTGCCTGGGATGGACTCCAACTCCATTCCGGTCAGGCCTAGGGCACCTGGGCCGGAACTCAGAACCGCCCGCACCCAGGCCTAAGGTGCCTGGGCGCGTGATAAAGGACCTCCAAAAGAGCAAGAAGAAACCCCGTGGCAAGGGCGTCTCCCCCTTTTATTCCCTCCATCGACGTCACGGCAGGTTCCCCGCCCTCGCCGTACCATCTCCGAGAAGGGACAAAAAGGACAGCACTATGGCAGCAAATCTACCTCGAGCCTACGGGCACCTGGAGATTATTACACCGCCCAATCCTCCACGAATACAAATGGTCCAATTACTCTATTAATTTACACACCTGGATCATACTACCACCCAGGTGTACCCCACCTAAATTTAAAGACCCCGCTACATACAGTTGTCAGGAAATGCCCTGCAGAAGGAATCCTGCTGCTGGTGCACGTCTGCGAGCGCCAGTGCGCGCGTGCACGCGAGTTTTGGCGCCAGATGACCTATTTAAATAGGGCTTATAAACAGAGTCAGTGCTGTCTCATCTGCAGCTTCCTGTGACCCCTGCTACCTGTTCTGTTCCCGTGTTTGATCAGGCTTGCCTTGGACTATTCCTGCCGGCTGCCTGCACAGGACCCTGGCTTGTCCCTGACTTTGATCCTGCCTGCTCCTCCTATTACTACAATGTCTGCCTGTTGCCAACCCAGCTTGTACTCCAACCTGTCTTGCTGCTGCACCTGTCCTGGCTTCTCAAACTTGTAAGTGCCTGTACATGTCTGTGCGCCACATCCCTCAGGGCTGATCCGCTGTGCGCTGCCGCTAAACTTCCAGGTATGTGGAATCCTGATATCCGCTGACCCAGCTTCACAACTGCCTGCTGTTCTGACATCTTATCTCACCAGTCCTCATCCCTGTGGCATCAGGAACTCCAGAGCAGCTCTTCTGACTACCAACCTGCCAGGCACTCATACCATTCTGCACTCTCAGGTCCCCGGTCTGCTCTATCAGGGGCCACGAGTCAGATACGTAAGGGAGGCCTTCCTCTGCATCACCGTGCTCATCCACAAGGTACGTGGAAACCTGACAACAGTACAGTGCCACAGGAGATGACGGTGATAAAAATAATAATAATGAGACTATTGTCACCCGATCTGTCAAAGTTCACCATTTCTATAGGTTCCAGAAAACCTACAATGACCATTGTTGAGATTGTATGTATTAGAATCTTTGGCCAATTGCAAATGGTATTTTCAACAAAAGTGGCGCTGGGGATGTCTTCATATTTTCCTTTCCTTCTTCATAACCATAAACACGTATGCATGAATCCATAAACAGCCCACAAACATGTTTATAGTAGGATGTTTCAGAAGGAAGACCGTTCTACCATCAGGTTGTATCCAGATATCTAACCATGGGTAGCTTTACATGTGAAAAAAACTTACCAAAAAAAAAAAAAAACTTACCAAAACTCAGGTCAAAATTCCCACTAAGCTGATGGACAGCATGGAGTAAACTGGATCTTTATTGGGTTTATTGTTTGTTTTTCTTGCCTTCCTTTGGATCAGGATTGTGTATACTGTATAAGAGTTTTGTATTCGTTTTTTTCCCCCTATTGGTTGAACTGTTGAACAAGATGGATGTGTCTTTTTTTTCATCCTGACTAACTGTGCAATTATGTAACTATGTTTTGGGCTGTTCTAGATCTTACATGTTGTGGGTTTGATTGCTTCCCCCTGCATTCTGGAAGCTTCCAGAACATAGAGGGCTGGGAGAGTCAAATGGGCAGCTTGAATATTTATGGTTCTGCAGCTAATCCCTAGGGAGGTGCGCCCAGTGGGTGACTAGGGGGAACATAAATAGTCTGAGGTCTGGAGAAGCCCTGTTCTTGTCCTGCTGGAAAAACTCCCAGCATAAGGGGCTGCTGCCCCTTTGAGGCAGTTTTGCTGGAGTCTGCCAATGTTCATCGAAGTCCCAGCTATAAAGCAGAGCTGGGAGGTCTATTCCTAATTTTGTTTAGAACTCATAATACATTAATGTGATGGTCAGTGGGAAGAATGCTCCTTACACTTGTGGTCCCTGGGAAGAATTAAGCCGTGTACACACGATAGGTTTTACCGATGAAAACAGTCCGATGGACTTTTTTCTTTGGACAAACCGATCGTGTTTGGGCCCCATCGGTCTTTTTTCCATAGGTGTTTAAAAATAGAACATGTTTTAAATTTATCCGATGGTTAAAAATCCGATAGCAAATTACTATCGTCTGTGAGGAACTCCATCGGATAAAAAACCCACGCATGCTCAGAATCAAGGCGACGCATGCTCAGAAGCATTGAACTTAATTTTTCTCGGCTCATCAGAGTGTTTTACGTCACCGCGTTTGGAACGGTCGTTTTTTGACTGATGGAAGTCAGCTACATCGGTTTTCCGATGGAAAAATCCATCGGTTTGAAAACCATAGGAAATCCGATCCTGTGTACAGGGCTTCAGAAGATCAATGGTGTCAGTGGGAACTTATCTGAGAGGCAGAAATTGCTCATTGCTCAAGGAACCCCTAGCAACCTCTGGAGGTACCCTAGGCTTACATGAAACCCTGGTTGAGAAACCCTGCCCTAGAATGTTTAATTGAGCCAGATTGAATGGACTGTTGCCTGTGTGCTTGTTGCCTCTGAACTGTTTGGGGAAGAACCAGTTAAAATTAGCGGCTCCTTTGGGGGTAGCGCTTTATAAATATATACAGTATACTGTATATAAAACTGGAGAATGGGATTCTGGAAGATCCCAAGGTGTCAAATTTAGTTCACACATACAAAAGTAATCTTTATGGTTAGTTTGTGCACAATATAATTACTGTACACATTTTTTCTACTAACTTAACTAATTAACCAATCAATGTGTGGGAATAGGACTATTAAAACACCTAAATACCTGAAAGATCGGTGGATCACGTTACAAGAGTAAGTATTGGATTAGCTCATAATTATAAGTAAGGTAACTGTACAATGTGAAGCACTTGGTTTTGTCCATATTGGGGTTTTTTTCTATCCAAAACTTAGAATATTTTATAATTAGTTAGAATTGAGTTTGGGTGACTTCCCTGATTCATCAACAAGTCTCTTTTAATTTTCTGATTTAGTTTATTTGCATATAAAAAACTTTAGGGCCCTTCAGACTTTTGTGGTCTGTGCATGGGTTACCGCACATGTGCATGTATGAAGGCAGCCTATTCATTTGGAGTGAGCTACCAAAGCACTTCAAAAAAGGGAAAAAAAGTACACAACTATGCCATCATATACCGAGCATAATGGCAAAGCACAGATCTGAAGAGAGTCTTTAGGACTTGATGATGCTGATTGTTTTGGTTAAAATAGAGGGAAAATCACGACTGAGTTTAAACGTCACCCCTCGACCCGTAATAGAGGTCTGGTTGATAAATTGCACAGTGACCTGGACCTTTGCCTGACGGACAGGACAGAGCGCCATTTGCGGTGGACTAAACAAAAGTTTTATTCCAATGCCAATAAGATGGTTTAGTTATTGGCTAATGAGCTTAAGTCCTTTGAATCTCGGAAACCAGCTTTGTCACTTAAAACGAGGTTTCAGGTCCGAACATGTAATCCAATTAAGATCTTAGATTAATTCCGTCTTCATCTAGCGAAGCTTTATTCGTCGGGGGTTACAGCCTCTAATGCTGAGGTTCCAGCCGTCCTACAGAATTTGGCTCTACCTTCTCTATGACTGTTTCACAGCAGTAAGGTGGGGTGTTGATATTACTGAAGAAGTGCATAAGCGCCCTGGACCAGTTGGATTTACAGCCTTATTCTATAAGAGATTACCAGATATAGTGGTCCCTCATCTTACAACTATGTTTAATAGGCTGAAGAAAGATGAACATTCCTTCGTGGACATGTTACGGGCCTCAATAGTGATGCTTCTGAAACCTGAGAAGAATACACAGTCATGGGCGAATTTTTGCCCGATCTCCCTCATTAACATCACTGTGAAACTCCTAACTAAGGTGCTTGCCAGTCGCTTGAATCTGATTTTGCTTCACCTGGTTTTAAAAAAACAAACAGGTTTTGTCACTCTTCGGCAGGCCACTGATAATATACGCTGTACGCTCCTTCTTTCCCATCTAGCTCACCGTCGAGCTATACCCCTCATGTTATTGACATTGGTACTTTATTATGGGATGGGCATATCTGAAAGAAGTCCTCCGCTATAGGGGCCTGGGTGATCCCTTCCTACGGTGGGTCGATAAGTTGTTTTCCCAGCCGAAGGCCTTGGTCAAATATATGGGTTACAAATCCTCTAAATTTCCCATTGCACGTGGTATGCATCAAGGCTGCCCATTGAACCTTTGGCCGAATATATCTGCTTGAATCCTGATATTTGAAGGGGTTGGAATTGGCTGGAGTGCATCATAAACTGGCGCTGTTCGCTGATGACGCCTTAATGTATGTCACATCCCCTCACACCAGTCTTCCTAATTTACTCTCTGCACAGTTTGCCACCTTATCAGGACTTTAAGTTAATCAGACTAAATCACATGCACTAAATCAGGGATATGCAATTAGCGGACCTCCAGCTGTTGCCAAACTACAAGTCCCATCATGCCTCTGCCTCTGGGTGTCATGCTGGATGCTGTCAGAGTCTCGCTATGCCTCATGGGACTTGTAGTTTGGCAACAGCTGGAGGTCCGCTAATTGCATATCCCTGCACTAAATGTTTCATTGTCGGACTCGGTTCAATGCTCTTTAGCAACAAACTTCTCATTTCATTGGTCACCCTCTATTCCCTATTTGGGGATCAATTTAACATCGACCTACCATTCACTAAATTTGGCTAATTACGCCTCCCTTATCAGATCACTCACCCATTTACCGGAATCATGGGACAAATCTATGATCTCTTGGATGGGCCACATCTACGCAATCAAGATGACCCTTCTCCCGAAACGCCTGTACGCTTTTCGAGTCCTATCGGTTTCAATTCCCCCACATATATTGCATTCTTTGCAATGTCAAATTCTTAAATTTGTGGGGATCGACCAGGCCAAGATTGAATCAGGCAGTGTTATACAAACCGAAGCGTGCAGGTGGTTTGGGAGTTCCAAACCTGATGCACTATTATAAAGCAGTGCAAATTGCACTCTTGATACAGCTATATGCTGGAGAGTCGGCTCCTCTTAGGACATAATGTGAATTGATCTAGTGGATGTGGACCCTGTTCCATTATTGTCACTTTTATGGCTGCCCGCTCAATTTCTTCCTAAGCCTTTAAACCCCATTTTGTCTCATTCACTCACGAAATGGGACTCGGTTAAATATTCCGCAGGGCTATTTTCACCTCAGCTACCTCTTCTGGAGGTCTTCAACTGCCCATGTTTTCCTCCAGGGTTAGATGACCCCCATAGCTTTCATTGGTAGCGCTCCAAAGGCCTGTTAACGGTCCATTCTTTTCTCACAACCATAGGTGTATACACCGTTCAGCAGCTTCAGGTGACTTATGAAGCTCCTGACTGAGAGAGAGATAACGCTATATTCAAATTTGCCCCTTCTTAAACTCCCTGGTTAGAAATTATAGTTCTCGACCTCTAACTGCATTCGAAACCAGATGCCATACTCATCCAACTACTCAGGACCTAGTTTCGTTACTTTATTCCTCTCTTCTGGGAGCCTCTAACACTTTAGCCCCCTCTTACTGTGCACGATGGGAGGCAGATTTCGGTGCCCTCCAATCCCATGAGGACTGATCCAAGATGTGGGAGGCCCTTTTTCATTCTTTACGTAACTTGTGTTTCAGGGGTTGTTCAGATCAGGCCGATATGAAGCACATATGGTGGACATGCCCCAAAGTTAAAAGGCTGTGAATTCGGGTGTACGCTTTGGTCAATACGCTCTTTCATTCTAATATACATAAAGACCCATGGGAAGTTCTACTTCATAAGCCTATCTTGGAGTTAACGAAACAAGAACATATCTTGGCAACACTCAGGCGTGGAAAAAAAAAAACTCTCCTCTCTTTTGAGGAGGTGAAGCGACGAGTGCATAGTACGTTGACAAATGAGAAGCTTACGGCGATACTTATGGTCACTAGGGACACAGTTCTTAAAGTGGTTGTAAACCCTTTACAACCACTTTAACCTACAGGTAAGCCTAGATTAAGGTTTACCTGTAGGTACTTGCAAAATCTCCTAGACCTACACGGTCTAGGAGATATTTGCAATTTCCCCGAACGACGCCTTGAACTGCGCATGCGCGGTCTCGAAAGGGCACGCTGTGCCGTTTCAAGCTGGGGTCATGCCGTTAAAGGCGGCTCCCACGCGCATGACGTCACGTGACTCCGGCCAGTCACATAGCCGGAGTTCGCGGCCCCGGAAGGAAGAGGGGTGAAGAATGGATGCTCGCTGCTAGCGAGGAAGACGGGGACATCGCGGGCTTCTCCTGCAGGTAAGTGTCACATAATGGGCTACTATGCGATGCATAGTAGCCCATTATGCTTTACCTTTGCAGGGAAACAAAGAGGAAGTAAAACCCATCAGGGTTTACTTCCTCTTTAAGATTTAGCAACCCTGGTTGGACCAGTTTTCCACCTTCCCACTTTTTAGGCCTATAGGAAGGCCTAAAATGCCTAAGAGGCCTAGAATGCTTGACATTCTTTGAACCATTAAAATTCGGTCTAAGTGTGTTCGTCTGAGCACTAATAGACTGTCCAACAAGAATTCTCTTGCCTTTGTGGCTGTGTGTGGTGAAGAGAGGAGCTCGGGCATGTTATTTGTATACACCGTATTTATCGGCGTATAACATGCATCTTCACTTTAAGAGGGAAGTTTCAGGAAAAAAATAAAATTTTAAATAAAGAACTGTAAAGCAAAATAAGGGTCAGTGCCCATCAATGCAGCCTAATCAGTGCCCATCTGCAGCCTCACAAGTGCCATGAATGCAGCACCCCCATTGCCATGAATGCAGTCCCACCACTGCCATGAATGCAGCACCCCCATTGCCATGAATGCAGCCCCACCACTGCCATGAATGCAGCCCCACCACTGCCATGAATGCAGCCCCACCATTGCAATGAATGCAGCCCCACCATTGCCATTAATGCAGCCCCACCATTGCCATTAATGCAGCCCCACCATTGCCATTAATGCAGCCCCACTATTGCAATGTTGTAATACTATGCTACTAATGTATTGTATGTACAGTATGCTGTTCATACTCAGAAAAAACCCGGTTGATTCGGCTGCTCTCTATCTCCCTCTTCTGTTCATGTCCCCAATTCAGATATAGACTTTGCAGAGTGGTGTTGGCAGCTCTGCACATGCTCAGTATTAAGCGAGTTTCTATGATGAGCATTTCCTTCCTATCACATCTGAGCAGCCCATGTGACTATAGAGTCACACATGTGGGCGTATACACAGTGATAAATGACAGCCCACTCCCTCCCTCCTCCTCCATGCTCACTAACCATCTAAGCACAATGGGGGTGGGATTTTACATGTAGATAAACGCTTTACCGCCCTCTTATTCTAAGACACAGGCTGTAGGGGAGTGAAACAGCCTGTGACTGGCAGAAATCCGCCCACACCATTTTATTGCCAAAAATAATAAAAATTTGATTTCAAATATATATTTGCATGACACTATAAAACAGTTTATTGATATTATTATGTAATGTTTTGTGACTGCAAGAGGCAGAGCTGTGGACGCTAAAGGGAAGCCGTCTACATTGAGGAGTCCTGTGGTCTGTGTGACAACGATAAAAAGCAGAGGTACTGCTAAAGAGAGCCAGGTGGGCTAGCATTTTCTGCTGTGATTATTTACTGGAGATGAACCCTTGCGTGGGAAACCTTTATGTTACAGACTTTTATTTGCCTTTTTAATAAAAATGGGCCACCATGCCCTAAAATATAGTTCCTGGCTGGCTTGAATCACTGGCAAAACGCATCTACCACGAGAGAGAACAATCCCCCATGCCACAAAAGGTAACAAGCTGATATTAGGAGAACTCCCTTCAACAGAGTGCTCCTAATCTCAGCTTGTTGTCTGTATAGAAGACACCTGGGAGCCAGAAATCTTGCTGATTGATAGGGGATCAACTTCTTTTACTCATTAAAATGCAAATCAATTTATAACTTTTTTTTAAATGCGTTTTTTTGGATGTTTTTGTTGTTATTCTGTCTCTCACTGGTAAAATAAACCGACCATTAAAATTATAGACTGATAATTTCTTTGTCAGTGGGCAAGCGTACAAAATCAGCAGGGGATTAAATACTTTTTTCCCCTCACTGTATATTGATTAATTATATTTTAAATAAAATAATTACAGTGCCATCATCCCCATACAGAAATAGAAGGGACAATGTACATTAAATGGTGTGTTTAGTATCACTTTAATGTCTTTGAAGTTATCATCATAGACTGACTGATCCTAGGAGAAGAATTGATTGTCAAAGATGAATATCTCAGCCGCATGTTACTGTTCTGAGATAAAAGCAGCAGCAGTTTTGTCTGATCAGTGCATGTACACCCAGCGAACATGCATGCACATTCATAGCACAACTATTAGCCCCCCATTCACCCCGGTGCGACTTGTCATGCGATTTGACAGTTCCAAGTTGCGCAACTTTGCCGGCAATGGAACCATTTATATCGCCGGGACTCATGTCGACTCATCGATTATGAAAAAGGTTCCTGCACTACTTTTTACCAATTTGATTATGACTTGCGTAGACCAGCAAATCGCACCGATGTTTGGCTTTGAAATTGCGCTGAAGTAGCGCAATTTCAAAGCCGCACAGGTGTGAATGGGTGCTTATGCAAAAGCAGTGGCGGCTGGTGCTCAAAATTTTTGGGGGGGCGCAAACAAACTGAAAAAAAAAATCATCAATTGCTGCCACTGTGCCCATTAAACGCAGCCACTGTGCCCAAACGCCACCAGTTTGCTCCCTCAAATGCAGCCAGTTTCCCCCCAAATGCAGCCAGTTTGTCCCCAAATACAGCCAGTTTGTCCCCAAACACAGCCAGTTTGTCCCCAAATGCAGCCAGTTTGTCCCCAAATGCAGCCAGTTTGTCCCCAAACACAGCCAGTTTGTCCCCACATGCAGCCAGTTTGTCCCCCAGCCCTGCACTTACCTTCCTCGGGTCAGTGCCGTCCTTCTTCCATCCTCGATGTCGCTTCAGCCAATCAGGTTACCGGTAACCAGACCCGGTGAACCTGATTGGCTGAGACGCCTGTCCGTGTTAACCAGGGAACTCAGAGCCCGTGCGTCCTCTGGTTAACTATTTGGAAGCCGATTACAGCCCACAGGCTGTAATCGGGAAGCCTATCAGAGCCGCTGGCTCTAATAGGCACTTCCAAAAACCAACCAGCCGCTGTTATTCAGATGGCCGGTGCTCGCCAGGGGGCCGGCCATCTGAATAGTGGGCGGCAGCGGTGCCAGCGACAATACATAGGTTCATGCAATGCATGAACCTGTGTATTGTTGACGTGAGTGACGGACGCAGGAGAGAGAGGGGGTGGCGCTCCTGCGCTCACTATGGACGCACCGCCACTGTGCAGAACAATCATTTGGCAGTCAAAATGTCTGACTCCCGTCTCATGCCTGTAGATACTTTTAGGGTCCTTTTCAGTTTCAGGCCCAATACATGTCTGTTACCCCCTATTGTTCTTTGAGTATTTCCCCATTGAGTGCACCTACCATGTTAACCACTTAAGGACCGAGCCTCTTTTTGAGATTTGTTGTTTACAAGTTAAAAACAACTTTTTTTGCTAGAAAATTACTTAGAACCCCCAAACATTATACATTATTTTTTTTCTAACACCCTAGAAAATAAAATGGGGGTCGTTGCAATACTTTATGTCACACCGTATTTGCGCAGCATTCTTACAAGCGCACTTTTTTGGGAAAAAATACACTTTTTTTGAATAAAAAAATAAGACAACAGTAAAGTTAGCCCAATTTTTTTTTAATATTGTGAAAGATAAATGTTACGCCGAGTAAATTTATACCCAACATGTCACGCTTCAAAGTTGCGCACACTCGTGGAATGGCGACAAACTTTTACCCTTAAAAATCTCCATAGGCGAAAATTCTACAGGTTGCATGTTTTGAGTTACAGAGGAGGTTTAGGCCTAGAATTATTGCTCTCGCTCTACCGATCACGGCGATACCTCACATGTGTGGTTTGAACACCGTTTTCATATGCGGGCGCTGCTCACGTATGCGTTACCTTTTTATTTTAATTTTTTTACACTGTTCTTTAAAAAAAAAAAAAATGGTGTCACTTTTATTCCTATTGCAAGGAATGTAAACATCCCTTGTAATAGAAAAAAAGCATGAAAGGTCCTCTTAATAATGAGATCTCGGGTCAAAAAGACCTCAGATCTCATATTTACACTAAAATGCAATAAGAAATAAAAATAAAAGAAATATTTGTCATTTGAAAAAAAATAAAAAATAAAAATGTCCCTTTAAGAGCATTGGGCGAAAGTGATGTTTTGACGTCGCTTCCGCCCTGCTATGGTATGGAGATGGGTGGGGGCCATCTTCCCCTCACTCGTCTCCATACCCAGCCACAGGAAGGGCCCAATCGCCTCCGCCGCTACCGACGGCTCCGGTAAGCGGCGGAGGGCACGGGAGAGCGGCGGGAGGAGGAGGGTTTCCTCTCCCGTGGCCGATAACGGTGATCTCGCGGCGAATCCAGTGCTAGGTGCTATTTCTAGCGCTAAAACACCTGAAAACCGCCTTCAGTGTGAAAGGGGTCTGACTGCATTAAATGCTTCTTCCCTGTTAAAAAGGTCTTCTCTGTGCGGCCCTTCTCTGTGCCGCAAAGCCTTTCCAGGAGAAAACGCTAGCTGGCTGGAATACAGCTCACCCATAGGAGTCAGCGGGGACATCTTTGCTGAAAAGGCTCTGTGGCCCCAGGTTAATCTAATATCACTGGAACAGGGAAAAAAATACAGTGCCTTGATAAAGTATTCATACCCCTTGAAATTTTCCACATTTTGTCATGTTACAACCAAAAACGTAAATGTATTTTATTGGGATTTTATGTGATAGACCAACACAAAGTGCCACATAATTGTGAAGTGGAAGGAAAATTATAAATGGTTTTGAATATAAATATGTGAAAAGTGTGGGGTGTATTTGTATTCAGCCCCCTTTACTCTGATACCCCTAACTAAAATCTAGTGGAACCAATTGCCTTCAGAAGTCACCTAATTAGTAAATAGAGTCCATCTGTGTGTAATTTAATCTCAGTATAAATACAGAAGTTCTGTGAAGCCCTCTGAGGTTTGTTAGAGAACCTTAGTGAACAAACAGCATCATGAAGGCCAAGGAACACACCAGACAAGTCAGGGATAAAGTTGTGGAGAAGTATAAAGCAGGGTTAGGTTATAAAAAAATATCCCAAGCTTTGAACATCTCACGGAGCTCTGTTCAATCCATCATTGGAAAATGGAAAGAGTATGGCACAACTGCAAACCTACCAAGACATGGCCGTCCACCTAAACTGACCGGGCCGGGCAAGGAGAGCATTCATCAGAGAAGCAGCCAAGAGGTCCATGGTAACTCTGGAGGAGCTGCAGAGATCCACAGCTCAGGTGGGAGAATCTGTCCACAGGACAACTATTAGCCGTGCTTCTCCACAAATCTGCCCTTTATGGAAGAGTGACAAGAAGAAAGACATTGTTGAAAGAAAGTCATAAGAAGTCCTGTTTGCAGTTTGTGAGAAGCCATGTGGGGGACACAGCAACATGTGGAAGAAGGTTCTCTGGTCAGATAAGACCAAAATCAAACTTTTTTGGCCCAAAAGCAAAATGCTGTGTGTGGCGGAAAACTAACACTGCACATCACCCTGAACACACCATCCCCACCGTGAAACATGGTGGTGGCGACTAATAGTTGCCCTGTGGACAGATTCTCCCACCTGAGCTGTGGATCTCTGCAGCTCCTCCAGAGTTACCATGGGCCTCTTGGATAGTGGCTGCCCTTCCATTAGGGGCGCACGGGCGCCGCCGCCCCTATCCTTGCGTCCAGCTGCCTAATCTACATGCAGGGTGCCGGACGCATGGATTCCAATGGGTTTTTTTTTTCAAGGCACTGTAAGAACACAACAATTTGTAGAGGGGCTTTTACAAGCTGAAAAAAAGGAAACGCCTGTAAAAGTGTTTTTTTTTTTTTTAAATCCATTGCGCATGAGCCCATAAAGTGTGAACTTTACCAGTAGGTCCACTTTAATAGTACAGTAGTTTATAAATGATAGATGTTTATCCAGAATGAAAATAATTAATGTCTCTAAAGCCTCGTACACACGGTCGGACTTCAAACAAACTTTTCCGTGGATTTTTGTCCGAAGCGAGTTGGCCGGGCACATCCATAGCATACACACCACAGGACTTTTCTGCAAACTTTCCCAAAACTTTCCCAACATCACGTGGTTTTTCTGCTCATTACCGCCACCCTTTGGTCAACTTCTGCTATTGTTGGTTTGATTTTAACATTGGTTCTGGGCATGCGTGTTTGTACCTCGGACAAAAGTCTGATGGATTTCTGTACACGATAGGACTTTGCACCATTGGACTTTTGTTGCGGAAAAGTTTGTCCATTTGCAGAGCGAACTTTTGTCCGATGAAAACCGAAAAAGTTTGTCCGATGAAGCGTACACACGGTCGGATTTTTTGAAAAAACGTGCTCATTTTGAAGTTTGTTGGCAAAAAGTCAGACTGTGTGTACGGGCCTATATACTACCTGCTCATCCTGTGGTTAGCATTTATCATGTTTGCTCTAATGCCTCTATACATACTGTATCTTCTCTAGTTATACATATTAAAAATCACTATATTTGTGCTACAGAATTCCCTTACAGACAATGTTGCTGTAGTAGGCCATCTATATCATCTAAATATGTTGAATTGTTTCCGTAAAGAACAAATTTTACTGTAACATCCAGATTTTCAGCATCAGCACTATTACAATTACCCGCAGTACATAATTTTCTCCACTAGTGGGCAGGAGTCACAACCAATAGTTCAGCAGATTTGTAGTCTGAATTGTGAATATTGGAGCACAGAAAGTGACTTCAGAAATAAATGCAGACAATAGGATTCTGAGAGTGTGCCATTTGATTGAGTACTGGGATGGATGGATAAAGGGATGGATAAAAGGCATGGATGGATAAAAGGGATGGATGGATAAAGGGCATGGATGGATAAAAGGGATGGATGGATAAAAAGGCATGGATGGATAAAAAGGGATGGATGGATAAAAAGGCATGGATGGATAAAAGGCATGGATGGATAAAAGGGATGGATGGATAAAAGGGATGGATGGATAAAAGGGATGGATGATAAAGGGATAGATAAAGGGATGAATGGCCAGACAAAGAGGTGGAGGCTAAAGGAATGAAAGGATAAAGGGATGAAGCAATGGATAAAGGAATGGATGGAGGGATAAAGAGATAGAATGATAGAGAGATGGAGGGATAAAGGCAAGGAGGGATGGATAAATAGTTGGGGGGGAGCAATGGAGGGATAAAGGGTAGGGGGATAGAGGGATGGATAAAGCGATAGACTGATGGGTGGATTGATGGATGAATGGAGAGATAGATGGAGGCATAGAGGAATAAAGGGATGGACAGATAAGGGATGAAGGGATGAAGGGGGGGGGGTGGGGGGGGGGGGTAAAGGGATGGAGGGGATAAAGAGACAGATTGATGGATGGAGGGATGGATGGATGTATGAACAGAGGGCTAGATGGAGGGATAAAAGAATGGAGGCATAGAGGAATAAAGGAATGGAGGGAGGAAGGGATAAAGTGATGGGGGGGGGGGGGGATAGAAGGATGGAGGGATAAAGCGACAGATTGGTGGATGGAAAAAAAGGGATAAAGCGATGGAAGGATAGAGGGATGAAGGGAAACTGGATGGATGGATTAATAAAGGGATGGATGGATGGATGGATGGATAAAGGGATGGATGGATAAAAGAAATGGATGGATGGATAAAGGGATGGATGGATAAATAAAAGGAATGGATGGATGGATAAAGGGATGGATGGATAAAGGGATGGATGGATAAAAGGAATGGATGGATGGATGGATAAAGGGATGGATGGATGGATAAAAAGAATGGATGGATGGATGGATAAAAGGAATGAATGGATTAATAAAGAAATGGATGGATGGATAAAGGGATGGATAAAAGGAATGGATGGATTAATAAAGGGATGTATGGATGGATAAAGGGATGGATGGATGGATAAAAGGAATGGATGGATTAATAAAGGGATGGATGGATAAAAGGAATGGATGGATGGATAAAGGGATGGATGGATGGCTAAAGGGATGGATGGATGGCTAAAGGGATGAATGGATATGTTATAGCTCACAGTGGGCTATTACAATATACTTTATACAAACCCTGATTGTCAGATAACCAATAAATATATCATTTGTTATTCTATTCCTTGTAAAACACAAGTATGTACTTGGAAATAAAGAATAGTGTAAGGCCTCGTACACACGACCGATTTTCTCGGCAAGAACCAGCAAGAAACTTGCTGGCAGAGAGGTCTTGCCGAGTAAATCGGTCGTGTGTACGCGGCTATCGGGTTTCTCGTCGAGAAAACCGACAAGAAACCTCGACGAGAAAATAGAGAACCTGCTCTCTATTTTCTCGTCGAGATTCTCCTCGGCATGTTTCTCGACGAGAAAAGTGAGTGTGTGTACACTTACCTGTCCTCCCGGAAGCCCGCGCATGTTCGAAATGAATTTGACGCATGCGCTGTAGCTTCCTAGGCATACGTAGGGTATACCAAGATGGCGGCGACGGCATCGAATGTGACGAGCGCATGCTCGTCGTAGTCGATGACGTCACCGCGTACGCTCCATTCAAAGAACCGCGGGTTCTTTGAAACGAGCGTGTGTACACTCGGCCGGGACAAGTTTCTTGTCCAAGAATCTCGTCGAAAAAAACGAGATGTTTTTTTCAACCAGAATCTCGGCCGTGTGTACGAGGCCAATGTCCCGGTTCTGAATTTCATCCAAACACAATACAGCTAGGGTATCATTACTTTCCAAAAACAGAAGTTAAAGTGGTTGTAAACCCTCTTTCACAAGATTGTCTAAATATATTACCCATAACACAGGCAGCTGATCGCTGCCTGTGTAACTGTACTCACCAATTTATTTCCTGTAAAAATTTCATTTTTCGATTTCAGTGACGTCACCGCGCATGTGCAGATTACTGTATTCACTGTATTTCCGGAAATCAGTATGCGAGAACTTCCCCTCTGTCAGGCACAGAGGAGAAGTCTTGCGCTGTTTGCAACCATCAACCCTTCCTTGTAATTCCCCTTGTGACTATAGAAGACGTCATAAAAGGGGTGTGAAAACAAACAGAAGCCGCAGAGACACATCAACCAATCAAAGGAAATTGGTATTGGTTGCCGCGGTAACCGCTATCCAGATCGAGGCTTGATTACAGCACTACGGCGCATGCGCCAGATTTATAACAGGGACCTAGTAAGGGCGGAAGTGACGTCAGAAAGGGAATCAGAGAACAGGAGTCATAATGGCGATTTCGATACCCGGAAACACAGTGAATTCCGAGGTCTGCGGAATGAAGCAAGCGGTACCTTGTCCCAGCCTTTCTCAGCAAACAAATCATCAATGATGGCATCATCCCCCAGATCCGAGAGCGATTCCAGGTCGGAGGTGTCACACTCCTCCGCGGGTATGTAGCTCTTTGTGGAAACGGAGCCTCTACACTCCGCGGACTTGCTAGGCCATGCCTTCCCAACACCTCCTCCCACACACCAAGTCTCTTTGCCTGGCTTACCTCTGCCTTTTCTTGAAGCGAGACGTCCGGAACCCTCGTCAACGTATCCATCTGGGCCTGGCGTAAGCGGGCGAGACGGTCCACCACCACCACTGGTCGGGGCTACCACGCTGGTTCTTTTCTTCGGTGGCGGACGCTGCGAGACAGTGGCGACCGAGTCAGCATCCTCGGATTTCTCCCACAGAGTTTTAACAACCTCTTCCCTGGTCGCTGCAGTATGCGCTGGGGCGACTCTCACAGCGGTGATTTCTCCTCTCTGAGTGGTGGTACCTGAAGTCCGGCCTGGGTAGATGGTTCTCGGCCTCTCAACTGCCGAATCCACCTCAAACGTGAACTCCCCACAGGCCTCACAGCGTCCGAACGGCTTCAATAGGCACACCAGTCCCGAACACCCGGGACAAATCATACCCAGGGCCTCAACGTCCATACATGAGTACAGGGCGAATCGACCCCTTGGCTTCAGTCGAATCCCCGTATCCGTTATCGGAGCAGCAGCAGTCAGTGTCGTGGTGGAAGGATGAACCGGAACCCACGTGGTGTGTCCAAACATGGCGACCTGTTGCTGATCCATCGCACACTGCAGAGTTTTCGCGCCAATGTCCCACATGTAGTCCCTTCAGACGTATTGGACTCCTCCCCTTTGCTCCAGTTCGCGGGCTTTCTTACTTTCTTTGGTTGAGCCACGCCCACGAACTAAGCGGCGGGGGTTGTGTCTGGTGGCGCAGTGCAATTAGAAACCCCCACGTGTAGTCCGTCACACGGCTGAGTTTCCCCCCGTTCACCGCTCTTCCTGCGTGGGCCTTTCCCTTCTTGGGGTCATGTCCACGGCTTCAAGCAGGGCTGCACTTTGGCCTATTCGTTTAACTCTTCCAGCAGACACGTTCCGTACAGTAATGCACAACACAATCCCGGACCCGAGCCCCCACATGTAGCGCACACCCTCTCCCCACTCCCCTCTTATTAAAGCTTTCCAACTCGCACTGTCTCTGGTCTAGGGGTATGATAGGGGAGGGAGAGGGGTGAGCTACGCCAGGCTTCCACCACAGTGGTGTATGTGGTCTCAGCAATGTCTCTTGTTACCTTCGGGTCTGTGCTGTGCATCGGATCCTCCCTCCAAGAGTCTCCTTGAACCTCGTCTGCCAGAAATTGAGCAACACACCGTCAAAGTCCAACACTCGTTTATTCAGAACATAACATGGACTCCCTTGGCTATAGAACAGAAAAGGAGGTGTGTGTACGAATAGGCCCAGACACAAGTTCTATCATCCACTCTCCTCCCTGAGAGTGATCTATGGTCTCCGCACGAGGGAAATTCTCCTTCCGGATGGTCTCCGACAAGAGACTCACCCGTCACCGGCAGTATGTATGTAAGTTCAATGAACCATAAAGGTCACAGGTGGAGGAGCATGAGCTGCACTGATGTAGGCAATGCTAGAGCAGCTTCAGAACAGCCATGCTTGGAATATATTTAAAGGGAATGTATAGTGGTTCTACATGTATTGTAAATGAAGATACTATTTAGCCAGCAGGTGGAGCTGTAGTCACATTTTTACATATTCAGCTATTACTCCTTTCAGCTGTGCTGAAAGAAGCTTGTCTAAAGGGTTCCAATGAATCATTACAGCGATGTCCTTGTCATACAGCTCAGAACTACGTTTTAAGACGGCAAAGGGAGCTGCAAAGCAAGTTTTGTTTGATGTGCGGTGTCTTTAGCCAACTGATAGTGATTTAGGAATCTTTTAGCCATCACATGTTTATTTGTAAAGCAACGATTGCATATGTAAGAAAAAAAACATAAGTTGATGATCTAAAATGTATAAGGCCCCTTGCACAGGGGGCCGTCCAGCTGTCTCTCACAGCATTTTATTGTACCTGGGAGGGACAAGAACAGCATCCAGCCCCCACCTCTTGCAAAGTCTATGGCAGGCTGTGGCTGGATGGGGCTGAACACTCTACTAAGTGGCACTGGACCTTCATCCCTGAACACACAGGGCCCTAATCACTGGTACCACTCGGTGCAGCGTTCAGTCCTGTCCAGTCACAGCCTGCCATAGACTTCATCAGGCTGCAGGCAGTAGGGCTGGTTGTTCTTCCTTTCCCTCCTATGTGCACTAAAATGCTGGATAGGGCGAACTGCAGGGGCTTCCTGGTTTTCACCTTAAGTAATGCCCCGTACACATGGTCGGAATTTCCGACAGAAAAAGTCCGATGGGAGCTTTTGGTCGGATATTCCGACCGTGTGTATGCTCCATCGGACTGTTTCTGTCTGAATTTCCGACGTACTTAAATAGAGAGCAGGTTCTCTATTTTCCTGTTGGAAAGTCGGACCGTGTGTACACGGCTTTTGAGTCGTCTACAGAGCCGGGGAAAAGATTTGAGATCTGTAGCTGGAGATAGGAGGAGTGCCAACACACCTCCTTTCCACCAGGTGGCAGCAGTTTGTTTAAACAAGTGCTTTTAAAAATCTCAAAGCGTATTTCCACTTTTGCAGCCAAGTTGGGATAACATCTACTTTTCTATTTGTTACATGTTCCTATTTACAGAGCAGAACTAAAAATGACAGCTTGCTATACCCCAGGTGCGCCCAAATCAATCTCTACTATTTACGCGATGCTTAACCACTTGCTGACCGCCCTATAGCAGATTTACTGCTACAGGGCAGCAATGCTGCACAGGATCTAGGTTTGCCACCTGTCCGGGATTCATCCGGACAGTTCGGGTTGGGAATCATGCGCCCGGGTTTGAGACTGCCTGAAACCCAGACACATTATTCAGAATGTACTATGGCTTCCCAGCAGGGTTGCAGGCTGCAGTTGTCTAAGCTGAGAATGTCTGTTACTCTCTTTAATGCTGGTCAAAGCCCAAACTAACAATCCCCCCCCCAAACCCACACACAGACGGGAAAGGAGAGAGGGCTCGATCTGCACCTCTTCCTCCCGCCCCTACCCCTCTGTGTCTGCCCCACACTCCAATCCCCAGGAATGTGCCTCAGAAAAGGAAAGTGGGAACTGTAAATCCAGCAGCCTCAAATACATTTGGATGAGAGGTGCTGACTGCCAAGGGGTGAGTGAGCTCACCATCCATCCCTGTCTGTGACTGAAGTCTCCCCCCCTTCTCTCTCCTGCCTCTGAGTGAGTACACTGAGGTAAATCAGGGTTCTCAGAGCACCCCTTACATCCGAGTTCCCCTTTGTACCAGAGGCCACAGTGTTCCCCCTTACATCAGAGTTCTCAGTGTTCCCCCTTAAATCAGGGTTCCCTTATGTTAGAGGCCCCAGAGTTCTCCCTTACATCAGAGTCTGCAGAGTCCCCCCTTACAGTGAAAGGGAACTCTGCAAGTACAGATGTAAAAGGGGAACTCTGTGGACTCTGATGTCAGGGGGGACTCTTGTTATTGACTTCATATGATTCTAAATGTTATTTATTAGCAAAATATATGTATAAAAAAAATTGCTGTGCGCCGGTAAAGTGTTCGGGTTTGACTTGAAGAAAAGGTGGCAACCCTAGCAGGATCACATATATATACGTGATCCTGCACTTCCGGGTATCGGGCGGGAGTGATTCTACACAGCGGGTCCCGTGGACCCGATGTCCGCTGGCACCCGCTGATCATTCGGTTCACAGGCAGAATGGTGATCTGCCTATGTAAACAAGGCAGTTTGCTGTTCTGTCCGTAAGGCTTCATGTACACTGCTGCTGGTAAATGGATGTTTAGGAGCAGTTGGGCGTTTTTTTCAGCTGCTCCTGATCTCTCCTCTATGTTATCTTATCAGTACATGTACACAGGATCCCCGATCTCTCCTCTATGTGATCTTATCAGTACATGTACACAGGATCCCCGATCTCTCCTCTATGTTATCTTATCAGTACATGTACACAGGATCCCCGATCTCTCCTGTTATCTTATCAGTACATGTACACAGGATCCCCGATCTCTCCTCTATGTTATCTTATCAGTACATGTACACAGGATCCCCGATCTCTCCTGTTATCTTATCAGTACATGTACACAGGATCCCCGATCTCTCCTCTATGTGATCTTATCAGTCCATGTACACAGGATCCCCGATCTCTCCTCTGTGTTATCTTATCAGTACATGTACACAGGATCCCCGATCTCTCCTCTATGTGATCTTATCAGTCCATGTACACAGGATCCCCGATCTCTCCTCTATGTGATCTTATCAGTACATATACACAGGATCCCCGATCTCTCCTCTATGTGATCTTATCAGTCCATGTACACAGGATCCCCGATCTCTCCTCTATGTGATCTTATCAGTACATGTACACAGGATCCCCGATCTCTCCTCTGTTATCTTATCAGTACATGTACACAGGATCCCCAATCTCTCCTCTGTTATCTTATCAGTACATGTACACAGGATCCCCGATCTCTCCTTTATGTTAACTTATCAGTACATGTACACAGGATCCCCGATCTCTCCTCTATGTTATCTTATCAGTACATGTACACAGGATCCCCGATCTCTCCTCTGTTATCTTATCAGTACATGTACACAGGATCCCCGATCTCTCCTTTATGTTAACTTATCAGTACATGTACACAGGATCCCCGATCTCTCCTCTATGTTATCTTATCAGTACATGTACACAGGATCCCCGATCTCTCCTCTATGTTATCTTATCAGTACATGTACACAGGATCCCCGATCTCTCCTCTATGTTATCTTATCAGTACATGTACACAGGATCCCCGATCTCTCCTCTGTGTTATCTTATCAGTACATGTACACAGGATCCCCGATCTCTCCTCTGTTATCTTATCAGTACATGTACACAGGATCCCCGATCTCTCCTCTATGTTATCTTATCAGTACATGTACACAGGATCCCCGATCTCTCCTCTATGTGATCTTATCAGTACATATACACAGGATCCCCGATCTCTCCTCTATGTGATCTTATCAGTCCATGTACACAGGATCCCCGATCTCTCCTCTGTTATCTTATCAGTACATGTACACAGGATCCCCAATCTCTCCTCTGTTATCTTATCAGTACATGTACACAGGATCCCCGATCTCTCCTTTATGTTAACTTATCAGTACATGTACACAGGATCCCCGATCTCTCCTCTATGTTATCTTATCAGTACATGTACACAGGATCCCCGATCTCTCCTCTATGTTATCTTATCAGTACATGTACACAGGATCCCCGATCTCTCCTCTGTGTTATCTTATCAGTACATGTACACAGGATCCCCGATCTCTCCTCTGTTATCTTATCAGTACATGTACACAGGATCCCCGATCTCTCCTCTATGTTATCTTATCAGTACATGTACACAGGATCCCCGATCTCTCCTCTATGTTATCTTATCAGTACATGTACACAGGATCCCCGATCTCTCCTCTATGTGATCTTATCAGTACATATACACAGGATCCCCGATCTCTCCTCTATGTGATCTTATCAGTACATGTACACAGGATCCCCGATCTCTCCTCTATGTGATCTTATCAGTCCATGTACACAGGATCCCCGATCTCTCCTCTGTTATCTTATCAGTACATGTACACAGGATCTCCGATCTCTCCTCTATGTTATCTTATCAGTACATGTACACAGGATCCCCGATCTCTCCTCTATGTTATCTTATCAGTCCATGTACACAGGATCCCCGATCTCTCCTCTGTTATCTTATCAGTACATGTACACAGGATCCCCGATCTCTCCTCTATGTGATCTTATCAGTCCATGTACACAGGATCCCCGATCTCTCCTCTGTTATCTTATCAGTACATGTACACAGGATCCCCGATCTCTCCTCTGTTATCTTATCAGTACATGTACACAGGATCCCCGATCTCTCCTCTATGTTATCTTATCAGTACATGTACACAGGATCTCCCATCTCTCCTCTATGTTATCTTATCAGTACATGTACACAGGATCCCCGATCTCTCCTCTATGTTATCTTATCAGTACATGTACACAGGATCCCCGATCTCTCCTCTATGTTATCTTATCAGTACATGTACACAGGATCCCCGATCTCTCCTCTGTTATCTTATCAGTACATGTACACAGGATCCCCGATCTCTCCTCTATGTGATCTTATCAGTACATGTACACAGGATCCCCGATCTCTCCTCTATGTGATCTTATCAGTACATGTACACAGGATCCCCGATCTCTCCTCTATGTGATCTTATCAGTCCATGTACACAGGACCCCTGATCTCTCCTCTGTTATCTTATCAGTACATGTACACAGGATCCCCGATCTCTCCTCTGTTATCTTATCAGTACATGTACACAGGATCCCCGATCTCTCCTCTATGTGATCTTATCAGTACATGTACACAGGATCCCCGATCTCTCCTCTATGTTATCTTATCAGTACATGTACACAGGATCCCTGATCTCTCCTCTATGTTATCTTATCAGTCCATGTACACAGGATCCCCGATCTCTCCTCTGTGTTATCTTATCAGTACATGTACACAGGATCCCCGATCTCTCCTCTATGTTATCTTATCAGTACATGTACACAGGATCCCTGATCTCTCCTCTATGTTATCTTATCAGTCCATGTACACAGGATCCCTGATCTCTCCTCTGTGTTATCTTATCAGTACATGTACACAGGATCCCCGATCTCTCCTCTGTTATCTTATCAGTACATGTACACAGGATCCCCGATCTCTCCTCTATGTGATCTTATCAGTACATGTACACAGGATCCCTGATCTCTCCTCTATGTTATCTTATCAGTACATGTACACAGGATCCCCGATCTCTCCTCTGTTATCTTATCAGTACATGTACACAGGATCGCCGATCTCTCCTCTGTTATCTTATCAGTACATGTACACAGGATTCCCGATCTCTCCTCCATGTTATCTTATCAGTACATGTACACAGGATCTCCGATCTCTCCTCTATGTTATCTTATCAGTACATGTACACAGGATCCCTGATCTCTCCCCTGTGTTATCTTATCGGTACATGTACACAGGATCCCCGATCTCTCCTCTGTTATCTTATATCTCTCCTCTATGTTATCTTATCAGTACATGTACACAGGATCCCTGATCTCTCCTCTGTTATCTTATCAGTAAATGTACACAGGATCCCCGATCTCTCCTCCATGTTATCTTATCAGTACATGTACACAGGATCTCCGATCTCTCCTCTATGTTATCTTATCAGTACATGTACACAGGATCCCCGATCTCTCCTCTGTTATCTTATCAGTACATGTACACAGGATCCCCGATCTCTCCTCTATGTTATCTTATCAGTACATGTACACAGGATCTCCGATCTCTCCTCTGTGTTATCTTATCAGTACATGTACACAGGATCCCCGATCTCTCCTCTGTTATCTTATCAGTACATGTACACAGGATCCCCGATCTCTCCTCTGTTATCTTATCAGTACATGTACACAGGATCCCCGATCTCTCCTCTCTGTTATCTTATCAGTACATGTACACAGGATCCCCGATCTCTCCTCTATGTGATCTTATCAGTACATGTACACAGGATCCCCGATCTCTCCTCTGTTATCTTATCAGTACATGTACACAGAATCCCCGATCTCTCCTCTATGTGATCTTATCAGTACATGTACACAGGATCCCCGATCTCTCCTCTGTTATCTTATCAGTACATGTACACAGGATCCCCGATCTCTCCTCTATGTTATCTTATCAGTCCATGTACACAGGATCCCCGATCTCTCCTCTGTGTTATCTTATCAGTACATGTACACAGGATCCCCGATCTCTCCTCTATGTTATCTTATCAGTACATGTACACAGGATCCCTGATCTCTCCTCTATGTTATCTTATCAGTCCATGTACACAGGATCCCTGATCTCTCCTCTGTGTTATCTTATCAGTACATGTACACAGGATCCCCGATCTCTCCTCTGTTATCTTATCAGTACATGTACACAGGATCCCCGATCTCTCCTCTATGTGATCTTATCAGTACATGTACACAGGATCCCTGATCTCTCCTCTATGTTATCTTATCAGTACATGTACACAGGATCCCCGATCTCTCCTCTGTTATCTTATCAGTACATGTACACAGGATCGCCGATCTCTCCTCTGTTATCTTATCAGTACATGTACACAGGATTCCCGATCTCTCCTCCATGTTATCTTATCAGTACATGTACACAGGATCTCCGATCTCTCCTCTATGTTATCTTATCAGTACATGTACACAGGATCCCTGATCTCTCCCCTGTGTTATCTTATCGGTACATGTACACAGGATCCCCGATCTCTCCTCTGTTATCTTATATCTCTCCTCTATGTTATCTTATCAGTACATGTACACAGGATCCCTGATCTCTCCTCTGTTATCTTATCAGTAAATGTACACAGGATCCCCGATCTCTCCTCCATGTTATCTTATCAGTACATGTACACAGGATCTCCGATCTCTCCTCTATGTTATCTTATCAGTACATGTACACAGGATCCCCGATCTCTCCTCTGTTATCTTATCAGTACATGTACACAGGATCCCCGATCTCTCCTCTATGTTATCTTATCAGTACATGTACACAGGATCTCCGATCTCTCCTCTGTGTTATCTTATCAGTACATGTACACAGGATCCCCGATCTCTCCTCTGTTATCTTATCAGTACATGTACACAGGATCCCCGATCTCTCCTCTGTTATCTTATCAGTACATGTACACAGGATCCCCGATCTCTCCTCTCTGTTATCTTATCAGTACATGTACACAGGATCCCCGATCTCTCCTCTATGTGATCTTATCAGTACATGTACACAGGATCCCCGATCTCTCCTCTGTTATCTTATCAGTACATGTACACAGAATCCCCGATCTCTCCTCTATGTGATCTTATCAGTACATGTACACAGGATCCCCGATCTCTCCTCTGTTATCTTATCAGTACATGTACACAGGATCCCCGATCTCTCCTCTATGTTATCTTATCAGTACATGTACACAGGATCCCCGATCTCTCCTCTGTTATCTTATCAGTACATGTACACAGAATCCCCGATCTCTCCTCTGTGTTATCTTATCAGTACATGTACACAGGATCCCCGATCTCTCCTCTATGTTATCTTATCAGTACATGTACACAGGATCCCCGATCTCTCCTCTATGTGATCTTATCAGTACATGTACACAGGATCCCTGATCTCTCCTCTATGTTATCTTATCAGTACATGTACACAGGATCCCCGATCTCTCCTCTGTTATCTTATCAGTACATGTACACAGGATCGCCGATCTCTCCTCTGTTATCTTATCAGTACATGTACACAGGATTCCCGATCTCTCCTCCATGTTATCTTATCAGTACATGTACACAGGATCTCCGATCTCTCCTCTATGTTATCTTATCAGTACATGTACACAGGATCCCTGATCTCTCCCCTGTGTTATCTTATCGGTACATGTACACAGGATCCCCGATCTCTCCTCTGTTATCTTATATCTCTCCTCTATGTTATCTTATCAGTACATGTACACAGGATCCCTGATCTCTCCTCTGTTATCTTATCAGTAAATGTACACAGGATCCCCGATCTCTCCTCCATGTTATCTTATCAGTACATGTACACAGGATCTCCGATCTCTCCTCTATGTTATCTTATCAGTACATGTACACAGGATCCCGATCTCTCCTCTGTGTTATCTTATCAGTACATGTACACAGGATCTCCGATCTCTCCTCTATGTTATCTTATCAGTACATGTACACAGGATCCCCGATCTCTCCTCTGTTATCTTATCAGTACATGTACACAGGATCCCCGATCTCTCCTCTGTTATCTTATCAGTACATGTACACAGGATCCCCGATCTCTCCTCTATGTGATCTTATCAGTACATGTACACAGGATCTCCGATCTCTCCTCTATGTGATCTTATCAGTACATGTACACAGGATCCCCGATCTCTCCTCTGTTATCTTATCAGTACATGTACACAGAATCCCCGATCTCTCCTCTATGTGATCTTATCAGTACATGTACACAGGATCCCCGATCTCTCCTCTGTTATCTTATCAGTACATGTACACAGGATCCCCGATCTCTCCTCTGTTATCTTATCAGTACATGTACACAGGATCCCCGATCTCTCCTCTATGTTATCTTATCAGTACATGTACACAGGATCCCCGATCTCTCCTCTATGTGATCTTATCAGTACATGTACACAGGATCCCCGATCTCTCCTCTATGTGATCTTATCAGTACATGTACACAGGATCTCCGATCTCTCCTCTGTTATCTTATCAGTACATGTACACAGGATCCCCGATCTCTTCTCTATGTTATCTTATCAGTACATGTACACAGAATCCCCGATCTCTCCTCTGTGTTATCTTATCAGTACATGTACACAGGATCCCCGATCTCTCCTCTGTTATCTTATCAGTACATGTACACAGGATCCCCGATCTCTCCTCTGTTATCTTATCAGTACATGTACACAGGATCCCCGATCTCTCCTCTATGTGATCTTATCAGTACATGTACACAGAATCCCCGATCTCTCCTCTGTGTTATCTTATCAGTACATGTACACAGGATCCCCGATCTCTCCTCTGTTATCTTATCAGTACATGTACACAGGATCCCCGATCTCTCCTCTATGTGATCTTTTTAGTACATGTACACAGGATCCCCGATCTCTCCTCTGTGTTATCTTATCAGTACATGTACACAGGATCCCCGATCTCTCCTCTATGTTATCTTATCAGTACATGTACACAGGATCCCCGATCTCTCCTCTGTTACCTTATCAGTACATGTACACAGGATCCCCGATCTCTCCTCTATGTGATCTTTTTAGTACATGTACACAGGATCCCCGATCTCTCCTCTGTGTTATCTTATCAGTACATGTACACAGGATCCCCGATCTCTCCTCTATGTTATCTTATCAGTACATGTACACAGGATCCCCGATCTCTCCTCTGTTATCTTATCAGTACATGTACACAGGATCCCCGATCTCTCCTCTGTTACCTTATCAGTACATGTACACAGGATCCCCGATCTCTCCTCTATGTGATCTTTTTAGTACATGTACACAGGGACGTTTCCAGGCAGTTGAGTTTGGAAGCATGTTTTTGGAAAGCAAAAAAAATGCGTTCAGGACAGATGATTAGAGGCATAAAGTGCTGCGTAAACTGTTGGCGCTATATAAATCCTGAATAATAATTTGAAACACCAAACGCCTGTAGCAGCTTGTAAACGCGTGTAAACATGGTAACTAGCGTTTAGCGGCATTTAGTTTACAGTCGTTTTTAATGGAGATATATTTTTGACTATTTGCAGAAAAAAAAACGCTTCTAAACGCAAACGCGGCAAACCACTGGATGTAAACGTGGCAAATTGGAAGTTTTTTAAAGTCAGTTACTATCTGTCAAGTTAAATAGTTCAGGAGAGGTTGTAAAACATCCCGTGTACATTAAGCCTAAGAGCCCATTCACACAGGGACGACTTTGGATCCGACTTCAAGTCGCCCCAAGTCGCCCAAAGTCGTGCTGCATGAGAAAATCAATGGAAGTGAATGGAGCCGCCTTAATGCACACTACTGCAGTCGCTCCGACTTCAAAAAAGGTTCCTGTACTACTTCAATCCGACTTCTAGGCGACTGCTAGGCGACTTGTACCCATTGATTTCAATGGAAGTCGCCTCAGAAGTCGGATCACAGAAGCAACTTTCCAGGAAGAGAACATACATTTCTCAGGCAAACCCCTCCCTCCCCCTCCCTCCCACAGAGCTGATTCTTGTTTGATTGGCCACTGGAAAGCCTCCTGTCCTGGAGGCGACTTCAGTCGTGTTGTAAGTCGCCCCAAGTCGCGCTGAAGTCGCCCCCAAGTTGCGCTGTGATTCAAACTCAAGTTGTGTCCAAGTTGCCTCCCAAAGTCGCGCTGGAAGTCGTGTTGCCCCTGTGCGAATGGGGTCTAAGGAAGGCATTGATCCTGTGTTCCTGCAAAGCAGGGACAAGGATCCATGTTTTCCCCTAGTAAAAGCACCTCCCACACTACAGTAAAACATCAGCTAGGCACACAGTTAACCCTTTGATCGCCCCTAAACTTTAACCCCTTCCCAGCCAGTGTCATTAGTACAGTGACAGTGCATATTTTTAGCATTGATCACTGTATTAGTGTCACTGGTTCCCATAAAGTGTCAGTTAGTGTCACAGTCCCGCTATAACTCACTGATTGCTGCCATTACTAGTAAAAAAAAAAAAAAATTCAATTATTATATCACATAGTTTGTAGATGTTATAACCTTTGCGCAAACCAATCAATATGCGCTTATTGGGATAAAAAAAAAAATCAAAGTCCTGCTATAAGTCGCTCATTGCCGCCATTACTAGTAAAAAAAAACTGTAAAAATGTAATTAAAATTTCGTTAATAAATCCCATAGTTTGTAAACGTTATAACTTTTGCACAAGCCAATCAATATACGCTTATTGGGATTTTTTTTTTTACCAAAAACATGTAGCAGAATACATATTGGCCCAAATTGATGAAGACATTTTTTTTTCTATTGTGTTATATGTTTTATAGCAGAAAGTAAAAAATATTTTTTTTTTTTTCAAAATTGTCGCTTTTTTTTTTTGTTTATAGAGCAAAGAATAAAAACCGCAGAGGTAATCAAATACCGCCAAAAGAAAGGAAAAAAAGGACATCAATTTTATTTGGGTACAGCGTCGCACGACCGCGCAATTGTCAGTTAAAATAATGCAGTGCCGTATCGCAAAAAATGGCCTGGTCGGGAAGGGGGGTAAATCTTCTGGAGCTGAAGTGGTCAATGATCGTGTCCCTTCGGAGTCCCTCTGATATGTAACAAGGTGGACACAAGATCCTTCCGGAGGTCAAGTGGTTAAGAAGATCAAATGGTTCTTAATAAGATCTCGTAGTGCATAGATTTAGCACTGATCATTGTATTAAGCCTCGTACACACGACCGGTTTTCTCGGCAAGAAAACTGCTGGCAGAGCTTTTTGCCGAGAAAACCGTTCGCGTGTATGGTTTCTCGACAGGAAAGCTGCCGGGAATCTCGACGAGAAAAATAAAGAACCAGCTCTCTATTTTCTCGTCGGGATTCTCGGCAGAGTGTTTCTTGCCGAGAAAACCATTTGTGAGTATGCTTACCTGCTTACCTGTCCCAGGTAAGGCCGCGCATGCTCGATGAGACTTACAAGGGTAGTGTCGGGTGTAGCAAGATGGCGGCGATGGCATCGAATGTGAAGAGCGCCGGCTCGTCGTAGTCGATGACGTCACCGCGTTCTTGCCATTCTAAAGAACGACGGTTCTTTTGAATGGCCGTCTGTACACAGGGCTTGGCAAGACAAGCTTGCCGGGAATCCCTTTGAGAAAACCGTCATTTTTTTTCTGACGGGATCCCCGCCCATGTGTACACAGGGCTTTAGTGTCACAGGTTCCCACAAAGTGTCAGTTAGTGTCCAATTTGTCCGCCGTAATATCGCAGTCCCGCTATAAGTCGCTGATTGCCGCCATTACTAGTAAAAATAAATAAATAAATAAAAAATCTGAAAAAAATATCCCATAGATTGTAGATGCTATAACTTTTGCGCAAACCAATCCATATACGCTTATTGAGATTTTTTTTTTACCAAAAATATGTAGCAGAATACATATCGGCCTAAACTAATGAAGAAATTTGAGTTTTTACATTTTTTTTATTGGATATGTTTTAAAGCAGAAAGTGAAAAATATCGGTTTGTTTTTCAAAATTGTCGGTGCTTTTTGTTTATAGCGCAAAAAATAAAACAACGCAGAGTTGATCAAATGCCACCAAAAAAAAAAAAAAAAAGCTCTACTTGTGGGGAAAAAAAGGAAAAAAATTGTATTTGTGTACAGCGTCACACAACCGCGCAATTGTCAGTTAAAGAAACGCAGTGCTGTATCGGAAAAAAAGGCCTGGTCAGGAAGGAAGGTAAATCTTCTGGAGCTGAAGCGGTTATTAATCGAGTCCCTCTGGAGTCCCTCTCATATGTAACGAGGTGGACACAAGATCTAGGGACTCCCCCATTAAAGCGGAGGTCCCGCAAAAAAAAAAAAAAATATTAAAAGCCAGCAGCTACAAATACTGCAGCTGCTGACTTTTAATAAATGGGCACTTACCTGTCCAGGGTGCCCGCGATGTCGGCAGCCGAGCAATTGCTTGTCTCTCGGCTGCCCCCGGAAGTAGGTGCAAATACCTGTATTATACAGGTTTCTGTATCCCCCTCCCCCTGAAAGGTGGCAAATGTGACACTGGAGGGGGGGGGGGGGGTTCCGAAAAGCGGAAGTTTAATTTTTGGGTGGAACTCCGCTTTAAATTGGAGGATTGGAGGATTGGAGTTCCCCCTCAAGATCCCTGTTCAGAAGGCAACACATGTGCGAATCAGATGCGTGCCCATAGAAGATAATGGGCCTGAATTCGCACCTGAGCCACAGTGCGAATGCATCGCAGATATGTGAACCAGCCTCTAGGGCTGGGCGATTTTCCCCCCCAAAAAAATCTGCGATTTTTTTATAAAAAACTCGATTTACGATTCGATTTTTTTTTTTATATTATATTAAAGTGCATCAACAAACAAAATTGCAAAGGCAAACCCTTTCTCTAACTGCAAAGTCAGTGTGCAACAAACACACAATATAATCCAGCGCTCATGGAACATACATTATTAACTATTGAAAACTCTTGAAACTCTGTGTGTGATTCCTTCTGTCCCAGCCTTGCTGCCATCCTGGCTCTGCATCCTTTTGGGTTGGAGGGCCCTCCACACGCTGGTCTGCCTGTTGTCCATCATTCAAGGTACTGTGCTCACACGGAGATCATGCCACAGGCTTTGTTTTGACTTTTTTAACCCCTCCTTGCTCCACGGATGTCACTGCAAGTTTAACAAGTTTGTCACCACTGGCAACTGGAGAGTTAAGATTCATTTGCCCTCTGCACATTTGGGATTGGATCCCTCTCTTTATTGTGATTAATAAATGGACTAAGCTTTTTTATCAATTCTTCAAGAGTTTTCAATAGTTAATAATGTATGTTCCATGAGCGCTGGATTATATTGTGTGCATGTTGTGTATTTTGTACTTCTGGGTACGGATTTTTTCTTGCTGCGCTGGATCCTGTTTTTTTCCCCCTTTTGGATACTTTGTACTTCCCAAAATATTTGGGATTTTTTTCTTCTTATTATTATTATCATCCATTATATTTTTTTCTTTATCCACCAATTTAGCGCTTGTGACCTTTTGTTGTTTTTTGCAGTGTGCAACAAAGATTGTTAAACATCCAAATTATTAATACTGTATTTGGATTTAGCTAATAAAACAACAAAAAATCCTGAGGTTACTCTTAGTTGAATTGAACTGTGTCCATGCCTCACTGTGTCCATGTCTCACTGTGCCCGTGTCTCACTGTACCCGTGTCTCACTGTGCCCGTGTCTCACTGTGCCCGTGTCTCACTGTGCCCGTGTCTCACTGGGCCCGTGTCTCACTGGGCCCGTGTCTCACTGGGCCCGTGCCTCACTGTGCCCGTGTCTCACTGTGCCCGTGTCTCACTGTGCCCATGCTTCAATCACTGTGCCCGTACCTGATGCAGATTTTCATGGTATATGGATTTTACTGCTACACCGGTGGCCATTCCAGTATTCAAAAGCCACGCCTCCTCCTCGTCTGTGATAGGCGGAACACTCAATTTCCCAGCATTCAGTGTTCCGCCTATCATGGACATCCTCATAACACAGACGAGGATGAGAGGATGTCCGTGATAGGCTGAATACTGCCTGCTGTGAAATTGAGTGTTCCGCCTATCACAGACGACGAGGACTCGGGAGGCGCGGCTTTTGAACACTGCAATGGCCGCCGTCTGTCTGCATGACACGCTGATCAGGTAGGCAGATGGCGGCTGCAGCGAGTAGATGCAATTGGGGTAACGCTGCCCAGTGCCATTCCGGATACGCCCCCTGCAGTCCTGCTACGGAAACTTTGAAGGGAAGGAAAAAAAAAAAAAAAATTTTTTTTTTTCAAAAAAAAAAAAAAAAATCTAAAAAAATCGATTTTCTTCAAAACTGAATCGATTTGAGCTCAAAACTCGATTCAAGATTAAAAGCCCTACCAGCCTCATTGAAATCAATGTATTTTATAATGTAATGCGAATTGGATGCGGTGTAAGCCGTAACCAATTTGCATAGGTGTGAACCCGGCATAAATCTATGGTGGGCGGTCGCCAAGCGGGCTAAATAAAAAACATGTCATACTAACCTGCTCTGTGTAATGGTTTTGCACAGAGCAGCCCCAATCCTCTTCTTCTCCGGTCCCCCCCTCCGCCGATGCTCCTGGCTCCTCCTCTTCACCAAGTGACCCCATAGCAAGCTGCTTGCTCCACCCCTGTTCTCTTCTCATTGGCTCACTGGCTGTGATTGACATTGGCTCCTGCTGCTGTGTCTCAGTCAATGAGGATACTAAAACTGGGGCACTCAGAATCTGGGACAGCTGGGCGTGGCAGCCAATCGGTACCCCTCGGCGCGCACCGCAACAGCCAGCATTAGAGCGGGAGGAAGCGACGTGTCAACATCGAGGAGGAGAAGAGAGAAGAAGACGGCGACGGCGACGGGAAGACCGGCCCCTCCACTAGCAAAAGAGCTGGAAGAAGATAGTGGAGGGGCCGGCAGAAGGACATCGGAGAGCCGGACGAGACGACGGGAAGACCGGGCCTCCGCTAGCAAAAGAGCTGGAAGAAGATAGCGGAGGCCCGGCGGAAGAAAGAACCGGAGAGCGGGAGAAGAAGAAGGCGACGGAGAAGACCGGGCCCCGCTAGCAAAAGAGCTGTAAGAAGATAGCGGAGGCCCAGCAGAAGAAAGAACCGGAGAGCGCGGAGACCCCCGGAGCTGTGCAATAATAAAATTTAAAAAGTTGTGTTGTGTTTTTATTGCTATTTTTTTCCACCAGGTGAATGGGTAGGGGTACGATGTACCCCGTACTCATTCACATAGGGTGGGGGGCCGGGATCTGGGGGCCCCCTTATTAAAGGGGGCTCCCGGATTCCGATAAGCCCCCCGCCCGCAGACCCCGACAACCAACGGCCAGGGTTTTTGGGAAGAGGCCCTGTCCTCATCAACATGGGGACAGGGTGCTTTGGGGTGGGGGGCCACAGGTCGCCCCCCTGCCCCGAAGCACCCACCCCCCCATGTTGAGGGCATGCGGCCTGGTACGGTTCAGGAGGGAGGGTGGCCGCTCTCTCGTCCCCCCCTCTTCCCCTGCGGCCTGCCAGGTTGCGTGCTCGGATAAGGGTCTGGTTTGGATTTTGGGGGGAACCCCACGCCGTTTTTTCGGCGTAGGGGTTCCCCTTCAAATCCAGACCAGACCCAAGGGCCTGGTATGCTCCTGGAGGGGGAACCCATGCCGGTTTTTTATTTAAAATTTGGCCTGGAGTTCCCCCTCAAGAGCAGCACAGCACAAGTCGCATGCCAAAGTCGGATCATGCAATGGGCTGAAGTCGGATCAAAGTCGGACCAAAGTAGTACAGTGAGCATTTTCAAAGTCGGACCGACTTGTGTCGGACCAGTTAAGACGGCTCCCATAGGGAAACATTGATTTTCACACGTCATGCGACATGAGCTCCCAATGTCGGAGCGTTTGTCGCACCAGTGCGAACCCGACCTTAGGCAGTGAAACTGATCAAGTCACCTGTGCAAAATAATGGAAAGCCTGAAAACATGACCTGTTGGGACGCCTTGAGGACTGGAGTTGAAAAACATTGGTCTAAAGCCTCATACACACGATCGGATTATCCGACGGGAATTGTGTGAGGACAGGCTGTTGTCCGAAAATCCAACCGTTTTTACGCTCCACCGGACAATTGTCGGATTTTCCGCCAAACAAATGTGGGATAGCATGCTTTAAAATTTTCCGACAACAAATGTGTTGATGGATTATCCGATCGTGTGTACACAACTCCATCGGACAAAACTCCAAAGTACAAACACACATGCTCAGAAGCAATGCTCACCATAACACAACATTCGCAGAAGTTGCCCAAAGGGTGGCGCTAAAGAGCTGAAAAACCACGTAGTTTTGAGTTTGTTGGCCAACAATTGTGTGCCGTTTGTATGCAATACAAGTTCCTGGCCAAGGCCCTTCGTACAAATGTCCTACGCTTTGTCTGCGAAAAATCCGATCGTGTGTACCAGGCTTAAGGCAGTGGTTCTCAACCCTGTCCTCAAGTACCCCCAACAGGCCATGTTTGCAGGTTTTCCTTTATCTTGCACAGGTGCTTTAAATCACAGTTAATAGCTTGGTAATTTGGACAACTATTTTATCTAAGAGAAATTCCCAAAACATGGACTGTTGGGGGTACTTTAGGACTAGGGTGACCACGTGTCCCGGATTGCCCGGGACAGTCCCACATTTTGCAGGTCTGTCCCGGGCACATTCATTCCAGGACAATACAGTGTCCCGGAATGAAACTGACACAGCCACCCCGCGGGCCAATCTGATGCCCCCAAAAAAGGGCGCCACATCACCGCTTTACTCCCTGACAGTACTTGTCCTGGTGGGAATGCCTGGAGGAGCACAATCCCGCCCCCTGCTTGTGATTGGAGAAATCATAAATCCCGCCTCTTGTGTCCAATCACTGTGCTGTGATTTGTTACAGCACAAGCTGATTTTTGGGAAAGGAGGGTGTCCCTGAATGGTAGTTTGGAAATGTGGTCACCCTATTAAGGACTGGAGTTGAGAAACACTGGTCTAAGGCCCCTTTCACACGGGACGGGTCAGTCATGATCCGCCCCGTGAACCTCCGCTTGCTCAGCGGGGATCGCTCCGTCGAACCCCGCTGAGCTGGCGAATGACTGGGCGGTCCCCGCACACTGTGCAGGGACCGCCCTGTCAGATCTCCGCTCTCCCCTATGGGGGATCGGATGAACACGGACTATCTGTCCATGTTCATCCGATCCGCTCCGCAGACGGATAAAAAAATAGAAATTTTTCTATCCTGAAAAACGGAGCATAGCGGGCACGGATAAGATTGGATGTCAGCGGATGTTCATCCGCTGACATCCGCTATCCCATAGGGATACATGTATGTCCGTTTTTCATCCGGTGAAAAACGGATATACGGTCCGCCCGTGTGAAAGGGGCCTAAGGTAAAGCACTATGTGTTTTCGCCCTAATTGTTTTCTGTTTCCATATAAACCAGGTTAAACAAAATCTTATGACATTTAATTATAAAATATTTAATTCTCACTGAGGGGAAAAAAAAATATGCATGAGAAAATGGTTTTGTCAATATTCTTCTTTAAGCTTTTTTTTTTTTTTTTTATGTTTAAATACACAATCATGCATATTTTTTTTCCTCCAATGATTACCATGTTGGGAGTTAAATGTTTTATAAATTAATGTCATAAAAGTTTGTTGGTCCCTGGTTTATAAAGACATGGGCACTAATATATATATATATATATATATATATATATATATATATATAGATAGATAGATAGATAGATAGATAGATAGATAGATAGATAGATAGATAGATAAAGAGATATATATATATATATATATATATATATATATATAGTAGATTTTTATATGCTATTGCTTTTTTTATTTTTAGATATATTTAAAATATGTATAAAAAATAAAAAAGCAATAGAATTAAAACATATTTTTATGCCCTTATAGAACAATAATGATTTTGGGTCAATATTTTTTTTTTTTAAATGCTTAAATACACGTAAGCATTTAAAATATATATATATATATATATATATATATATATATTGACCCAAAATCATTATTGCTCTATAAGGGCATAAAAATATGTTTTAATTCTATTGCTTTTTTCTTTTTTATACATATTTTAAATATATCTAAAAATAAAAAAAGCAATAGCATATAAAAATGTACAATATATATATAGATATCTCTCTCTCTCTCTATATATATATATATATCTCTATATATATTAGTGTCCATGTCTTTATAAACCAGGGACCAACAAACTTTTATGACATTTAATTATAAAACATTTAACTCCCAACAAGGTAATCATTGGAGGAAAAAAAATATGCATGATTGTGTATTTAAACATAAAAAAAAAAAAAGCTTAAAGAAGAATATTGACAAAACCATTTTCTCGGTATAGACGCGGAGTAGATATTTTAGCAGCACAGAAGCCATATAATAAAACATGTAATAAAGATTTTTCGGTAGAAATAGCTTTATCGCGACAAAACCAGTTCATTGCTCTGCTTAGCCATCAAAAAAAAAAAAAAGCGCAGTGATGAATATGTGGCGGGTTGTGACCTCTGCTGTAGTTGAGCTGTTTAAATTGATAAAAGCTGTTGAGGTGATACTATAATCGCTCACATCTTTAGTGCCTCGGAAATGGCCTCGCTGGGAATAGAACTAATTACTACACATCTGTATTTATTTGATCCACGCAGAATTATCCTTCTGTCACTCGCAGGAGAAGCTGCCAGGCTTTTGTATAACGCTAACTCATCCCGCGCCGCCGTCCCGCCTCATATTGAGGGAGGAAATGCTGAGAGAAAATCAATTGGTGATATAAAGAGACAGAGAGGGGCTTATTAAGAGGCGGAATATAATACCCCAGTATGGGGGGGGGGGGGTAATGTATAAGGCCGAGGCTGGCAGATTATTTTGTCTATTGCCCCGAGGCAGAACTGAAAACTGTATCCGAGCACCGCAAACTGAAAATGCTATTTAATTGTTTTTTAATATTCAAACCCCCCCATCCATCCATGTCTCCATCCATCCATCCATATCTCCATCCATCCATCCATGTCTCCATCCATCAATCTATTTCCTCATCCATCCATCTATGTCTCCATCCATGTCTCCACCCATCCATCCACTCCCCCATCCCTCCATGTCTCCATCCATCCATCCATCCACTCCCCCATCCCTCCATGTCTCCATCCATCCATCCATCTATGTCTCCATCCATCCATCCATCTATGTCTCCATCCATCCATCCATCTATGTCTCCATCCATCCATCCACTCCCCCATCCCTCCATGTCTCCATCCATCCATCCATCTATGTCTCCATCCATACATCCATCCACTCCCCCATCCCTCCATGTCTCCATCCATCCATCCATCTATGTCTCCATCCATCCATCTATGTATACATCCATCTATGTCTCCATCCATCCATCCACTCCCCCATCCATCCATATCTCCATCCATCCATGTCTCCATCCATCCATCCACTCCCCCATCCATCCTTGTCTCCATCCATCCATCCACCCCCAATCCATCCATCTATGTCTCCATCCATCCATCTACTCCCCTATCCATTCATGTCTCCATCCATCAATCTATGTCTTCATCCATCCATCTATGTCTTCATCCATCCATCCATGTCTCTATCCATCCATCCATCTATGTTTCCATCCATGTCTCCATCCATCCATCCATGTCTCCATCCATCCATCCACTCCCCCATCCATCCATGTCTCCATCCATCCATCTACAGTATGTCTCCATCCATCAATCTATGTTTCCATCCATCAATCTATGTCTCCATCCATCCATCCATCTATGTCTCCATCCATCCATCCACTCCTCCATCCATCCATGTCTCCATCCTTCCATGTCTCCATACATCCATGTCTCCATCCATCCATCCATGTCTCCATCCATCCACTCCCCCATCCATCCAATTATGTCTCCATCCATCCACCCCCAATCCATCCATCTATGTCTCCATCCATCCATCTACTCCCCCATCCATCCATGTCTCCATCCATTCATGTCTCCATCCATCCATCTATGTCTCTATCCATCCACCCACTCCCCCATCCATCTAGGTCTCCATCCATCCATGTCTCCATCCATCCATCCATCCATGTCTCCATCCATCCATCTATGTCTCCATCCATCCATCCACTCCCCCATCCATCTATGTCTCCATCCATCCATGTCTCCATCCATCCATCCATGTCTCCATCCATCCATGTCTCCATCCATCCATGTCTCCATCCATCCATGTCTCCATCCATCCATCCACTCCCCCATCCATCCATGTCTCCATCCATCTATGTCTCCATCCATCCATCTACAGTATGTCTCTATCCATCAATCTATGTTTCCATCCATCAATCTATGTCTCCATCCATCCATCCATCTATGTCTCCATCCATCCATCCACTCCTCCATCCATCCATGTCTCCATCCTTCCATGTCTCCATACATCCATGTCTCCATACATCCATCCATGTCTCCATCCATCCACTCCCCCATCCATCCAATTATGTCTCCATCCATCCATCCCCAATCCATCCATCTATGTCTCCATCCATCCATCTACTCCCCCATCCATCCATGTCTCCATCCATTCATGTCTCCATCCATCCATCTATGTCTCTATCCATCCACCCACTCCCCCATCCATCTAGGTCTCCATCAATCCATGTCTCCATCCATCCATCCATCCATGTCTCCATCCATCCATCTATGTCTCCATCCATCCATCCACTCCCCCATCCATCTATGTCTCCATCCATCCATGTCTCCATCCATCCATCCATGTCTCCACCCATCCATGTCTCCATCCATCCATCCACTCCCCCATCCATCCATGTCTCCATTCATCTATGTCTCCATCCATCCATCTACAGTATGTCTCCATCCATCAATATATGTTTCCATCCATCAATCTATGTCTCCATCCATCCATCCACTCCTCCATCCATCCATGTCTCCATCCTTCCATGTCTCCATACATCCATCTATGTCTCCATCCATCCATCCACTCCTCCATCCATCCATGTCTCCATCCTTCCATGTCTCCATACATCCATCTATGTCTCCATCCATCCATCCACCCTCCATCCATCCATGTCTCCATCCTTCCATGTCTCCATCCATCCATCCATGTCTCCATCCATCCACTCCCCCATCCATCTATGTCTCCATCCATCCACCCCAAATCCATCCATTTATGTCTCCATCCATCCATCTACTCCCCCATCCATCCATGTCTCCATCCATTCATGTCTCCATCCATCCATCTATGTCTCCATCCATCCACCCACTCCCTCATCCTTCTATGTCTCCATCCATCCATGTCTCCATCCATCCATCTATGTCTCCATCCATCCATCCACTCCCCCATCCATCTATGTCTCCATCCATCCATGTCTCTATCCATCCATCCATCCATGTCTCCATCCATCCATGTCTCCATCCATCCTTCCATCCATCCATGTCTCCATCCATCCATCCACCCCCCATCCATCCAACTATGTCTCCATCCATCCACTCCCCCATCCATCCAACTATGTCTCCATCCATCCACTCCCCCATCCATCCATCCATGTCTCCATCCATCCACCCCCAATCCATCCATCTATCTACTCCCCCATCCATCCATGTCTCCATCCATTCATATCTCCATCCATCCATCTATGTCTCCATCCATCCATCTATGTCTCCATCCATCCATGTCTCCATCCATCCATCTATGTCTTAATCCATCCATCTATGTCTCCATCCATCCATCTACTCCCCCATCCATCCATGTCTCCATCCATTCATATCTCCATCCATCCATCTATGTCTTAATCCATCCATCCACCTCCAATCCATCCATCTATGTCTCCATCCATCCATCTACTCCCCCATCCATCCATGTCTCCATCCATTCATATCTCCATCCATCCATCTATGTCTCCATCCATCCATCTATGTCTCCATCCATCCATGTCTCCATCCATCCATCTATGTCTTAATCCATCCATCCACCCCCAATCCATCCATCTATGTCTCCATCCATCCATCTACTCCCCCATCCATCCATGTCTCCATCCATTCATGTCTCCATCCATCCATCCATCTATGTCTCCATCCATCCATCCACTCCCCCATCCATCCATGTCTCCATCCATCCATGTCTCCATCCATTCATGTCTCCATCCATCCATGTCTCCATCCATCCATTCATCCATCTATGTCTCCATCCATCCATCCACTCCCCCATCCATCCATGTCTCCATCCATCCATCTATGTCTCCATCCATCCATCCATCCATTCCCCCATCCATGTCTCCATCCATCCATCCACAGTATGTCTCCATCCATCCATGTCTCCATCCATCAATCCATGTCTCCATCCATGTCTCCATCCATCCATCCATGTCTCCATCCATCCATCCATGTCTCCATCTATCCATCAATGTCTCATCTATCCATCAATGTCTCCATCCATCCATCCACTCCCCCATCCATCCATATCTCCATCCGTCCATCTATGTCTCCATCCATCCATCCATCCATGTCTCCATCTATCCATGTCTCCATCCATCCATGTCTCCATCCATCCATCTATGTCTCCATCCATCCATCCACCCTCCATCCATCCATCTATGTCTCCATCCATCCACTCCCCCACCCATGTCTCCATCCATCCATCTATGTCTCCATCCATCCACCCCCAATCCATCCATCTATGTCTCCATCCATCCATCCACTCCCCTATCCATCCATGTCTCCATCCATTCATGTCTCCATCCATCCATTCATCCATCTATGTCTCCATCCATCCACCCCCAATCCATCCATCTATGTCTCCATCCATCCATCCACTCCCCTATCCATCCATGTCTCCATCCATCTACTCCCCCATCCATCCATGTCTCCATCCATGTCTCCATCCATCCATCTATGTCTCCATCCATCCACCCCCAATCCATCCATCTATGTCTCCATCCATCCATCCACTCCCCTATCCATCCATGTCTCCATCCATTCATGTCTCCATCCATCTACTCCCCCATCCATCCATGTCTCCATCCATGTCTCCATCCATCCATCTATGTCTCCATCCATCCACTCCCCCATCCCTCCATGTCTCCATCCATCTATCTATGTCTCTATCCATCTATCCATCCATCTATGTCTCCATCCATCCATCCACTCCCCCATCCCTCCATGTCTCCATCCATCTATCTATGTCTCCATCCATCTATCCATCCATCTATGTCTCCATCCATCCATCCACTCCCCCATCCCTCCATGTCTCCATCCATTCATCTGTGTCTCCATCCATCTATCCATCCATCTATGTCTCCATCCATCCATCCACTCCCCCATCCCTCCATGTCTCCATCCATCCACCCCCAATCCATCCATCTATGTCTCCATCCATCCACTCCCTCATCCATCCATGTCTCCGTGCTTTATTTTGTTGGGAAATCACTTTGAAAAACACCCCCCCCCCCAGCACTTCTAGCTGTGGCCATCTTGAGTAAGGGCAGATGAGTCATGTAGCATTTACTTCCAGGAATCCATCTACCCTTAGCTCAGGCAGGCAGGTGTTTCATCAGATTAGGCGACCCGTCAGAATGTGTAACGGAAGTGACTTTCCATCACCGCCATCTTGCTACACCCTGCACCCGTCCACCATAGTAAGGATACAGTGAGAAGGGGAAAGCGGACATCTTGTTACACCCACCGGAGTTTTGCATTTTACACTTATTTATAACAGTAAAGTGAGTTTATATAATGAAATACAGGACTTAGAACTCCGTCTGACTGTTTAGATGTTGAATTTTAAAAGCAGCGGAAAGCCTGCTGATCTCACAGGTTTACTAATCTGACAGAAATCCGCTGATTTTAAAATTCCACATCTAAACAGTCAGACGGAGTTCTAAGTTCTGTATTTCACTATATAACCTCAGTTTACTGTTATAAATAAGTGTAAAATGCAAAACTCCGGTGGGTGTAACAATATGTCCACTTACCCCCTTCTCACTCTATCCTTACTGTGGTGGACGGGTTCGGGGTGTAGCAAGATGGCGCCGACAGAACGTCACTTCCGTTACACATTCTGACGGGTCCCCTAATCTGAAGAAACACCGGCAGGCAGGAGGGTGTGTTTAGCTGAGAAAGCCCCTCCTCCCATGAAGATTCCTGGGATGTAGGACATCATTTTGGCCTAGGCCAGAAACCAGGAAACAAGTAAATATAATATATTTACTGAAGGAATATACACTCAACGGCCACTTTATTAGGCACACCTTGTCAGTACCGGGTTGGACCCCCTTTTGCCTTCATTCTTGGTGGAATAGATACAACAAGGTGTTGGAAACGTTCCTCAGAAATTTTGCTCCATAGTGACATGATAGATAACATCACGCAGTTGCTGCAGATTTGTCGGCTGCACATCCATGATGCCAATCTCCCATTCCACCACATCCCAAATGTGCTCTATTGGATGAGATGTGGTGAGTGTGGAGGCCATTGGAGGACAGGGACCTCATTGTCCAGTGGTGAAATGATTGGAGCTTTGTGACATGGTGCATTATCCTGCTGGAAGGAGCCATCAGAAGATGGGGACACTGTAGTCATAAAGGGATGGACATGGTCAGCAACAATACTCAGGTAGGCCGTGGTGTATAAACGATGCTCAATTGGTACTAAGGGGCCCAAAGTGTGCCAAGAAAATACCCCCCCTACCATTACACCCCCACCACCAGACTGAACCGGTGATACCCCATCCCCCACACCATTACACCCCCACCACCAGCCTGAACTGGTGATACCCCCCCCCCCACCATTACACCCCCACCACCAGCCTGAACCGGTGATACCCCATCCCCCACACCATTACACCCCCACCACCAGCCTGAACCGGTGATACCCCATCCCCCACACCATTACACCCCCACCACCAGCCTGAACCGGTGATACCCCATCCCCCACACCATTACACCCCCACCACCAGCCTGAACCGGTGATACAAGGCAGGATGGATCCATGTGCCAAATTCTGACCCCACCATCTGAATGTCGCAGCTGAAATCCAGACTCGTCAGACCCGGCAACGTTTTTCCAATCTTCTATTGTCCAATTTTGGTGATCCTGTGCCAATTGTAGCCTCAGTTTCCTGTTCTTAGCTGACAGGAGTGGCACCCGGTGTGGTCTTCTGCTGCTGTAGCCCATCTGCTTCCAGGTTGGATGTGTTGTGCGTTCAGAGATGGTATTCTGCATACCTTGGGTGTAATGAGGGGTTATTTGAGTTATTGTTGCCTTTCTATCATCTGGAACCAGTCTGCCCATTCTCCTCTGACATCAACAAGGCATTTTCCTCCACACAACAGCCGCTCACTGGATATTTTCTCTTCTTCCCACCATTCTCTGTAAACCCGAGAGATAGTTGTGTGAAAATCCCAGAAATACTCAGACCAGCCCGTCTGCCACCAACAACAATGCCACGTTCAAAGTCACTTAAATCCCCTTTATTCCCCATTCTGATTGTAAGTTTGAACTTCAGCAAGTCGTCTTCACCACATCTAGATGCCTAAATGCATTGAGTTGCTGCCATGTGATTGGCTGATTAGCAATTTGTGTTACCGAACAATTGAACAGGTGTACCTAATAAAGTTGCCGGGTGAGTGTACTGTATAAATGTAAAGTGACACTGAACAATATCCGTACAAAAATAATCCATACACATCCACTGCTCAAAGCGGAACTACACAGCATCTGAGCACCACAAGCCAAAAACACTATTTCATTCATTTTTTATATTCAAAGCAAACTCCCCCATCCATCCGCGTCTACATGCTTTATTTTGTTCATAAATCACTTTAAAAATCCCCCCCCCCCTGGCATTTCTAGCTGCAGCCATCTTGAGTAAGGGCAGATGACTCATGTAGCATTTACTTCCTGGAATCCATCTGCCCTCAGCTCAGGCATGCAGGCAGGAGGGTGTGCTAAGCTGAGAAAGCCCCTCCTCCTATGAAGACTCCCGGGATGTATGACATCAATTGCCTAGGCATGGAAACCAGGAAGCCACTGAAGAAATGTAAAAAAAAAAAAGTTTAAACCAAGTAAATATAATATACCTTCCTATCTATTTAGTAATGCTAACAACATAAGGATTATGCCCCTTTCAGACAGGGGAGACTCCATTCTGGGAGGACATCAATTGACGTCCTCACAGGATCGGGGGGGGGGCGCACTCCGGCGCAATCGGTCACCCGTCGTGTCCATCAGACAAGACCGATGACAGATCACTGTACTGGTCCGCTGCCGGTACCATGTGACCACTGTGGCCAATCACAGCAGATCACATGACAGTTATACAAGTCTTTCATTGTATAATATTGTGATGAGCTCTGTGATTGGTCACAGTCATCACATGGTACAGACAGGGCCAATCACAGCTAATCACAATAGTAACAAAAAAAGGGGAAATACTAATGCGCTACCAAAAAAGTGCGGATATGGAGTAAAGTGCTATTTAACAACGTGCTAAGTGACAATGTAAAAAGCAGCCAAAACTTCTGTAGTGTTGCCAGCACCAATATATATGTGTATATATAGTGAAGTGGCGCCGCTAATTACTAAACACAATAAACAATAAAGTGCTAATGAGAAAAATGTGACTAGTCCTCAAGTGAATAATAATGTAAAAACGTCAAAAAATCAATAATCCAATAAAGTGCATCACAACATAACAGTTGAATATAAGTATTATTTCAATATTATTTCAATGAATGAAGTCTATTTGTAAAGTGCATCCAAGGTAATCTGATATTTAACAGAGAAACTCAGTTTTTTTTCAAAAAGGGGATCACCTCCTGGGCGAGCAAATAGAGGTGAGGGGGAAAAGGAGAGGTAAGCGAGTCTAAATTACAAATGGAAAATGGGAAGTGCAGATATCCTTCTAGAATCCTCCCCCAGTAGTGCTAGCCTCTCACCTTATGAAAAGACCCCAATGGGTCTAATGATGCATCAAGGAATGCCGGTCACCAGGCACGGTTGTTGTGTCCTCCTCCGGGTGTCAGAACAGGGGATCACTGCAGCTGTTCGTCCGGTCTCTCCAGCCTTTTTTCCTTTAGGGATGGTATCTCCAAATCCACGGAATCAAGAGCAAACAAAAGGAATCTCCATAGTGTAGTGAATTAAAAAATCTCGTGTTTATTGATAAAACGACATAACAGTTTAAAAATGGCACAAAAAACGCCAAACAAAGAGTGTACAAAGACTTCCGGTCACAGCCGTAACCGGAAGTGACGTCACCAAGCTCCTCCCGATGCGTTGCGTCACAACACACGTGACTTTATCAAGGGTATAGGAGCTAGGTGACAAGATTGAGCTTAAATACTGATGGTAGTCAAAGAAACAGCATTTCAATCAATGATGGGCTTAGAATATGCAGAGGAGAGGAATCTGGGAGCACAAAAAGTCAATCTAGCTCTCACTAATATAGCAAAGTAAAAAGGAAGCTGGAGTATAAAAACAAACAAATCCTTAAAACACAAACGTAAAGGAAAACAATGGAAGATGGCAAATATCAAGAAAGGAAAAAAAATGATTTAAAGATACCGGACATCTCCCACCGTAGCCCTGACAAAGTAATTAAAAACTGGAAATAAAACAGTTCAAATCGAACTCGATGTTCAGACCTGAAGGAGCAAGAGATTGTATTTTAAAAATCCATTGAGATTCAGATTTGCTAAGAGTGTTTACTTTATTACTTCCTCTTCAATGGGGCTTTTATTTTTCAATACCCCAAAAGGAGAGGGAACTAGGATCTTTTCCGTGGAACTCTGCAAAATGTCTAGATACGCTGTGTTTTGGGTAACCTGACTTGATGTTTTGAAAGTGTTCTCTTAAACGTTTCCAAAGGGGCCTTCATGTTCTGCCCACGTACTAGAGGTTGCAAGGACACTCCAGCACGTAGACTGCACCCTCGGTTTTACATGAAATAAAATCTTTGATGTTATATTTCTTTCCTGTTGTATTAGCAATAAAATCCTCTTTTTTCTTTTTCCTAAATGTCGTGTGTCGACACGCATAACAATTTTTGCAAGGATAGAATCATTTTCCCTCAAAAAAGGTAAAGGATTTTTTTTCTGTGTTTTTTTTTTTTTTGTAGGAGGGTTCAAAACATTCTTTGCTACTAGATCTCCTTGTTGTCCATAATCTGATTCTGATGTGCAGTTCCTTCTCAACCTGACCAGTTGTCCTTTGGGAATGTTCATCAAACCAGGACAAATGGTGACAACTGTCCATAGGAAGATAGCTATTCCTATCAATTGTTTTGAAGAATGTTTTAGTTTTTATTCTCTATTCTTCATACCATATTTCCAAATCTAGGAAATTGATTCTTGATTCATTTATTTCCCAGGAGAGAGTAATATTTTTGTCATTTCTAAATCTTGACTAAATTGGATGAGACTTTCTTTGTCGCCCTTCCAAATCATAAAAATGTCGTCGATATAACGCTTATATACAATTAACTGATTTGGTCTGTTTTTGTATATAGAGTCATCCTCCCATTGTGCCATATGGAGACACTTGGGGCGTATTTGGCGCCCATTGCCACCCCCTTTATTTGTCTAAAATAATTGTGACCGTACCAAAAATAATTATGACTAAGACTGTAGTCTAAACACTCTAAAATAATCTTTACCTACTTTAGGTAGGTAAAAAGAATATCTCCTAAACCTGTATGGTTTAGGAGATATTCCCCTTGCAATGCACCGCTGACTTCAGCGGCGCATGCGCATTGGGGATTCTCGGCTGAAAGGCCGGAAAGAAGTCTCCCGCGCGCACGCGCGGGAGTGACGACATCGTGTCTCCAGCCACTCACATCGCTGGAGCCACGATACCCGGAAGACACGCCGAGGCAACATGTCATCTTCCTCGGCGTGGACCAGGTAAGTTACCGATGCCTCGTTCTAAGGTAAGGATTTCATAATGAGCTAGTATGCGGTGCATACTAGCTCATTATGCCTTTTGCCTTACAGGTAGAACAAAAAAATAAACTGTCAGCGGATATACAACCGCTTTAAGATTAATGAATTCCCTTAGGGCCCATCTTGTAGCTGATGAAGCATCTTGGTAGCTGATGTTCGTATATAACGAAGCTACATCAGCTGTAGCTAAAAATATTGGTTCCTCATTTAATATGATCTCTTTAAGTAATTGTATAAGGTGCTTAGTGTCTTTTAAATAAGATTTTGTCTCTTTTACTGCAGGTTGTAAAAGAGAATCAAGATATTCTCCCAGTCTTGCTCCTACTGAGTTGATTCCGTTCACAATCGGTCTACCAGGAGGGTCGTCTTTATTTTTGTGAACTTTTGAAAGCATATAAATTACTGGTATTCGGCATGTATTTGGTATGAGGTATCTTGCCTCTTTCTCGTTTAGAAATTTCTTCTCTTTTCCCTTATCTACCAATTTACACAGATCTTTTTTATAATGCAGAGTTGGGGTTGCTTAAAATCTTCTGGTATGTGAGTGTATCTTCAAGTTGTTTCTCCATTTCTTTTTTGTATGATTCTTTTGATAATATTACGATGGCCCCCCCTTATCAGCAGGTCTTATAACTATATTCTTTTTCTCTTCAAGCTTCTTTATTCCCTTTTTAATCTCCATCGGATCCCAGGCCTTTCTCACCTGTATCTTGGTCAGATCTTGTGTTACCATTCTTTTAAACACATCAATATGTCCTTCACTCCTGGAAGGTAGATTGAAAAGAGATTTATTCTTCAAAGTGCTATGTGCATATCTATCAGTATTGATGCTTTTCCTTATTATTTCTCCAGGTTTTGATAGCATATACTTTTTGATATTTAATTTCCTTGTAAATTTTTGTATGGCTACATATGCATTAAATTTATTAAAATTCTTCTTCGGGGCAAATTTAAGTCCTTTGTCCAAGGTTTTAATTTCCTCTTGAGTTAAGTCAATGCCACTGATGTTAATGGTGCCATTCCCAATAATTCTCTTTTTCTTTTTGAGCCCAGCTCTACATCCTCTCGTCTTTTTTCTACGCTTCCTTTCCTTCTTGTCTCTGGTCTGGGAGATCTCCTTGTCTCCGGTCTTGGGGATCTCCTTCCTCCGTTTCCTCCATCTGGATTCCTTGGGGGTCTCTGATGTCGCTCGTCTAAAAAACGCTGAGAGTTATATTCCTGATTTGCATATTGTCGCCCATCTTGATATTGGTGTGGATATGGGGCTCTATGCAGCTTGTCATCCCTCCTTAGGACATCATATCTATTGGAGATGGGTAATGGGCTTCTCCTATCCTCATAATGGTTAGAATTTCCATATTGGGGATACTGCCGACCATCCTGCCAATAAGGAGCTGGTCTTCTCCTTTCCCAATTATGATCTCAGTCTGGAGTTCTCCTTTCATGACGTTGCTCATATTGGGGCTGTGTATGTTGATAAAAAAAAAAATCCTACAAAAAAATCCTTTCCCTGTTTTGAGGGAAAAGGATTCTATCCGTGCAAAAATTGTTATGCGTGTCGACACATGAAATTTAGGAAAAAGAAAAAAGAGGATTTTATTGCTAATACAACAGGAAAGAAATATAACAAAGATTTTATTTCATGTAAAACGGAGGGTGCAGTCTACGTGCTGGAGTGTCCTTGCAACCTCCAGTACGTGGGCAAAACAAAAAGGCCCCTTTGGAAACGTTTAAGAGAACACATTCAAAACATCAAGTCAGGTTACCCAAAACACAGCGTATCTAGACAATTTGCAGAGTTCCACGGAAAAGATCCTAGTTCCCTCTCCTTTTGGGGTATTGAAAAATACAAGCCCCATTGGAGAGGAAGTAATAAAGTAATAAAGTAAACACTCTTTATCTCTGAATCTCGATGGATTTTTGAAATACAATCTCTTGCTCCCTCAGGTCTGAACATCGAGTTCGATTTGAACTGTTTTATTTCCAATTTTTCCGTTCTTGATATTTGCCATCTCCCATTGTTTTCCTTTACATTTGTGTTTTAAGTATTTGTTTGTTTTTATACTCCAGCTTCCTTTTTACTTTGCCATATTAGTGAGAGCTAGATTGACTTTTTGTGCTTCCAGATTCCTCTGCTCTCACCCCTCATTTGCATATTTTAAGCCCATCATTGATTGATATGCTGTTTCTATGACTACCATCAGTATTTAAGCTCAATCTTGTCACCTAGCTCCTATACCCTTGATAAAGTCACGTGTGTTGTGACTAAACACATCGGGAGGAGCTTGGTGACGTCACTTCCGGTTACGGCCGTGACCGGAAGTCTTTGTACACTCTTTGTTTGGCGGTTTTTGTGCTATTTTTAAACTGTTATGTCGTTTTATCAATAAACGCAAGATTTTTTAATTTACTACACTATGGAGATTCCTTTTGTTTGCTCTTGATTTCAAGGATTTGGAGATACCATCCCTAAAAGGAAACAAGGCTGGAGAGACCGGTTGAACAGCTGCAGTGATCTCCTTTTCTGACACCCGGAAGAGGACAAAACAACCATGCCTGGTGACCGGCATTCCTTGATGCATCATTAGACCCATTGGGGTCTTTTCATAAGGTGAGAGGCTAGCACTATTGGGGGAGGATTCTAGAAGGACATCTGCACTTCTCATTTTCCATTTGTAATTTGGACTCCCTTACCTCTCCTTTTCCCCCTCACCTCTATTTGCTCGCCCAGGAGGTGATCCCCTTTTTGAAAAAGGAACTGAGTTTCTCTGTTAAATATCAGGTTACCTTGGATGCACTTTACAAATGGACTTCATTCATTGAAATAATATTGAAATAATACTTATATTCAACTGTTATGTTGTGATGCACTTTATTGGATTATTGATTTTTTTAAAGTTTTTACGTGATTATTCACTTGAGGACTAGTCACATTTTGCTCATTAGCACTTTATTGTTTATTGTGTTTAGTAATTAGCACCACTTCACTATATATACATAATCACAATAGTAAACACTGAATGAGTCGTTTTCATTCAGAAAAAATGGTTATAAAAAAATTAATTAAAAAAATCCTAATCACCTCCCCAGAATAGTACAATGTTACTATGGTAACACTGTATTGCTCTCGTCACTGTATGTAAAAAAAAAATATATATATATAATAAAAAAAAAATATATACATATATATATATATATATATATATATATGATATGTTTTTTGTTTTTGTTTACGTACTGTCACCAGTCAGTGTCCCTGATCACCGCCACACCAGTTATATGATGACGCTGTACTGAACTGGTGACAGTATGTAAAAGATTTTAAAATATATATATATTTTTTTTTAATTTCTAATTTTCCAAAAAAGTGTGACAAAAAATTATGACAAAAAGTTACAACTTCAAAAAACTTGCCATGCCTCTTACTAAGACCTTGGACTGTCAATTTTCCAAAAAAGGGGTGATTTGGGGGGTATTTGTACTGTCCTGGCATTTTTCGTGCCTCCTCAAGAAATGTGAAGACAGCCAATTCGTCAATCTCCAATTATTGCTGCTGGAGAATACCCGGAAGTGATGTCGTTGGAGATTTTGGCGAGTTGGAGTTTTCGGCAGAACACCGATTCCCGGGCAGAAAGAAATGGATATTCTTTTTTTTTTTTTTTAAGTCAAAGTGTAAAATTTTTTTTTTTTTTTTCCCTATTCTGCTTTTAGGCCGGGTTTACATATGTGCGGCAGTGGGTTCGTGCCTGGGGTCCGGTGCGTGTCTGTTAACCGGTTCAGGTGTGAATCAGGTCCGAAGTTTTGACTGAATTCGAAAACTGAATCGAACCCAAACACGCACAGGACCCTTTTTGAATGTGAACCGCGGCTGCCCTGAACCTGTGTCAACCGGCTCTATTGAGAGTCGATCACACTCTCCTGTCATGCGAATTGGATGCGGAAAATTCTGCATCCGATTTGCATATGCGTGAACCTGGCCTTAAAGGTAAAGGAGAGATTGGGGGTCTTTTTTGACCTCAGATCTCTCCATACAGAGGACCTGTCATCCTTATTTCTATTACAAGGGATGTTTACATTCGTTGTAATAGTAATAAAAGTGATAACAAAAAATAATTAAAGGGACAGTGTAAAAATAAAAAGTAAAATAAATACGATTTTTTTTTTTAAAGCTCCCCAATTCTCATGCGCAAAAACGAACGCATACGTAATTTAAGTGCAATAGTAAATGGTGTTCGCACCACACATGTGAGGTATCACCGCAAACGTTTAGTGAGAGCAAAAATTCTAGCGCCAGACCTCCTCTGTAACTCTAAACAGGTAATCTGTAAAGGCGCTTAAAACGTTGCCTATGGAGATTTTTAAGTAGCGTAGTTTGTCGCCATTCCACGAGTGCACACAATTTTAAAGCGTGACATGTTAGGTATCTATTTACTTGGCGTAACATCATCTTTTACATTATACCAAAAAAATGGGGGTATATATTGTGTTTTTTTATTTATTTTTTATTTACTCAAATGTATTTTTTCCCAAAAAATTGTGTTTGCAAAACTGCTGCGCAAATACCGCGTGACACAAAAAAATTGAAACTATCGCCATTTTATTCCCTAGGGTCTCTGTTAAAAAGATGTATATAAGATATATAATGTTTGGGGGTTCTACGTAATTTTCTAGCAAAAAATACTGATTTAAACTTGTAAACAAAAAGTGCCAGAAAAAGTCTGGTCAGCATGTAGTTAAAATGTTGAGGGTTTAATACTACTATAAGCAAAGTGTCTGCATGGGGTTCATTCTGTGGGACTTACAGGAAATGTGTCCACTGCCTCCGGGGTGATGATGGTAAATCTCTCGTGCAACTCAGCGGCATCTTGGGGATTCCCGGACAACACCGCCGTCTTCAGACCCAGGAGGCTGCGGTAGTATTGTGCCATCTCCTCATCCATCTTCACAGGGCACACGTAGATGACGTCCACATTGGGGTCTGCAGGACACGAAGGCCACATGTAGTAAGTAATTACAGGTTAACTACAGTAATATAAAATACAAATAAAATACTAGATAAATTCTAAATAAATAATACTGAAGTAAATAAAAAATAATAAAAAACATACAATAAAAAAAAACCTAAATAATAATAAATGTAAAAAAAAAAAAAAAAATTTTTATAATACTTATAAAAAAAAAAGTACAAAATAAAATACTAAATCAATTCTAAATAAAAAATACTGAAGAAAATAATAATAATAAAAAAAACCCCCTAAATAATAATAATAAATAAATAATAAAAAATATATAATACTTAAAAAAAAAAAGTACAAAATAAAATACTAATAAAACTACATGGTCACAACTACATTAAAATGATTGTAAAGGTTTTTTTTTCAAATAACAAACATGTCTATTCTTACCTGCTCTGTGCAATAGAATTGGACAGAGCGGCCGCGAACCTCCTCTTCTCGGGTCCCCCGCTGGCTGTCCTGGTCCCTCCTCCCTGTCCAGTGCCCCCATGGGAAACCGCTTCCCATGGGGGCACTTGTGCATGGTCGCTCCCGAGCCCCGCTGCTGCATCCATTGACACAGACAGAGGCACTCTGCCTGGCCCCCCGCTGCTGTGTCACTGGCTTTGATTGACAGCAGTGGGAGCCAATGGCTCTTTGTGCCCCAGCAAAGCCAGCGAGATCTGGAAGTGATGGGAGAGAAGAGCTTCAGACATGCACGGCGCTGGAAGGAATGAGAGCTCATGTAAGTATTGGAGGGGGGGGGCAGGTGGTGGAAGGACGCTGATGCCTAAATATTTTTTTACCGTAATGCAAGGAATACATTAAGGTAAAAAATGTTTAGGCTTTAGAACCACTTTAATACACTACATATACTATATAACATAAAATACTAATAAAATACAAAATAATAAAATAACATTTAGGCCTCATGCCCACGGACGTTTTTACAGCTTAAAAATGCCTGTCCATGTTAGTCTATAGCTTCATGCCCACCTAGACGTTTTTGAGCTGCAAATAGCATAGACGTTTTTAAGCTGTAAAAAAAAACCAGGACCAGTGCGTTCCTCAGCGTCAGAATTAGGCAGAAAAAAACGCGAGCGTCAAAAAACGCGCAAAAACGCGCACTAACGTGCAAAAAACGCGCACAGAACGCGTGGTCGCGTTTTTAGCTCCGATGTTTTTTTTTTTTTTTTTAGTAGTTTTCTACCTGTCATCCCGTCCTCACAATGCCAGGAGCCTCTTGCTTTCCTGTACATGGCCCCTAAGTCATCCATTGATGTAATTGCCGTGGTAAGTTACACTCCTATTCGACCCCTTGCCTAATGTATTCACCATCTAGGGTTTCGGGCACTCCTTCCCTCCTCCCCCCCTCTCCCTTTCTTTCCCCCCACTTTTCCCTTCCCCTTGCCGTCCTCCCTCTCATCCTTCCCCCCCCCTGGCTTTTCTTACACCTCCCCTTCCCCCTCTTTTCCCCTCGCTACTCCTTCCTACCCTCATCTCCCCCCCCCCTTTTCCTTCCCTCTTCCCCCATCACCCCTCTCCCTTCCCCCCCTCCCTCCATGTCTCCCTTCCTGCGCCTCCCCCCTTCCAATCCTTCTTCCCATTCCTCATCCCGGTCGTTCATCCCTACTCCTCTCCCTCTTCCTCCTTCCCCCTCCCCCTTCTTTTTCCCCCCCTTTTCCTACCCTTTCCTCCTTGTTCTTTCCTCTTTCCTGCCTCCCCCCCTTCTTTCCCCCCCTCTCCCCTTCCCCTCCTTCCCATTCCCTTAACCTCCTCCTCCAACCCCTCCCTTCCTTCCTTCCTTTCCCCCCCTTCTTCCCACCCGCTTTATAGTCCCCCCTTTCCCCACCTTCCCCTCCTCCTCTTCCTCATTTGCCTCAGCTTCCCTCCTACCCTATAACCTGCCACATATTGGGTCTTCTACCAACATTATGCCTTTTATCTAGAGAGCTACACACAATCCCCCTTGTCCGCCGCGGGGGGAATTTAGTTGGGCGGCCTGGGTCCGCACGTGACCATTTATTTATTGGGTAAGCTATTTTTCTATTTTTGCTACTTACGTATTATACGCTGTAACCTTACTATTGTTGAACCATATTATGTGTATCTTACTGTTTTATTTGTTTCATAGTTTGGCTCTCCTGAGGAAGCGGTACATTACCACGAAACTAGTAGAGACCTTGACCAATCTATAATCTGCAATCACAGATATCACTTGGGGGAACCCTGAGTATCTGTTTTTTCCCTTTTAAAATGTAAACTGTATGTTTGTTTGTTTTTTACTTGTAATAAACCTCTTTTTTACATTACAATGTATATTGTTTTCTATCAGTCCCGAGATAGTCCATTAATTAATTAGGCGGGAACGCTACAGAGTTAGCTTCAGCAACTATTCCCTTTCCCCCACCCCCTCTTGTTTCTCTATACTAATCGGGATGATGGTACGTTGTTATGATCTATTATGTTTTCCTATATGAGGCTATACTCTAAATTTTCCTAAAATATATATATAATGATAAAAATAAAATATAACAAAAAAAAATCAAAAATAAAACTACAGGGTCAGAACGACATTATAACACAACAAATAAAATATAATAAATATATACCGTATATACTCGAGTATAAGCCGACCTGAATATAAGCCGAGGCACCTAATTTTACCACAAAAGACTGGGAAAACTTATTGACTCGAGTATAAGCCTAGGGTGTCCATCTGCATGCCTCACTGTGTCCATGTGCATGCCTCACTGTGTCCATGCCTCACTGTGCCCATGCCTCACTGTGCCCATGCCTCACTGTGCCCATGCCTCACTGTGTCCATGCCTCACTGTGTCCATGCCTCACTGTGTCCATGCCTCACTGTGTCCATGCCTCACTGTGTCCATGCCTCACTGTGCCCATGCCTCACTGTGCCCATGCCTCACTGTGCCCAATCTCCTTACCTGATCTCCGGCGCTGTGTGACTAGACTGACGTTTAACATGGGAGTCTATGGAAGGGGTGCCCGGCTTTGAAAAGTTGTTGCTCCCCGGCCATAGGTCCCCTAGACAACACACTTTGCACACTTATAGATGAAGAGCGGGGCTATATGTGTGCCAAGTTTAGGGTCCAGGGGACCTATAACCGGCCGCTACCGGGTCCCCAAAATAACCAGAGAAATTACAGTTTAACATGGGAGTCTATGGAAGGGATGCCCGGCTTTGAAAAATCGGTGCTCCCCGGCTGTAGGTCCCCCGGACAACAAACTTTGCACACTTGTAGAGGAAGAGTGGGGCTACATGTGTGCCTGGTTTGGTGTCCAGGAGACTTACGTATGGCCGGGATCAGGCGCACAAGTTTGAAGATGGACACAGATTTGAGTATAAGCCAAGGGGGGTATATTCAGCACAAAAAAATGTGCTGAAAAACTCGGCTTATACTCGAGTATATACGGTATATATAAAAAAATACTGATAAAATACTAAATAATAATAAAAAATACTAGTAAAAAAAAATGAAATAATAAACATAAAATATAAAATAATAATAAAATAAAATACTAATAAAACTACAGGTTCAAAACTACATTTAGGATACTGTTAGACTGGAGGAAAGTGGAGTTGCTCATACTAACCAACCAGGCTTCACTGATTATTTTGTACTAGTCAGTACTTTGGCATGCACATCAGTTTTTCATAAATGAAACCCAGGGGGTTTAATCCATGAAACTAGGCAGGCTAAAAATGGGTATGTTTTGCACTTTTCAGAAAACACATCCTGATAATTATTTATTTTGCTGAACAGTAGAAAATGCATAATTCTAAATAACCTGCACATCAGGAAAACACACAGGCTGCAGGAAAATGTATACAATGCACAGAAATTCACATGTTAAAGCATGTCTGTAGTCACATTGTAAAATCCTATACTCATTACTCATCCTACACTCACATTGTGTTCCAATTATTTCTCGCCTCCTCCTATTAATCTGAACCATCTTGAAATTTGTAAACTTACTTTGTGAAGATCGCACACATTTACCTTCCTGAATTCTGTGACCCGTAGTCACTATGTCCTGTGAGTAGGCACTTCTGTCTGCTGTGTCACACATTTCACAGAGCCTGCCTTCTGAGAGGAGAAGTTTCAGGAGGCGGAGTCAGTACAGGAATCATTGTTTGTAGGCAGCAATGTACCATGGGATATATAGTCCTTAGAAATGGAGGAGAAGCTGCAAAGCATGCTGGGAATCCAGAAAGTTGTGGAAAGATGGCCAGCAGACAGGCAGAACTCACAACTAGGCATGAGCTCCGGCGTGTTCGCACAGTCCACGTGCAGATCCCGCCAGGAAGTCGGCACGGCGCTGCGCTAATCACAGGCAAGGAGACATGTCCCGATGCGTGGCTGCAGAGATCGGGACATGTCTCCCTGTCTGTGATTAGTGCAGCGTCGTGCCCACTTCCTGGCGGGATCTGCACGTGGACTGTGTGAACACGCCGGAGCTCATCCCTGCTCACAACGCGAAAGGAGATTTTTCAAGTAATCTTATATTGGATTGTCAGATATAACTATTGTTTGTATTGCAACCTACGGTATGTAATACAGAAATATAGTAAAGCAAGGCTACTGAAAGTCTGTTCAATTAAAGGAGAAGTACGGGGAAAGCTTGTTTGGCTGTACTTTTCCCGTGGATCACAGGAGTTCAGTTAGTTCTGCACTTCTGTGACCCATTTTCAGCAGTCAGTGGGCTGAACCTCGCTTGTCGGCTGACGTCACAGTGCCAGTCCAGGCTCAGAAAAGATTGTGACCATATGGTCGGGATCCGCCCACATGCCTGGACCGGCACCCAGCTCAGCCTTTCAGCCGACTGCTCCCGTCCCTTCCACAGCCCAGCGCTCCAGTGAGCACTGGAGGTGTAGAGCAGAGAGCGGTGACTGACAGTCACCAGCTCTCTGCTCAGGGAGCTCTGAGAACCGAGCAATCAGTGGTGTTTGATCTCTCAGTTCTCAGCCTTAGAGCCGGCGGGGGACAGATACAGCATCCACCTAGGTAAGTATCATACTAAAATTTTAAAAAATATCCCATACTTCTCCTCTTGCCAACTAGCCTATAGTAAAAATATTTGTTTGACTTTAAATACCAGGTTATGGCAGCAGTTATATATTCTTTTTACTATAGACGAAGTGGTCCTGCAGACAGATCACTTTTAGAAGCGGCAGGAGGAGTGCCGCTTCCTGGTCGTTCCCGGGCTTTCCTGACCGGTCGGTGAAGCCTGGGAGGGTCAGATCGCTCCCGGGCTTGGCTGCCGCTAGCTGGGCATACAAAAGAATGAGGTCAGGAATCAGGATGGCCACCACTCGTCTCTATGCCCTTGGAGGACAGGAGCGACCTATTTTTTTGTTAAAGCAAAAGTTCAAAAAATATTTTAAATCTTTTTCTTTTAAAGGTTAATGAGAGATTTCAGGTCTTTTTGACCCCAGATCTCTAAAGAGAACCTGTCATCCTTATTTATATTACAAGGGATGTTTACATTTCTTGCTATAGGAATAAAAGTGATTAAAAAAATAAATAAATAAAGGAACAGTGTAAAAATAAAATAAATCAGATTTTTTTTTTTTTTTTAAGGGCCCCCATGCCCCCATCCCTTCGCGCTCGCACGCAGAAGCGCACGCATACGTATGTCGCAGCCACATATGTAAACGGTGTTCAAACCACACATGTGAGGTATCACAGCGAGATTTTTAGAGCAAGAGCAATAATTCTCGCACTAGGCCTCCTCTGTAACACTAAACAGGCAACCTGTAAAAAATGTTACAGTGTCGCCTATGGAGATTTTTAGGTACCGTTCTATGAGCGTGCGCAATTATAAAGCGTGACATGTTGGGCGTAACATCATCTTTTATATTTTACAAAAAAAAATTGGCTTATCTATGGTGTTTTTTTGCATTAACCACTTACCGACTGCGCCATAGCCGAATGACGGCTACAGCGAGGCTCAATATCTCTGTGAGGGTGTACATTGACATTCTCCCAGAATCTCGCTCCCGCGCGCCCCCTGGGCGGCTCCGGAGCGATCACTTGTAAACAAACTGGCGTCATGTCCGGTTCCTCTCTCCCCTCTCTGTACCGATCTGTACAGTGTGAGAGGAGAGGGGAGAGATCAGTTGCAGCAGAGCTGTGGGCTGGATCTGTAGTGCCCACAGCGCTGCTCTGTGCCTATTGCAGCCACATCCATCCATGCTCACAGTCATCCCTCAGTCATACTCATCCAGCCAGCCATCCATGCTCAGCCATCCACACTCAGCAATACTCAGCCATCCCATCCACACCCAGCCATACCCAGCTATACTCGGCAATACCCAGCCGTACCCAGCCGTACTCACCCATCCACATTTATGGCTCAACCATCCCTATCCACGGCTCATCCATCCCCATTCATGCTCATCCATGCCACATCAGTTCTCATCCATCCCACTTCAGTGCCTCACAAAAGTGTAATTGGTAGTCAAAATAGATTTGAGAAATGTATGCACCTAGAACATCTGAAGGTGCTCCCTGCATGTTGGGCCTCTGTATGCAGCCATGCTGTGTAAAAGTCTCACACATGTGGTATCGCCATATTCAGGAGGAATAGCAGAATGTGTTTTGGGGTGTAATTTGTGGTATGCATATGCTGTGTGTGAGAAATAACCTGATAATATAACAATTCCGTGTGAAAAAAATAAAAAAAATCTTGATTTTGCAAAGAATTGTGGGAAAAAATTACAGCTTAAAAAAAACCTCACCATGCCTCTTACTAAATACATTGGAATGCAGTGGCGTTGCTATGAGGGGGTGGGGTGTGCGGCCCGCACCGGGTGACACCCGCCAGAGGGGTGACACTGGGGCCGGTGCCGCTACACAGTGCACTATATTTCTTGCAGCTGGCGCTTCAAGCAGGGCACCCAGCCGTGTGGGGGAGGCTGCCAGTATCACTGTCCATTTAGGCTAAGCTGTCACTCGAGACCTCCAATATCTATTGGTAGCCGGAGTTGGTGGGTGGAGCTGGGGGTGTAGCTGCCTCCTCCACTCCTCCCACAGACTCCTTCACTCTGGCTGATCCCGCAGCTGAAGAAGGCGAAAGAGGCGAGGACACAGCAGCCCTGGGGATCTGTCTTCATCTGCAGGCATGCTGTAAGTTGCTGTGTAAGCTGTGAGTCTTAACCTGCCCTATAGCACCCCAAACTGCCCTATATCACCCAAAACTGCCAATATACCACCCCAAACTGCCCTATACTACCCCAAACTGCCCTATACCACCCCAAACTGCCAATATACCACCCCAAACTGCCAATATACCACCTCAAGCCGTCCATTAGGGGCGCCCGGGCACCACCCCCTCTCTCCAGGCCCCATATATCCATATGCAATGAATAGATTCACGCATAGCATGAATCTATCCATGGCCCCGCGGCCACCCCCTATTCATGTGCCCGACCCCTTTTACGCCGGGTGCATGAATTACAGTGGCAGTTTTTTTTTTTTTAAGAACCTGATAAGAGCCAGAGGCTCTAATAGGCTTCAAAATAGGATGGGCTTGGGTTGCAGAGGATGCGTCCAGAGCCCACCAAGGTGTGTTGCAACAACGAATGAATATTCGCTGTTGCAACACTGATCCTCCTCCTGGCCAGTCGGGAAGCGGGTCTCACCCGATTGGCTGAAAGGACAGGTGATACTATTGGACGCCTAGGAGGAGGGGAGGAGACGCACAGCGGAAGCAAGGAGGAGAAGAGCCGCTGGCCCGCCGCTGTTCACCAACTAGATGGGGTAAGTGCCAGTGGACCGACCGGCGAACAGCGGGGGGGTTAGAGTTTCCCCCCCGCCAAACAAAAAACCGCCAGCTGCCACTGTTAGACACCCCCCAGAAACAATAGATTCACTACAGCAACAATAGACTCCTAACAGCCTGCATCAATAGATCCTTAGCAACAATGAACCCCTCCCTCAACAGTAGATCCCACTCAGCAAAAAATTACCCCCCCCCCGAAACAATAGATCCCCTCAAATATCAATAGACACTCCAGCACCCCTTGCCATAACATACATTCAGTGCTGGAGGTGCCGAAGCTGTGTTCCCCCCGTGTTCCTGCCGAAAAGAAAGCCCTGTCTATGCAATACGCATCATACCTGGAGGTCAGATTTAACTTTTTCTTGTTTTAATTTCTTACCTTTTGAGTCAATCTAGTTCCCACAATCTACAGGAAATAGGAATGGTTTAGAATGCTCTGATAAATAAAGATGCTCTAAAATGTAAAGCAGTCTATGGGGGAGATTTACTAAAGGCAAATAGACTTTGTACTTTGCAAGTGCAGTTGCACTCATTTTCCTTAGTAAATGTCAATGTGGTGGCACTTCACTTTGTAAAGAATACACAATCAGATGCAAGGTAAATAAAATTAAAAAAAAGCATTTTTACTTGCACATGATTGGATGATAGAAATCAGCAGAGTTTTACCACAGTGGCCCCGATTCTCCTCGGCTCCTCCCCGCAATAGCTAACCCCCTCTGGGAAGCTCTCTCCCAAGGGGGGTACCTTGCGGGCGAGCTCCCTGTCATACACTCTGCGTCCATAGACACAGCGTGTATGACTCGGTCCCGCCCCCCAGCCACAGCGTCATTGGATTTGATTGACAGCAGCGGGAGCTAATGGCTGCGCTGCTATCAATCTATCCAATCAACGCCAAGAAGCAGTGGAGAAGAGGACGCCGGGGGGATGCGCACAGCTGGTGAATGGGCTCAGGTAAGTAAAACGGGGGGCTGGGGGGCCCGTGACAGCCAGGTGTTTTTTCACCTTAATGCATAGGATGCATTAAGGTAAAAAAACACGAACCTTCATGTAGCGCCCTGCTCCCAACGACTGGGCGCTATGTTAAATTTAGTGGGTGTCTGAGCTGGTAGTTAGCTCAGACTCTGTAAATAATTATGCTAAATTAGCCTCTGTTCTGGCTATGGCTGTGTTGGAAGACTTCCCACTGTTTGCCTGTAGGTGGTGTTACCACCCCAGGCCAATGTGGAAGACTGACAGGCCAGAGTGGATTGGGTGCCTTTCCCCGGGAACAGTTCAGTGGGCATGGTCTACCCGCTGAGCATGCTGGGGAAGGGTACTTAAGGGGCAGACGCCATTTTTTGGGGTCCTTCTTCCCCTCGTGGCCCTCCTGGCATGAGGAGGGTGTGTGTGTTCTTGGCCTCGGGACCATGTTGGTCCAAGGTTGCAGCTCTACCAAGTAGGCCCAGTTATGCTGACTGGGGCCTACCCTTTGAAGGTGATCCTGTGCTGTCCGTCCTGCGGGAGGAAGCTACTCAATGGAGGAAACCAGGGGAGGACCTGTCCTGGAAAAGACCAAGCGGAAGGCTGGTGTCTTGAGGAAGGCCTGGTAATTCTATTGGAGGATGCACTGTAGATAAAGTTTACCTTGCAGTCTGTCGAGTCGGCTTAAAGGCTCTTTGACTGTTTGGCTGGAAGTTCGGACGCTAAGTCCTGTGGCAGAGGCAGGGCCATCTTTTCCATTGGGCACGTTGGGCAGTTGCGCGGGGGCCACACTTGCCTGGGGGGCCCCACCGGCTGCCCAGCAACTCCAGTAAAAAATGGTGGGAAGCGGCGGGTCAGAACTGTGCATGCGCAGTTTGCGAAAATCGCTGAGAAGATCCGATCCTCCACGAGTGCTGCCTCTGTCTGTCCGCCGATGATGACGTTAGCCACACCCGCCAGACTTAAAAAAAAAAAAAAGCAGGAGGAGCTGAGGGTGAATGGACAGAGTAGAGTGGTCAGAGCAGACAGCACAGCAGGCTTGAAGCAGAGTGTGGCGGAGTCGGACCCCTGTCGGCAGTGCCGGTTTTCGTGAGCCTGTAACCTGCCCAGCCACCAGCCAGTAACAGACACGGAGTGCCCTGGTCCGTGTCGTACGGTGAGTGGCTGTCGGGCTGACTGTGCAGCTTGCACAAAGAGATCGGGGGGTGTTCTGTTGCTCTGATGTAAGTGGGAACTCTGATGTAAAGAGAAAGCAGTGGACTCCGATATAAGGTGGTCCCTGGTCACTGTTTGGCACTGAAAACTGTAATTTTAGGTACCTTTTTGCAGTGTCAGAAAAAAATGTGGTTCTGCCAGTAAATGTCATGATTTTTGTCAGTAAAAAATTCTCATGCGTGATTGTGTAGACAGGGCCCCAGTGCACCGTATTGCCCGGGGGCCTATAATGCTCTTAAGATGACACTGGGCATTTTCTGCACAACCAGTCTGTGGCAGCGACTGGTCCTGATCATTGTCTGAGCATCCTTCCGGCTGCTAGGCCAGGTGAGAGGGGCCTATCCGGGTGAGCAATACCCACTCCAGGAGGAGTGGTAAATGACTTTATTCTTGAGGAGTTTTCCCCAGTGATCTGTACTGCGTACCTGAACCTACCCCCTTCCCTTCACCCTTCTACTATTTTTCACATGTTTTATGCAAAAGAAAATAAAACCTAACAGCAGAAGGTTTTACATCTTGTGTGGACATTGGAGTTCTTACAGACTTTATTCCCCTAGACAACGAACATTGAGGTAACGTGCAAGGCCCAAATTAAACCAGCAGCTCCTACGGGGGTGTGCTACATTTACAACCCCTTTTACTAAGCTCTGGGGAAAACGAGTGCAACTGCACTTGCAAAGTGAACAGTCTATTTGCTTTTAGTAAATCTACCCCATTGGGGTGGATTTACTAAAGGCTAACAGACTATGCACTTTGCAAACACAGTTGCTCTCTGCAAATGTAGTTGCTCCAGAGCTTAGTAAATGTAATGAAGCTCTGCTGACTTCCATATTCCAATCATGTGCAAGCAAAATTTTTTTTGTTTTTTTAATTTTCCTTACATGTGATTCTTTACAAAGTGAAGCTTCACCTCATTTACTAAGCTCTGGAGCAACTGCCCTTGCGAAGTGCACAGTCTATTGGCCTTTAGTAAATCCACCCCTCTGCGTCCTAGTTGCTCTTTATTACCCATAGTGCCTCTCATATGATGGATACCTCTTTTCCCACACAAGTCTATATTTTTCTGCTCTGATAATTATTCATAGAAAGCTCTATACATCAGTTCAGCCCTGCTTATTATCCAAAAAGCAATCTCCGGTAATCACTCGGTTTGTTCTATAGGCACATAACCGTCTACAACTCTTCCTATTGTTCAATTACAATAACTTCTCGCTCCGACTCCTTCTAGTGCTCTATACACAATCCATATCTCCTCATTGCTTTATGTAACTGCTCCCTGTAATTATTTCTATTGCTCCATATAATTGCCCACAGCAAACTATTTCACACACCATTTCTCATTTAAAGTAAAACAAATAACTGTGTTGTACTTATATTTCACACTGTACTCGGGGAAATTTCCCCCCCCCTGAACTTGACCGGGAGACTTGTAACTCACCTGCGATGTCACCCAGACGTCCCACCTGGAGGTTCTGCTCAAGGTGGAGGTCGGCGGCCTGAGCCCTCTGCTTCTCTGTGTAACCTGCGTTCAATAAAAATATGCCACTGATCATAATGTACATCAAGAGGATTGAAGCTCATTTTATGTTATATATATATATATACACAGGGCTTTTTTTCAGGGGGAACGTAGTTCCGGCTCCTCTAGCAATGAATGGATGTAATGGCAAGGAGTGCTGGGGTGTGCTGGAGGGTCTATTGATGCTGGCTGCTGGGGAATCTATTTTTGTATGGAGGTCTATTGTTGCTGGGTAGCTTTATTGTTGGTGATGGGGGGTGTTATGTTGCTGGGGGGGTCAATTGTTGCTGGGAGAGATCTACTGTTGAGGGAGAGGTCTATTGTTGCTGGCTCCTGGAGGGTCTATTGATTCTGGCTGCTGGGGGTCTATTGTTGCTGCGGTGGTATTTTGTTGCAGGGGGATTCATTGTTGCCGGGGGGAAGTCTATTGTTAAGTGGGTGATCTATTGTTGCTGGATTGAGGTCTATAGTTTCTGGGGGTCTACTGTTGCTGGGGTGGGATCTATTGTTGCACTCTATTTTACTGTCTTTCTTGTTATCATTAATAAATTCAGTGCAAATCACTTAGTAGCACAAGATGATACTTGGTTCTGTATTCTCTAAAAGGGTTGGTACTAGGAGGTGGAAGGAAGGGACAACGCTCAGAGGTGGGTAAGGAGCGGAAATGATGGGCAACTCAGAAGGGGGGAGTTCCTGCACCTATTCTCTGAGAAAAAAAGCCCTGTGTGTGTATATATATATATATATTTATGGTCGGAGCCCTCTGTCCGAAGAGATATGGATCACATAAACACGTCACAAGACTAACAACACAAATAAGACCTGAAGTGTGGCCTGGCCTGTTGTACGGTATGCCAAAGAAAGGGGCCATACCTGAATAGAAGTGATAGATAATTCTGCTGAGAATTGTTGTAGAGGAGTGCCCTAGAAAAGGGAGATATGGGTGGGTGGGTACCGCGCACTACAGCCGACGCTGACCCTCGTGGATGGTCTGTATAAGTACCCCTCGAACTCCTCCCATAATTTCAGGCTAGCATACCAGCCTTCCTATTTATGGTCGGAGCCCTCTGTCCGAAGAGATATGGATCACATAAACACGTCACAAGACTAACAACACAAATAAGACCTGAAGTGTGGCCTGGCCTTTTGTACGGTATGCCAAAGAAAGGGGCCAAAAAGTCACACAAGGTTAGGAAGGAATTGATCTATTATGTCAGGTAAACCACTATAGAGCGAGCCTGTTAAAGGCTCGTGGTATTTCTGACTGAGGGTCGGGGACGTGTCGGGCGAAACACAAGGATTTCCACCTGCCTATCTTCCTTATTGCGTGGTCAGGAACTCTGTTTCGTGATGTTGCTGGGGCTGCTCTAATGCGAAAGCGAGTCCTGAGTAACATCCTGGGTCAAGGCCCGAGATGCTCAGGAGTGTTCTGACGTGGCTGACGAACTGGTTCCCGCTTAGGGGTTCAGTTGGGAAAGGTAGTAGAGGGCTGTCCTCAGATGGCTCGGACAGCAGAGTTTACCAATTACCGTAGAACGGCCATGGCGTTGTGTGTCTGGAAAGGTTTAATGTCTACTCCGGGACCGGGTTGTATCATTTCCGACACCGTCGGGTGTAGGATGAAATGACTTCGGTGGCAAGTCGGGTGGTGCCCGAGTAGTACTCAGCATTTAGGGCTGGTGATAGTAATTCGCCGGCCGTAAAATCGTAAAAGGCTAGGTAAGTGGCTGCTTGAACTACCAGGCTGGGCCATAGACCGAAGGGATAACGTGAAAGGATAGCAGACATGTCCCGGAGTATGGCGCTGGTCACTGGTAAGCGTTTGGTACTAGAGTGTGGTTGCCGCCACCTGTAGTGTGTTGGCGGATCAGGATGCATTGACGAGGGAGGTAGCACCATGGAGGTGCTATCCGATTCCAGAGTTGGTTGCGACTAATGTGGGACGCCGGACATGGTCGAGTCGGCTCCGGCTTCTGTGAAAGGATGTGGCATGGTCAAGCGGGATAGCGCGTCGGCTGAGGTGTTGCATTGACCGGGGATGTGGACACTGAGGCTACTGAGCTGATGATGTAGGGAAAGTAGCAACAGCCTGCGTGGGAAGGACATGACGGACAACTATTTATTGACCTGCCTTTGTTAACGACTGTGACTGTAGCCTGGTTGTCTGTGGCGAACGTGGCAGTCTGTCCTGCCCGGGGCTGCCCCGTACTTGAGTTGCTGCGACTATGGGGTAGATCTCAAATAGAGAGGAGGACTGACTAAAAGCGGAATTGTGAGCATCTCTGATGGATCGGATCTCCTGAAACCAATGATGGCCAAAAGTTGCAGCGAAGCTTGTGGAAGCTGCTACGTCCGTGATTATCTGAGGTGACGAGGAAAATGCTGATGGGATAAACAAGGGTCTACCTATCCGGTCTCAAGGAATTGGTCCCCCATGGCCAGATCCTGCTACGGAGGCTGCGTCTAGCTTAATGACTTGGTCAGGGTCTTGTGCCTGGGAGAGGAACACTAAGAAGCGTGCGATAAAGGATCGCCCTTGAGAGACGATCCTCATCGTGGTTTGAGCATGCCCAGTAGGGATTGTAGCTGTGGGTTAGTGCACCCTTGCGTGTCGGTGGACGTATGGATGACTGTCCTGATGCGGGTCAATCTACTGAGAGGTGGGCTGGCCCGCATGGCGCGTTTGTCTAGAATGATTACCAGGAAGGAGATGAACTGTGCCGGTCTTTCTACTTTCTTCACGGTTGTGGGCACATCAAGGTTTTAAAGACCTCTCTTGGACTCCTTAGATCTCACAAGAATCCTAAACCATCGGGAGAACTCCTGTGAGGGTATGCTGGAGTTTGACTGGGTAGTTTTGGAATGAGTCAGGCAGTGTAACGAGTCCGGTGTGGAACCCTGTAGTGTCCCCTGTACTAGAAAGGCTGCTGGAGAGGAAGTTGGATGTGAGGAGAGAAAGTCGAGCCGCCCAAAGTGCATGTGGCCTGGTCCAGCTGGACTCTGCTGCTTGGCGCCGCAGGTATTTCTAGGGAGAGCCTTCTGGCACAGGAGGCGGATGTGCAGAAGTTTGTGGTGGGGTAAAAGCAACCCTTGAAGTTAAGTTGCTGGAGATGGCTGCGCCCCCGGTGCTCAAATTGGACATCCTAGTCTGACTGGGAGGACTGGTTACATCTCTAAGGCTTCCAGAGGCTACCACGAACTTGTCGCTTTCGAGTTTGCGAGCGAGCCTGGGGTCCTTGGCCATTAGGATGACTGAGACGTCCCCCTAGGCACGCGGCTTGTTCCCTGTTATGACCTGTGCCGAAGATGCGTGGGGACGCTAGGTTCGCGTCCTATCGCTTAGGATGTCCTTCCTGATGCCCGCTGGGACCAGGTGCGAAGAAAAAGGGGTGCAAGCGTCGGGCGTACCTACAGTGGGGGGTTCGGTAACGACGGTGGAGACTGGGGCTGATAGGGGCGCGGCTGACCGTGTTTCCAGGGCCCCTACTCTAGCCTGGACGTCGGTGACTGCGGTTGCCAGTGTGGTCACCAAGGCGTGTAGCTGAGTAATGCCGAGGATATCGACTGCAGCGGAATTTGTCTGGTAGAGTTGCCGCTGGTTATGGAACAGCGGCCTAACAGCTTGGTTTTCCTGGCCGTGGCCGGGTAGGGGATGCCCCTACGGCGTAGTTCGGCTGTAAGCCTGGGGATGGTCCAGCCCTGAGGGACTGTGTGGAGTCGTCCGCTGAACCCGAACGTGGTGACGGTGGGACGAAGGTAAAGTCATCGCAGTCGGTCTGCGACATGTTGGGGGCTGAAGAAAAACGAGAAAGAAAAAGGGGGGGGGGAATGTATGTTTATAGAGTGAGATGCCAGGTATGGAGGGGATAGAGGAGGTACGAAAGTGGGTAGGGAGAAGGAAGGGAGGATGGACAGAATAAGGAATGACAGGCGCAGAGGATAGCCAAGTTTTGCGTACGAGCGCTTGTTGAGTGTAATTTAGAAAACTCAAAAGAGTGCGTGGCAACCGAGGTGAGCCAGGAGGTGACTGGCTAGGTAACCGATAGCTCGGGTGCCGTCTGTGCTTGGCACAGACTGATGAACCAGAGCCCCCAGGGCGTACTGGGGCGGGTAGCTGGAGTCTGGTATACTAAGTAGGAATGTTTTGATCTGTAGTTCATTGACGTGTGGTCGGCCTGCCAACTCCTGCACTGCCAGCAAGGTGGATGTTGGCGACCTTGTCTGCGTAGTGAAGGATCTCGGATCGGCTTCGAAAACAGAGTGTCATGCGTAGAAGTATGTGGCAGTTGCTAGCGCCTGGTGAGCGGTCGAATTGTGTATGTGAAGACAAATATGTCGTGAAAGAGTGCGGAGAGAAAGCAAGGAGGGGCCTTGCGTTTACGCACCTGACTTGAGCCCTGTCTTGGTTGAGGTCGTGACATGGGTCAACCGGGACCTGTGAGGAGGGTGACGTAGAGATATATATATGTATATATATATTATTATTTATTTTTTTTCTTTTGTGTTTTTTTTTTTCTTTTTTAATATTATATATATATATATATATATATATATATTTTTTTTTTATTATTATTATTATATATATATATATATATATATATATATATATATATATATATATATATTTTTTTTTTATTATTATTATTATTATTATTATTATTATTATTATTATTATTATTATTATATATATATATATATATATATATATATATATATATATATATATATATAATTTTTTTTTGTAGGCGTGAAGAGTTGTGGGAGCGGTAGGTAGCTCCGGGTGAAGAAGTGTGTAAGACCCCCTGCCCCTTTTATTTTTTTTTATTATTTTTTTTTTTATCGGGAGATATCGTCCGACCTGGATTGCAGGGTGGACGGGATGGAAACTCAATCTAACTGACGTGTGTGGTGGAAAGGGATAGAGAAATCGGTGAGTAGCCGTTTGACTACTGGAGGAGGTGAGTGGCTGGTGTGCAACCACTCGTCGAACGCTCGCAGCGCTTGCGAGGAACAAATGCCTTAAGAAGACGAAAGAAGAATAGTTTGTGACTTTCGAGTGTGTGGGGATGGCCGTTTCGTGATGAAACGGGAGTGGTAAGTAATGCGTGTGTATAGCGGGCTTGGGGTTCGAATCATTGTGGCCGATGCTACGGCTGGATTCGTAACGTTCTGAGACGTTCGACGTTGTATCGGAGGTATGGGTCGGAGCTGCTTAGAGCCGGGTATGCGACTGCGAACGAATTGGTTGTTTCAGCAGAGGATCCGAAACTTGGAGCCGATGCTACGACTGGATTCGGGTCGGTTAAAGAAGTTTACTGCTGAAGATCGGAGCGGTATGCGCCGGTGGTGCGACTGTGACTCGACCGATTGAAAATGCCATAGAGCCGAAAATTTGAGCCGCTGCTACGACTGAATTCGGATCAGCTCGAAAGTTCGATGTTTGTGGACCCGAGCCGACGAGCCGGTGGTGCGACTGAGCCCAGAACGGCCATGTTAGCGGAGGATCCGAACCTTTGAGCCGATGCTACGACTGGGTTCGGATCGGATAGGAGGGTCAGTTGCTAGAGATCCGAGTCGATTGAGCCGGTGAAGCGACTGGACTCGGATCGCTTGGGAATGCCATTGGTTCGAAAGTTTGAGCCTATGCTACGACTGAATTCGGATGGTTTAGCGGTTCGATGTTTGTAGGTCCGAGCCGATGAGCCGGTGGTGCGACTGTGCTCGGAACCAACGTGGATGCCAGAGATCCGAATCTCTAAGCCGATGCTGTGCCTGTATACGGGCTGATAACGGGTGCAAGGCGGGGATTTGAATTTCCCGGGTCCGAATCGTAGCGCCGGAGATACGGCTGGATTCGGACGGGTGTTCGTTGTTTCGACGTTGAAGGGGCTTGTGATTGTCGAGGGTCCGGCCTGTAGTGCCGATTGTTAGCGACAAGAGCCGGCCCAGACTGTTTGGTGTATGGTGTAAGTAGGAGGTGTGGGGCATCAGTAAGGTGAAGGGAGAGTATCGTAGGAGGTGTAGGGCATCAGTGACTAGGGATAAGGAAGTGCAGTGTGGGATACCAGTCCGACGACTGGGTATCGGATGTGCGACTGAGGCGAGAGCCTTGCGAGCTGTGAGTAATTCGTACAACAGCTCTGAGAGCCGTAGTGTCTGGACGGACCGTTACCGGTAGCAACGTGGGTGTGACAGGGTACGAAAGACAACTGGACTAGTCGATAAACATACGATGCAGACGGAAAACACGGGGTTATGAACCGTGTGATTTTTGTAAAAGAAGAAACGTGTACCGGCGCTACGATTCGTACGAACGGTAACGGCCGGTCCTACCTGCGACCGCGAGCGGGGATACGATCAACTGCGAGCGAAGCTGGAAGGTACGAAAGCAACTACACGGACGTTGCGAGTCGTAAGGCGTCGGCTGATGACGACGAATACCGCGCACTACAGCCGACGCTGACCCTCGTGGATGGTCTGTATAAGTACCCCTCGAACTCCTCCCATAATTTCAGGCTAGCATACTAGCCTTCCTATATATATATATATATATATTTATATGCTTAAAATCACCTTTGCCTGCTTATTGCAAAGGATATTATCAGATCTGATCTGAAAATGAATGAGAAAGAAAATGAATGAGAAAGAAAAGTGGAAACGTTGCGAAGATCAACCAATCAAACTCCAGTAGCCAGTTTCCAGTGCAATGTAGGAGTTTAATTAATAAAGGCAAAGGCGCTCTATACTGTAATATTTAAAGAATTCTGGGTATGGATACTTTATCCATACTGTCAGGGCCTAGATCTGAACCCACGACCTCTGCTGTGCCTAGTGATGTCTCTTCTTGGTGAGCCACCTGGGATGCTGGACATGCTGGATAGCTACATGGACAATGCCTCAGATATTCCTGCCTTTAATTTTGTTTATCAAGAACTTTGAACTTTTTGCTCCTCTCATGAACTTCCTATTTAAGCCATGCCTTTGCACTTCCTGTTTGCCAGATTATTGTGCTCTCTCCCGACAATATTTCTCTCTTGACACTCCTGCTGCCGTCCGTTTCTTCCCTACCACTCGCTACCGACCTTTGGCTTGTTTACTGACTACACTTCTGCTTGATCCCTACCTGCTATATCTTCTATTGGACCCCGGCTTGCTCACCTTATGGTGGGGTGATCCTAAAGACCACAACCTGGTACTAACACCCAGCAAAACCCATCTCCACTAGGGATGAGCTAAACACCCCCCCCCCCCCCCCGGTTCGGTTCACACCAGAACTTGCGAACAGGCAAAAACACGAATGTGAAAAATCAAAAGTGCTAATTTTAAAGGCTTATATGCAAGTTATTGCCATAAAAAGTGTTTGGGGGCCCGGGTCCTGCCCCAGGGGACATGTATCAATGCAAAAAAAAAAGTTTTTAAAACGGCCGTTTGTTCGGGAGCAGTGATTTTAAGAATTCTTAAAGTGAAACAATAAAAATAAAATATTCCTTTAACCACTTCCCGCCCAGTCAATAGGAGATTGACGTCCGGGAAGTGGTTCTATTGACGTCCTGCAGGATAACAGCCGCCGTGCGCCCGGGGGGGCGCGCATCGCGGCGATCGGTGGAGCGGTGTGTCAGTCTGACACACCGCTACACTGATCTCGGTAAAGAGCCTCCGGCGGAGGCTTTTTACCACGTGATCAGCCGTGTCCAATCACGGCTGATCACGATGTAAACAGGAAGAGCCGTTGATCGGCTCTTCCTCACTCGCGTCTGACAGACGCGAGTAGAGGAGAGCCGATCGGCGGCTCTCCTGACAGGGGGGGTTCGCGCTGATTGTTTATCAGCGCAGCCCCCCCTCAGATACCCACACTGGACCACCAGGGAAGCCCCCCAGGACCACCAGGGAAGCCCCAAGCATGTGGATGGCCAGGTAAGTCCCCCATGGCCATCCACATGCACAAATACACACAAAACATATGCCAATCAGTGCCCACAAATGGGCACTGACTGGCACCATCATGGCATGTGATGCCCAGCAATGCCAGCCACCAGTGTCATCAGTGCCACCTACCATTGTCATCAGTGCCACCTACCAGTGTCCATCAGTGCCACCTACCAGTGCCCATCTGTGCCCATCTCTGCCCATAAGTGCCCACCTATCAGTGCCCGTCTGTGCCACCTATCAGTGCCACCCATAAGTATCTATCAGTGCTGCCTATAAGTGCCCATCAGTGCCGCCTATGAGTGCCCATCAGTGCCGCATACCAGTGCCACATATCAGTGCCCATCAGTGCCGCCTATCAGTGCCCATCATCAGTGCACATCAGTGCCACCTCATCAGTGCCACCTCATTGGAGCCACCTCATCGGTGCCCATCAGTGTCGCCTTATCAGTGCCCGTTAGTGCCGCCTTATCAGTGCCCGTCATTGAAGTAGAAAAGGTACTTATTTACAAAAAAAATTTACAGAAACAAAGAAAAACGTAGTTTTTTTCAAAATTTCCGCGCTTTTTTATTTGTTGTGCAAAAAATAAAAATCGCAGAGGCGATCAAATACCACCGAAAGAGAGCTCTATTTGTGGGAACAAAATGATAAAAAAATTGTTTGGGTACAGTGTTGCATGACCGCGCATTTGTCATTCAAATTGCGACAGCGCTGAAAGCTCAAAATTGGCTTGGGCAGGAAGGTGTATAAGTGCCTGGTATTGAAGTGGTTAAATATCGTTCCTAGGGGGTGTCCTTCCTTAGTATGCCTGTAAAGTAACAAATTTTTCCCGTGTTTAGAAAAGTACCACAGCAGAATTACATTTCTAAAGGAAAAAATTTCATTGAAATTGCTCGCGGCTGTAATGTATTGCCTTATCCCGGCAATATACATAAAAAAATAATTTAAAAAACTGCGTGGGTTCCCCCCCCCCCCTCCAGTCCATACCATATTAAGGTAAACTCCACGCCATTTTTTTTTTAAATGGTGTGGTGTCGTCGTCCCCAAAATCCATACCAGACCCAAAGGGCCAGGTATGGATGGGGGGGGGGGGGGCGACCCATGCTGTTTTTTTCTTAATTCTGTCATAGGGCTCCCCTTAACCACTTCAATACACTATATTATATATTGTACACTGCACTATATACCCTGCACTGTATTATAAATACTACACTGAGTGCACTATATACTCTGAACTGCAGTATATATACTATACGGACTGCACTATATACTATGAACTGCAGTATATACAGTATACTATACGGACTGCACTATATGCTCTGCTAAAAAATTGGGCCTTAGGTGTTGGTGGTGCCAGAACACTGTAACCCCTCGCAGTTACTCTTGTTGGGTGCAGGAACAGTCCCTCCTGTTAAATATTATTTCAGAGGCTGCTTGCCCTCTTTTAGTGGCCTGTGAGCGTCTGCCTCTCCTTGGAGGCCTTCCTGACATGATTTTTTTTTTTTTTAACACCGCACTACACTGTATTATATACAGTACTGTGTACACCGCCTGAAGTGTATTTGAAACTATACACCGCGGAATGCACTGTATATATAGGCTACACTGAATGCAGAGTATATACTGTATATATCAAATACACTGCCACTCCATCACATTCCACTATAACACACTATACGAACGCATGGGTGTCCGCTAAACTTTTTTCAGGGGAGGGCAATACATTGCAATACAAAAAGATGTACACAGTGGTGTCGTGGCACAGGCACTGGCAGCGTATTAAGTCTCTTGTCTCGGCCACTGCACGCCACGCACCTGTGGGAGGAGCCGGCGCCGCGCCGGCCGGATCGGCATAGGCACATTTACACAGGCTGAGACAGCAGCCAATCACGGAACAGCTGGGTCAGGGTCATGGTGATGTAAAGCAGAGGCGGAGCAAATCCGATGCTTTACATCCGGGGGTGAGGAGGGAGGGATGGATAGTCGGAAAAGACTGAGAGCAGCTCCAGCCCCCAGGCCAGCAGCAGTCTGCAGACTTAGAAAAAAAAGTCCATGGCTTCCGCGGAGGCGGCCATTGCAACACAGGGGGCAAGTGTGTGTCTTCACTCTGACTTCCAGGGGGGGGGCAATTGACCCCCCTTGCCCTATGGAGCGGACGCCCATGTACGAGCGCTGTGTAAGCAGCCTTATATAGTGTGGGGCATGGACTTAGCCCCCCTGAGCCATGATTGGCCAAAGACACCCTGCCTTTGGCCAATTATGGCTCTCGCTGAGGAGCGTGCTGTGATTGGCCAAAGCATGCAGGTCAGGTGTATGCTTTGGCCAATCATCATACAGCAATGCACTGCGATCTCGCAGTGCATTATGGGGCATTCTGCGGCGCTCGAATTTCCCACGAACGTCCCAAAAAAAAATTCTGTTTGGCAAACGGGTGAACACCGAACATGGGCGAACACGAACTCGAAGCTCATCCCTAATCTCCACCATCAGGAGCTCTGGTGAACACCAGTTAGTGCTTAGACCCCCGCGCCTCGGGTGAGCCCGCATCATCCACCATGGTGACCTGCTTGTTTACTTATACAGCTGGTTGGTGGAAGCCTCTCTACTACTATTGCTACTGCTCCCCAAGCCTGACCTCTGACTGTGACAATTTCTTTTTTTTTCCAATTAACGTTTTTTTATTATTTATATGAAGCAGTTCACAGGTCATAAGAATACAGAGATACCAAAAGATTAAAAAAAAAGATAATGGACATATGCCAATAGACAGCAGCTTATGTCATACAAGAAGCAAGCATAGTGGGGCAAGGGCCCGTGGGCCGGGAGATGCAAATAGGAAATGGAAGGGCCCACCCCGTCAGTGGCAAAGTCTACAAACATAATACAATGGGCAGTATCAAACAGTGAGGAGCACCAACACGACTGCATCAGTATTCTGCAACATTAGAAAAGGAAAAGATCAGAGGGGAGGAAAAAGAAAAAGGGAGGGGGGAGAAGAAAGAGAGAGAAAAGGGGGGAGAAATTAAGAGAAGAGAAAGTGGAGAGAAGGTCTAAGTTACCACGTCTGCTCCTACGCCCGCTCCCGGGATGTCCTCCTGCCGGCGCCACTCCCTCCAGACCTCATCATGGTCCTCTAGCCTATCACGTATCCTGGCCGTCATCCTCTCCATGAGCTCCACGTCTTTGATCCTGGAGTACAGGGCCTCCTGGGACGGCGGTACGGACTTTTTCCAGTTGAGGGCCACTAGGCATCTGGCTGCCGTCAAAATATGTCTAAGTAGTTTTTTGTAGGGCTTGGCAACTTTAGGCTGCTCAAGGCCCAGCAAAAACAGTTTGGGTGTCAGGGGAATTGGTACCTCCAGGAGACGGGTCAGTAGTTGTTGTGTGGATTGCCAGAACGGGACCAAGAGGGGACAGGACCAGTACACGTGGAAGAGAGAGCCTCTGTCCTGCAGGCAGCGCCAGCAGCGATCGGATGTGGAGGGGTAAATTTTATGGAGTATATCTGGGGTCTGGTACCAAAAAAAAAAGAATCTTGTACGAGTTTTTCTTGTACAGGGTGCACAGGGAGCTTTTAGCAGCTTGCCTCCAGACGGCCTGCCATGCCTCCTCCGACAGCACCTCTCCCAGCTCTCTCTCCCATCGCAGCATGTAGGCATGTTTCCCGTGAGCCGGGATGTTAAACTCATTCAAAATCTGGTACATGTCTGTGATCTGTCCCCTCCTGTGATGTCCCTCCAGAACAATACGTTCAAACGTGGAGGGGGGCGAGAATTGAAGTTGTGGGGCTATGGTCTGGGCGAAATGCCTGATCTGCAGGTAACTATAGAACGCCTGTCGTGGCAGGTCGTGTTTGGTTTGGAGCTCCGAGAATGTCAGCAGCCTACGGAATCTTGCGTCAACTAGATGGCCGAAGTGGAATAAGTTCCGCGAGGCCCAGGGCCAGGACATCTGGTGGGTTAGGCTGTCTGGTATTTTAGAGTTGCAGATGAAAGAGTTCATCAGTGAACATTTTGACATGAGGTCTGTTTCACGGGACAGCTTGCGCCAGAGCCCTCGAAGCAAGGACATGGAGCCTAATAGGCGAACGGGGTCCACCTTCACGTCTGCATCCCATAGGAGGCTGTTAGGGTGTACTGGGGCTAACCAAATCTTCTCCACCTCCGTCCATTTATTGTAGGACCTCTGGGGAAACCAGGAGACAACCGCACGGAGCTGGGCTGCTTGGTAGTAGCGGACAAAGTTAGGGAACGCCAGACCCCCCTCCCTACGTGATGCCATCATGACCGAGCACGGTATCCTGTGCTTTTTATAGTTCCAGACATACCGGAGGATATCGCTCTGGAGCCTGCGTAGCTGGGCGTATGACATAGGGATGGGTAACGTCTGAAATAGATATAGGAGCTTGGGGAGAATGACCATTTTGATGGACGTTATTCGTCCCAAGAGGGAAATACGATGGGCTTTCCATTTTTGAAGGAGCTCTCTGATTGTTTGATACAATGGGGGGAAGTTGGCTTGGTAAAGGGAGCTAAAGGATGGGGTCAGATGGACCCCCAGATATCTAAGAGAGGACTCTTCCCACTTATAGGGAAAGTTCAACTTTAACTGATGGACCCCCTCTACCGGGATGTTAACTGGGAGGGCCATGGACTTCGACGCGTTTGTTTTATACCCCGAAAGCAACCCGTATTTATCTAATTCAGCATGGAGGTTAGGCAGGGATATCTCGGGGTGAGTTAGGGTAAGGATGATATCATCCGCGAATAGGGAAATTTTAAATTCCTTCCCCCTCACCGAAACGCCCTTGATGTCCGGATTCCCCCTGATGGTCGCCACCAGGGGCTCCACACACAGGGCAAAGAGCAATGGCGAGAGCGGGCAGCCCTGGCGTGTACCATTAGCTATTGAGAAGGAGGGGGATGAGGCAAAGGGGGTTTTGACTTGGGAGGTGGGATTTGTGTAGAGGTGTTGCACCGCCTGCAGGAACGGGCCCCTGAAACCCATATGTCGCAGGGTGGCTAACATAAAGGGCCAACTCAAGCGATCGAAGGCCTTCTCCGCGTCAAGACTGAGGATCAGGGCTTCTACTTTATCTCTGTTAGCAACATCTATCAAGTCAATGACCTTCCTTGTGTTGTCACCTGCCTGACGTAGGGGGACATATCCCACCTGATCCAGATGTATCAGGGAGGGGAGGATAACATTCAGCCTGATCGATAGAAGTTTAGTGAAAATCTTCAGGTCTGAATTCAGTAGGGCTATAGGCCTGTAACTGGCGCATGAGGCAGGGTCCTTATCCGGCTTCGGAATGAGGGTCAAAAAGGAACCCTGCATGTCACTCGGAATGGGAGTCTGTTGGAGAAAGGCGTTAAATAACCTGGTCATATGGGGACTCGAGAGGCAAGAAGGTTTTATAGTATTCGTACGGCAACCCGTCCGGGCCAGGGGACTTATGGGCTGGTAGGTCTTTAACAGTCGCCGCTAGTTGACTGTGACAATTTCATTGGTCCAGCCTAGACCAATGTAACTATATACAATGGAAGAGAGTGATAGGTGTCCCTGGAGCCGCACATCAAGTTAAGACCTGCGTTATCATAGTGAATTGCAGTCTCAGCCTGGACCCCGGAATCCCACGCCCCCCCCCCCCCCCCAACGTGTTTCACTCCACCCACCAGAGCTTACTCATTAGCGTTAGGGTTGTGGCCTGGCAGGGGGGGGGGCTGCCATTCACTACCATAAAGCCGGTCTTATCTTGATGTGCGGCTCCCGGGACACCTATCATTCTCTACTATTGCCTGGAGTATAGACAAGCTCCCTTTCCGGCCAGTACTCACAGCGGAGGGCACAGGACTTCACTCCCATACAGCCTAAGCAGCTCTCACACATATCCTTGGTTTGCAGTGTGTGTATATATATATATATATATATATATATATATATATATATATATATATATACACACACACACACACACATACACACACAATACCTGTGGCATACCACCTAGAAGTTGCAAATCCCTGTAATAGACACTGGTGCTACTACATCGCTACTCCAGTGATCTCCACTAGCCTCCAAGTCCCATGCCGAGTGGCTGCCCTGTTGTATTCTGAACACAGGAGGTCAGCTGCTTAGTAGGGGCAACATTTGCATCTCCTCAATTGATGAAAAGCATTCTCTGACTAGATGAGGTGGAGAGTGTGATGTCACTGCCCCACCTCTCCACCTCGTCCATTTAGAGAACGCTTTGCATTCCTTTATATAGTGCAAAACGTTCTCTGAATGATGCCGTGCTGAACAGGAGGACCTCCTGTGTTCACAATGCTGCAGGTCAACTGCTCGACACAAGACCCAGAAGCAAGTGGAGATCACTGGAGTAGCGGTGTGTACTTGAGTGATTTCCACATTTCAGGGGCATCAGCCAGGTATGGTATATACATTGTTACATTGGCCCAAGCTGGTCCAATGTAACTATGTCTAGAATATCCATACCTGGAATTCTTAAAAATGAAAAAGTGTTACCAAACCCATTTTTTTTTAGTTTAGTTCAGGAAGCCTAGACTTACATATAATGTTTAGTCTGCTTCCTTAAAAAAAAAAAAACTCATCTTTCGTCATTGGCTGCCACTAAGCTGGTTCACATTAAAGCTTGGGCCACCAGCAGAACACACTCACATTCCTTTGCATCCCCACCACTGCATTCAGCCACTGGGAGTGATGGAGATGATACTTCCAGGCATGTGCCTACTCACCGCATATGACAGTGCCCAGGATTGGCCCAGTTCTGTCATAGGTGTAGGGAGATAAAAGGGCAGTGATGGGCACAAGCCAAGTGTAACGTGGGGTAGAAAGTGAAGGTAAGTAAATGTTGCTCCAGATTTTGGGGATTAAAGTCAACCTGTTGCTTTTCATTGCATTGGCAAAGCATAGGTTCCCTTTAAAGAGGAACAAACAAAAATTCCCAGCTCACTTACCGGCCAGGCTGAAACAAACCAGTGTACTGCAAATTAAATGCCTTGTTTTTAACGTGAACTTATAGACAGGATCAATTTGGTTTGTTGCAGGCTGGCTGGGAAGTGAGCTGGGAAATTATTGATTTTTTTGACGTGCTTCTTGCTGCAAAGGCCAGTTATAGGTTTGGGTGGTTGCCATTCGTTTGTACTGTTGGTGAATTGGTGAGGGGACACACTGGATACCTTGGCTGCCATTGTGCTATTGCTGGGTGTCCGGTGCATCCCTATACCTTTAACAGCTTCAGTACCGGGCACTTTCACCCCCTTACTGCCCAGGCCAATTTTCAGCTTTCAGTGCTGTCGCACTTTGAATGACAATTGTGCGGTCATGCAGCACTATGGCCAAATGTATTTATTTTTTTAGCTTTCTTTTCACACAAATAGAACTTTCATTTGGTGGTATTTAATCATCACTGGGGTTTTTATTTTTTGATAAAAAAACGAAAAAAAGAATGAAATTTTTGAAAAATATATATTTTTGCAAATAAGGAATTTTTCTGCTTCACTGATGTGCGCTGATGAGGTGGCACTGATGAGGAGGCACTAATATGCCGCACTGATAGGTGGCACTGATGAGTACTGATAGGCGGCACTGATGAGCAGCACTGATAGGCGGCACTGATGAGCAGCACTGATAGGCGGCACTGATAGGCGGCACTGATAGGTGGCACTGATGAGTACTGATAAGTGGCACTGTTGAGCATTGATAGGCAGCACTGATAGGTGGCACTGATGAGCATTGATAGGCAGTACTGATAGGGGGCACTGATGAGCACTGATAGGTTGCACTGATGGGCACTGATAGGCGGCATGGATAGGCACTTATGGGCGACACTGAAGAGCAGGCACTGAAAGGCAGCACTGATGGGCACAAATTTGCATCACTGATGGGCACAGATTGGTGTCACTGGGCACAGATTGGCATCACAGATGGTCACTGACTGGCATCACTGCTGGGCACTGCTGGGGCCGCACTGATCATCAGGGCATTGATTACCTGTACTGGTTTCCACTGCGAGGAGATGCCGCTGATCGGCCGCTAAATGGCACTTCCGTATTTACATGTGACCGGCTGTGATTGGACACAGCTGACCACAAGGGTAAAGAGCCGCGGCTCTTTACTGAGATCAGGGTAATGCCGTGATCGCCGTGTTGCACACCCCCGTGGTGACATCATATGACGTCATCCCAGAACGAGAGGGAAAATCCCCCGCCTTGCATCAAGTGTAAACAAAGGGGCGGGATGCTGGTGAAACAGTGGCCTTATATGGAGGTTAATTGGCTCCTTGCTATATTGACCCTAGTATGTGAGATAGGGACCTTAGATTGTAAGCTCCTTGGGGGCAGGGCATAAATTGCCAGTGCTATATCAATACCTGTAATAAATATTTAAGTAGCAGCCCTATTTTTTTTACTTCTACTAATATGTTTCTAGTAGTGCTCCTCGCAGTGATGGCGGGAGGAAGCATTTGGTGATGTATGAGCGTTATGCCAGTTTAATTAAACAGCAGCAATTTTTATTTTATTTTTTCCCGTGTCTCTATTCTATTCAGTGCTTTCAGCTTTCAAGATAACAGGTTTCCAGATGACTGATCCTTTACCTCCTAATAAATGAATGCAGTTTTTAATATGATAAAATGAACAAAGAAGTGGCAAATGCTTTGTTTAGCCCTCAAAGCTTTATTAACACCCAAATCTCCGCCACCCAGTTGTGTAACCCAGATAGAGTGAAGCCATGCACAGCCCGCATTCCGACACATATAACGTCGCCCTCCCTTCGCCTGGCAATAAGCAGCAGGAGGGAGGGGCGTTCCCTAGGGGGTCCTGCACACCTATTTGCCTGCACTTTGCACAGGAAACCTCTTTTTAAGTTCCTCTAATTCATAAATGTAATTAAATAATTACATTAGTGCTAATTAACATGAAACTGCAGATTATTTAAGCGCAAAAAAAACACTATTCAACTTCTTAATTATTCTTGTTCACACAGCATTTCCTTTTGCTCGCGCGCCCTAGGTGCAGATAAAGCAGCCCATCTGCTGGTAATTAGAACTAAATAATTTCCGACAATGTAGCTTATCATTTTGACTGCACATTTGATTAAAAACAGTGTACAAGCAATATCCCAGAGCGACAGAGGGAGGACGGGGATGGGGGGGGCGATGGGGGGACGGACGGGGGAGGGGGGGGCGAAGGGGATACGTGACCCAAGGGGCTGCGCTAGGTGAAGGTTTGGAATAATAGAAAGGAGCTAGACAAGCAAGCTGTAACAAATAGAAGATGTATAGACGGTGTCACGCAGACAGAGGCACAATTCTTGCACACACTATAAAAGCCTACAAACAATATATAAAAAAGCAATAAAAATGAGTTAATGGAATAATAAAAGTCAGATACAAATTAATGCTAAATAATTTGTGCACAATAAGAACCGACGCCGTTATATATTTTATATACAAAGTATACGGACACGAGAAGTGCAGCGTTACATAGCTCCGTTCATTGAACACCCAGGGGATCACACAAGTCAACAGATACATACGCAAAACAAAAGGAATGAAATACACATACTATTTTATGCATACAGATAAATGTGATGATACATACATAAAGGTACATCTTTGAAAAACATATTGGGTACTAATACATAAGCACAAACTGAAACATACATGCACAGATACACACAGAAATGTATACTGGGTGTGTATATACACCGTATATACTCGAGTATAAGCCGACCCAAATATAAGCCGAGGCACCTAATTTTACCACAAAAAAATGGGAAAACGTATTGATTCGAGTATAAGCCTAGGGTGTCCATCTGCATGCCTCACTTTGCCTCACTGTGTCCATGTGCATGCCTCACTGTGTCCATGCCTCACTGTGTCCATGCCTCACTGTGCCCATGCCTCACTGTGCCCATGCCTCACTGTGCCCATGACTAGACTGATGTTTAACATGGGAGTCTATGGAAGGGGTGCCCGGCTTTGAAAAATTTGTGCTCCCCGGCCATAGGTCCCCCAGACAACAAACTTTGCACACTTATAGAGTTGAAATGGGGCTACATGTGTGCCAAGTTTGGGGTCCAGGGGACCTACGGCCGGCCAGTACCGGGTCCGGAAAGTCCAGGAGATCAGGCGCAAAAAGATGACTCAAGTATAAGCCGAGCTAGTTACACATACATACACCATAGGCATGCGCAGGGGGTGTGCCAGGTGGTGGCGATTCCCCATATTGCCTGGTCTTCCCGCCGTGTTGTGCCCACCCCTTGCAGTGCACTTCCCTCCTTTCCCCCTTGCTGCTGCGGGGGATGTTTAAGAATGAAGAGCGAGGGGGGGGGGGGGCTAGTAAGCATGTAATTTGCTGACCCCTTCCTTTTCTAAATGAACACAGTGAACACACACTTACTCACTATGTTAATTTATAACTGAGGCATAGTAAACTGTGTTTACTATGCTTCCGTTTTTGAATGAACAGGAAGCTGCTCACCACACAGCACTATCCTGTTCATTTACTGTCCAGTGCAGCTGAGGCTGCATGGAAAGATGTGTGTGTTTGAGCTTTGGGGTGCACACCCTAATGCAATAGGCTACACACACCAATGACACACACACACACACACACACACACTAGGCACATGCAGACAACACAAAACTCATACATACACACAAATGCAAAAAAAAAAAAAACATGCACATGGAAACAGATCCATATGCACAGATTGGCACATGCACACCATTCATATAAAAAAACCTATATCCATACATACATACACACACTAGGCACACACAGACACACAAAACCCATACACCCATGTATACACAAATGCAAAAAAAATAAAAAAGCATGCAGATGGAAAGAGAACCATATACACAGATTGGCACATGCACACCATTCATATAAGAAACCTATATCTATAAATATATATACACATAACTAGCTACACATACGTACACACACGCTAAGCACACAAAGACACGCAAAACCCATACATACACACAAATGCAAAATAAATAAATAAATAAATGCACATGGAAAGAGAACCATATGCACAGATTGGCACATGCACACCATTCATATAAGAAACCTATATCCATCCATACATACATACACAGACACACTAGGCACACACAGACACACAAAACCCATACACCCATGCATTTACAAATGCAAAAATAAAAATAAAAGCATGCACATGGAAAGAGAACCATATACACAGATTGGCACACCATTTATATAAGAAACCTGTATCTATACATTATATATTTATGGTTGAAGCCCTATATCCGATATGGATATGAACAAGATAGATAGACTTAACATAAGACTTACAACATGAAATGGACCTGAAGTGTGCCCTGATCTAATGGACGGTATGCCAAAATAAGGGGGCATACCCAAGAATAGAATGAATATTTTGTGGAGAGAAATGAATTTTGAGAAATGCCCTAAAAAAGGGGGTGGGAGAGTGGGTATCGCTCACAGGATACAGACGAAGACCGCAGGTGAGTGGGCTGGTTAAATAGCCCCCCGGGCTCCTCCCATAAATTCAGGCCAGCATACACACATACATACATACATACATACATATATATATATATATATATATATATATATACATACATACACACACAACTAGCTACACATACATACATACATACATACATACATACATACACATGCAGACACACAAAACCCATACATACACACAAATGCAAAAAAAAAAAAACGAAAAATGCACATGGAAAGAGAACCATATGTACAAATTGGCACACCATTCACATAAAACCCATATCCATCCATACATACACAGCTAGCTACACATACATACACAGACGTTAGGCACACACAGACACACAAAATCCATAAATACACACAAATGCTAAATAAAAGCATGCACATGGAAAGAGAACCATATGCACAGATTGGCAAATGCACACCATTCATATAAGAAACCTATATCCATACATAAACATACACAGCTAGCTATACACACACACACACACACACACACACACGCTAGGGACACACAGACACACAAAACCCATACACCTATACATACACACAGATGCAAAAAAACAAACAAACATGCACATGGAAAGAGAACCATAGGCACAGATTGGCACGTGCACACCATTCCCATAAAACCCATATCCATACATACATACATACATACATACATACACAGCTAGATACACACACACACACACACACACACACATATGCACACAGAAGATTCTTAACTCATTTCACACAGATGAAAAGCAAATTATCAGAAATGGCCCCTCGGCTGCTCGTCTCCCTCCTTATCCCCCACATCCCATAATGAGTTTATTTGTTTAACTCCCCGAATTAAACGCCGCTTCTAGTGCGGGTCTGGTAATATCACTCTCATCATGTCGAGAACATTTTCCTGCAGAGACCCATCTGAATAAGAGAAGGTCCCCGCGCTGAACTCAATCAGGGAAGCGTAATGTGCTGGGTAATAGAGGTGGCTGATAGATCTGGAGGCTAAGAGCTCTTTACCTAATGATGGGATATGGATAATGCTCCTCCTGCACGTCCTGATGTGATTCCAGTTGGATGCCAGATGCTAAAAAATCAAGGGAAGAGCAATGAGTGAGAGAGGCAGTCTGGAACACACTTATCGGAGAGGGCGAGGGGGGTCTTAAGCTTCCTTCCTTCATCCTGCCGTACGGTTAATCCAAGCTTAAATTATATTAATTGATTTAATTATATGCTTTAAAAACATCTCCGCACCCCCCCCTCCCCAATTAATTTAATTAGGCGGCTGCATGATGCGGCTGGTGAGGGGAGATTAAGACCGTACTCGCTTTAATTAAAAGAATATGAATTAACACGGAAAGTGTGGGGTGGGGGTAGGTGGGAGGTAAAGCAAATATAAATGAAATGGTGCGCACTAATTAAAAGGCCGTGTTAAATACTTCTTGACAGAGCAATGACAGCGCAGAGGTGTTTAATCCCCCTGTAAGTGAGAAGAGGTTTGATTGTGAAATGTACACAGGCCGTGCAATCTGTGCTTCCCCCGCACAATACCAGACGCAGTCGCAGATACTCTTACTGCATCGGAGGGACGACTAAGAGGGACGGAACTCTGGAAGCTGCGCCCAAAAAAAACGACAGGGAGAGGACGAAGGACTAGTCACCAGTAGTCTTGGATGGAGGTGGAGGCACGCTCAGGTTAAGAAGAAGTTTATTGAAATTGACAGTTCACTGGTGATAAGTAAATCCAACACGTTTCGGGGGAAATGCCTCATCCTTCATCAGTGCTGTGATGGTGGCTGTGGTCAGAACTGACCTGGAGAAAGGAATCAGCTACAAGTACGGCCCTTTAGATGTCATCGGATAGTAGTAGTAGTGTCAGGACCTGAATCATCTGCTGCTGGCCCTATGCTTCCCAGAGGGGAAGTTTGTAGTTCCAGTGTCCACCAGCAGGTGTCTCCCAGCAGCCAGCAGATCCGAGTAATCAGCTCCACCTGGTTCTGGCTGCTGAGAGAGTATTTAGTCCCTCCTCTGCTGTTACACCTTGCTCTAGTGCAGCTTTTTTCAACCAGTGTGCCTTGTGGGTTCTTCAGGGGTGCCTTGGCAAAATGTTTAAAATTTGCCCTAAATTGCCCCAAAATTGTGTACCAGCAAATTAATCTGCCTGCCTTTTTTCTTGTATAAAGGGTTTTTATTGCTTGCCATTATCTTTTTCCTGCTCCAACTGCTCCTTTTACATTTTAGTCTTAAAGAATACCAATTATTCTGAGGAGGGCAGCAAGATTCCTGTTCCTTTCCTTTCCTACGGAACACTCTGGTTGTGTCACTAAGAGACCAAACTTCCAAGCGCAGGAGACTGTTTGGGTGTCTCTCAGCGGCCAGCAGATCCCAGTAATCAGCTCCACCTGGTGCTGACTGCTGGAAGGGTATTTAGTTCCTCTTCTGCTGTTACACCTTGTTCCAGTGTTTTGCTCGCTGCCAGATACTGCTAGCTGTTATCTTGTTCCTACTCCACCTGGTGCTAGCTGCTGGGAGGCTATTTAATCCCTCTTCTGCTGTTACACCTTGCTCCAGTGTTTTGCTAGCTGCCAGATACTGCTAGCCATTATCTTGTTCCTGTTCCATTTGGTGCTGGCTGCTGGGAGGCTATTTAATCCCTCTTCTGCTGTTTCACCTTTTTCCAGTGTTTTGCTAGCTGCCAGATACTGCTAGCCATTATCTTGTTCCTGTTCCATCTGGTGCTGGCTGCTGGGAGGCTATTTAATCCCTCTTCTGCTGTTATACCTTGCTGCAGTGTTTTGTTCGCTTTTTGGTTGTGCTCTAAGCTTAGTACCTTTACACTGAACCCTGCTGCCTTGTTCCTACTCCCCCTTGTTCTTGATCCTAGTTTTTGTTCCCTCTTCCTATATGTTCCCTGCACCTACAGTTTTGCCCTGCTTTCTGATGTTCCCCTTTGTAGGATTTCTGTTATTCTGTTAGGTCATTTAGTTAGGTATTTTGTTACTGGGTTTTTGGTTCACTTATATCTTTATGTTTGCTGGTGTTTGGATGTCTTTTGTTTTACTATTAATAAATTCACTTTAATATATACAGTGGGTACGGAAACAATATAACAAAGAGTGAAAAATTTAAGGGGGTCTGAATACTTTCTGTACCCACTGTGTGTATATATATATATATATATATATATATATATATATATATATATATATATATAGTGTCCCAGTTTCCTGGCATAGTAGATATGCTGGTACTCTACTATTCGACAGCACCTAAAGGGCCATACTGGTAGTTGATTCTCAGTTCCAGATCAGCTCTGACCACAGCCACCATCACAGCCTTAATGAAGGGGAAGGCGTTTCCCCCAAAACACGTTGGCTTTACTTATCACCTGTGAATCGTCTACGTTAATAAACTTCTATAGTATTAACTTCAAGTGTTACGAACCTTTATACTGAGTGCACCTTTACAGCCATCCAAGATTAAACTGCAGAACACCTTGTCATCGCTTTCAGAGAGGCAGCCACCTAAGACGCCAACAGGGCTCACCCACATCATACTTTGATCCCCATTGACAAGCCCCCTTGAAAGACAATGCAGCCCAGATCACCTCTAGTGATACCAGACCATACATTGGTTCAGTGCTGTCATACACACACATTGAATAGTCACCTTTTGCAATGAGTTTGTGGTCCATATAAACCCAACCTGTATTTGCCAGGCCAATGTGCTGTGGGTGTGAGATTCTCCACCTTGCAGCTGCATGTATACAAAGGGATGTGGGGATGCGTGTGACATCATTGACCTAATAGGGCCATGTGCCCATATAAGGCCAACGATCTCACGAGCAACCCTGCCACTTTGTGTACATCAGCTGCGGGGTAGGGGAATCTCCCGCCTGCAGATCATTGGTCCAGCAATGACAGCTAACTTCTGGGTTCAGACAAACTTGGGTTTGGACTGAACCCAAGTTCATCACTAGTCACCAGTATTTCATAGCAGAGGGAGGAGGGCAGAGGCACAACACTAGAACTGGTGTCAGTCATACACCCCTCTGCCCATTACAGTGATCAGTCAGTGACCTGTGTTTTTTTTCTTCTGTGTAAAATATTAATAAAAAAATAAAGAAAAATTGGCTAGATCTAGATTTGATCAATCACCTTCTAACTTCAGCTTGTTCAATTAAAGAGTCGGGCTGCGCTTTCTGAATGGTCCCGCCGTCTTCTGGGACCTGTGGGTCTCCCAGAAGGCAGTGAGGGGTAGGAGGAGGCCGATCGGCGATCCTACCCAGAAATGAGAGCGGGTACCTGTCAAAACCAGGTACCTGCTCCCCCCCAAAAAGTGCCAAATGTGGCAGTGGAAGGGGGGGGGGTACGAACACGTGGAGCTTTTTCTTTTGGGTGGAACTCTGCTTTAAGTTTTGACAAAACATGGAAGCCAATTGGTTTCTATGCAGAGCTGCACCAGATTTTGCACGCTTTGGTTTTAGGAAATCAACCCAAAAGCATTTTATGGACATACTAAATGAGGTCAGTGGCTCAATAGCCTCCTTTGCTTTGTATAGTAGCAGAACAAAGATAAAGAATAGGTACTGACCTTTGCTCTAGATCTGAAGTTCTGTAAATGGTGGTTTCTGGATTCCAGCAACATCTTATGTACTCTGGATTTTTGCACATACAGCATCCAGGCAATGGCGATGACACCAGCAGCCCATCGTTGCTGACGGTGGGCGAGGTATGCCACTCTGTCTTTATATCCTCGCCATGAGGTTTGGATCTTCAGAGCAGCTGCTGACCTTCCTTCTCTTCCCTTGTACCGTTGCCCGGGCTGGTTCAAGAATGTGTGAACCGAGGATCTGTTCTCCAACACAGACAGTAGCTGAGATATTGATGGAGCCTTACCCAACTCCACATCCAACGTAGCTATCTTCATCCTCTCTCCATTGACCACTGCAGCAGGAACAGCGTAATCCTGGAGTAACCTTAGTAAGCTCTCCAAAAAAGTCATAAAACTACCCCAGCTAAGACAATAATGCTGCTTAAAGGCCAAAAAGTCTGCCGCCTCAGGATCGATCACACCGTTGTAGATGGTAAAAGACTGACCAATGGGAGCACTGACGGCAGTCAACTCCCAAGGATCCTGTTGGAAAAAAATAGTAAGACAAGCATGAGTATGGTTAACAAAAATGAAATGCATGCAATACACTTTTTAAACAGAACCTGGAGTCCTCTTGTAGACTCCAAAAAACACAGCTTCATTGCTCATTGGCAAGCAGATGTAAAACTGCTAGGGAGGTAGTAAGACCAAAAGCCCAGATGTGCATAGGCCTCTAGGCACATAATTATTATCTTTGGGGTTAATCTTGGCATATCTGTTAATATGTAGGAAGTATGTGAAATACATCAGGACTTTGGTGTAGATTGTACCGAACAAAAAATATGCAGATTGTCCTTTCTCATCACAACGCATACACATCTGCTACTGCCCTGAGGCACAGTACAAGTGAGATGACCCGAGAAGAAAAAGATGTCTTTGAGTAGAATGTACATATGTACCTGTGATTCCGGAGATTCGCTGGCCTCTCTTTCTTGGTTTGTCACACTGGCTGATGTCCTTGTAGTTTGGTTGGAAACGTTGTGACGCGCTGAAGAAAATGGCGTTTCCCTTCCATTGCCATATAGCCGGGACTCTAACTGGTCTTGGTTTGCTTGGTGTGAATCTTCTTCTGACAGCTTGACATGGCCTAAATAATATGTTATTAAAGAGCTTGTAAAAAAAAAAAAAAAAAAAAAAAAACCAACAACAATGGGGTTGATTTACTAAAACTGGAGAGTGAAAAATCTGGTGCAGCTGTGCATGGTAGCCAATCAGCTTCTAACTTTAGCTTGTTCTATTAAGCTTTGACAAAAAAAAAATGAAAGCTGGTTTCCCCAAAAAGCTGCACCAGATTTTTCACTTTCTCTCGTTTTAGTAAATCAACCCCAGTGACTTTCATTTCATTAATGATCTAGAGCAGTGGTCTCCAAACTGCGGCCCTGGGGCCGGATGCGACCCTTTGCCTGCCTTTATCCGGCTCTTGGGTCACTACTCCCAAAGATACAAGACACTATTCTGCCAACTGACATCAGCAATGAAGCACAATATCTCCCACTGACACCAATAATGGGACACTATTCCTCCCACTGATACTAATGATGGGGCATTATTGCTTTCCAATGATACCAATGATGGGGTAATATTCCTCCCCTCCCAATGATACCAATGAAGGGGCACTGTTCCTTCCAATTAAACCAATGACGGGGCACTATTCCTCCCAATGATACCAATGATGGGGCACTGCTTCTCCCCCAATAACAATTATGGCGATGTTTACTCCCACTGATGCCCAGAAAATTTCCACTACCACTGATCATGGTACGGCCCCCCTAAAGTCTGAAGGTCAATAAACTGGCCCTTTGTTTAGAAAGTTTGGAGACCCCTGATCTAGAGAAGTCTTCCTCAACTTTTTCACCCCACAGGAACCCTCAAGAATATTGTTTAGGTCTCAGGGAGCCCCTGCTATAATTCTTTTATTGGGGGACAATAGGAAGACTGCCCCTTACATTGGTGAAGAATGCACCACTTACAGTGGTGGTCACAATAAAAAGATCATTGGTAATATGCCCTTGGACATGGCACCATCAGATGGGAGGTCAGCCAACCATTGCTCAAGGAACCCCTGGAAAACTTTGCAGGGATCCTAGGGATCCATGGAACCGTGGTTGAAGATGGCTGATCCAGTGTATGAGCCAAGTATTGCATCATTGCCAACAACAACGTAGAAAAGCACCTTAGATGGGTGGGGAAAGACTGAAGTTGGGCCTACCCTACTTCTTTCAGTCCAACTAGATGAATTTTGTTATGCTCATGGGTACCATATGATACATTGTCCTGGCCAATAACTATTGTTTCCATTATAGGGCTTGTACCTAGAATGACTGCACACTTTCTACACCGCGCTTTAACAGGCACGCTAAGACTAAACAAATGTGCATATTTATGTATGATCATTTTAAAAGATGTAGTCTGAGCTTCTGACTGGCATGTCTATTGGCAACTTAAAGTGTATGTATATATATATATATATATATATATATATATATATATATATATACATATATACACACACACACACACATATATACACACACATACTCAAACACACACTTTTGTTTTTTTACAAATAAACATTAATACATGACAAAAGATTCCCAGAGCACTATATGTTAGCTAAAGAAAAATCACAGTAGATCCAGCTTGCTTTGATCCCTCATCACAGGATTTGATTGACAGCAGCAAGAGCCAATGGCTCCCGCTATTGTCAATATGCCCTGTAAAGGTGGGAGAGAGCCCTCGCTCTTGGGCACAGTGCTGGATCTGGAGAGATCCGTTTTAGGTAAGTATGGGGGGGGGGGGCGGGGGCTACACAGAAGGTTTTTTACCTTAATGCAGAGAAGGCATTAAGGTAAAAAGCCTTGAGCCTTTAGAACCACTTTATAATTTTCTCTGTTGTTAGACGGGTGTTTACAGTGAAAGGAAAAAAAGTATTTGATCCCCTGCTTATTTTGTACGTTGGCCCACTGACAAAGAAATTATAATTTTAATGAGTGAAATAAGTATTTGATCCCCTATCAATCAGCAAGATTTCGGTCTTCCAGGTGTCTTCTATACAGGTAACTAGCTGAGATTAGGAGCACTCTCAGCTTGTTACCTGTATAAGCCCTGGTTCACACTGGTGCGATTTGACATGCGTTTTGACATGTCAAATCGCATGTCAAATCGGCGGCATTTGCCGGCAAAGACACCATCCTAATCAGTGCGACGCCGCATCTGCAGCGCTGCACCGATTTCAAAAAGTAGTTTCTGTACTACTTTTTGCGATTTTGGGTCGCGATTTACATTGACATCTGTGCTGAAACCTGCACAGATGTCTCTGTAATCGCGGCCGAAATCGGGACTGACAGGCAGGCGTGAAATGGTGCGAGTTCAGCTGAACACGCACGGCTTCACTCCCGCAGCCCAGTGTGAACCTGGGCTAAAAGATACCTGTCCACAGAAGCAATCAATTAATCAGATTCCAATCTCTCCACCATGGCCAAGACCAAAGAGCTGTCCAAGGATGTCGGGGACAAGATTGTAGACCTACACAAGGCTGGAATGGGCTACAAGACCATTGCCAAGCAGCTTGGTGAGAGGGTGACAACAGTTGGTGCGATTATTTGCAAATGGAAGAAACACAAAATAACTGTCACTCTCCGTCGGTCTGGGGCTCCATACAAGATCTCACCTCGGGGAGTTTCAATGACCATGAGAATGGTGAGGAATCTGCCCAGAACTACACGGGAGAGGCTGGGTTCACACTGATACACCACACGACAGTCATACGACTTTCATCCTACTTTGCAATGCAACATCAGTCCTACATTGGTCCTACATCCATCCGACTTGAATGAACAGGATACTACTTTGATCCAACTTTGTGATAGTCTGACTTGTCCTTTGACTAATCAAAACAACCCCAGTGTGAGATAAATTCCCTTTCCTGCTGCTGTAATCACATGTCGGATGTCAAAAGTCGGATGGTTAGGACAAGGATCCTACTTTGATCCGACTTCAATGATATTCAATGGGCTGAAGTAGGATCAAAGTCGGACCAAAGTAGTGCAGGGAGCATTTTCAAAGTCAGACCGACTTGTGTCAGACAAGTTAAGACGGCTCTCATAGGGAAACATTGATTTTCACACGTCATGCGACACGAGCTCCCAATGTTGGGAGCGTTTGTCGCACCAGTGTGAACCCAGCCTCAATCTTGTTTCTTGGTGACTGGTCCCAGCTGCCTTGAGATCAATGATCTCAAGGCAGCTGGGACCATAGTCACCAAGAAAACAATTGGTAACACACTACACCATGAAGGACTGAAATCCTGCAGCGCCCGCAAGGTCCCCCTGCTCATGAAAGCACATGTACAGCCCGTCTGAAGTTTGCTAATGAACATCTGAATGATTCAGAGGAGAACTGAGGGAAAGTGTTGTGGTCAGATGAGATCAAAATCAAGCTCTTTGGTATCAACTCAACTCGCCGTGTTTAGAGGAGGAGGAATGCTGCCTATGACCTCAAGAACACCATCCCCAGCGTCATACATGGAGAACCCCATCCCCACCGTCAAACATGGAGGTGGAAACATTATGCTTTGGGAGTGTATTTCTGCTAAGGGGACAGGACAACTTCACCCCATCAAAGGGATGGACGATGAACGGGGCCATGTACCATCAAATCTTGGGTGAGAAGCTCCTTCCCCCAGCCAGGGCATTGAAAATGGGTCATGGATAGGTATTCCAGCATGACAATGACCCAAAACACACAGCCAAGGCAACAAAGGACTGGCTCAGGAAGAAGCACATCAAGGTCCTGGAGTGGCCTAGCCAGTTACCAGACCTTAATCCCATAGAAAATATGTGGAGGGAGCTGAAGGTTCGAGTTACCAAACTTCAGCCTCAAAGTCTTAATGACTTGGAGAGGATCTGCAAAGGAGTGGGACAAAATCCCTCCTGAGATGTGTGCAAACCTGGTGGCCAACTACAAGAAACGTCTGACCTCTGTAATTGCCAACAAGGGTTTTGCCACCAAGTACTAAGTCATGTTTTGCGAAGGGTTCAAATACTTTTTTCACTCATTAAAATGCAAATCAATTTAGAACTTTTTTTGAAATGTGTTTTTCTGGGGTTTTTTTGTTGTTATTCTGTCTCTTACTGTTAAATAAACCGACCTTTAAAATTATGGACTGATCATTTCTTTGTCAGCGGGCAAACGTAAAAAATCAACAGCCGATCGAATACTTTTTTACCTCACCGTATAATGGCAGGTCACTTCTGTGTTCTGAGAGCACTGCTAAATAGCAGAAACACCTCACTAATCATGATGTAATCTTTCAGTCATGGGCAAGTGCTTGTGACTTAACAGCTTGATGATATCTCATACTATGAGATGAAGAAATCTGGCGTCAAAGCTGCAGATAACAGGACAATTAGTCTCCATTATGAAACCGTTATGGCTGCCAAACCAGCTGCTGACAAAGGGCTGTGCTTGCAATAACACTGGAAGTAAAAATACCATTATAAGTCCAGTTAACAAGTCTATTCACATTGTTGTCAATCAAGTCCTGAGAAAAGGGGGCACTCTTGTCCCCCCCCCCCGAAATGCATTGGCTACTCTTTGGATATCCCCCCCCCCGACTTTTATTGGAATAAAGTTGTATCTGGACCTCTCAGCAGTGGTGTGGCGCTTCGATTTCGATTTTTGTTCCATTATGAATTCATCTTATATCTCCTACATCAGTTGCAATACAATAGTAAAATAATTGCATAGAACCAACATGGCATGAGCTGGGGATGCCCTTTAAAAAAGGGGGATTCCAGCTCATGATATGCTGATTTGTAATTACCAATTTAATGCAACTAAAAAAGATATAAACTAGAAAGAAAGCCGCGATCGTGTAACGCATAAACACTCCTAACAGTATTAAGCTACAGACACCATGAGATATTAATCACGGTTAATTGGATATCTATACATAAAGTGCTGCGCTAATAGATAAATAAATAAAAAGTCTTAAAGTAAACGTGATTCAAAAAATATACAGTGCATCCGGAAAGTATTCACTTTTTCCACATTTTGTTATGTTACAGCCTTATTCCAAAATTGATTGAAATCATTATTTTCCTCAAAATTCTACAAACAATCCCCCATAATGATGACGTTAAAGAAGTTTGTTTGAAATCTTTGTATATTTATTAAAAATAAAAAACGACCCTCTGTTACTACCCCCATGAAGACCACGATTAGAGCCTGGCGCGAAGCTAGCGTAATATACACAAAACCCTCTCATGTATCCCCCCATACGCCCCTCTGGGGCAACCCTACCCTGCCTCATTTCAACTCCTTGCCAGATCCCTCGGTGTGGGCAGGTAAAGGAATAACGACCCTGAAACACATAGTCAAGAAAGGCAAACTTAAGACTTTCCAAGACATGAAGGCCCTGTATTCATTCCCAGCGAAGTGGGCATTCCGGTACTGGCAGCTGAGGCATGCCTTCGGGACACAATTCCCGGACAGACTGACGCTGGAGTCGGACTCAGTCGAGCGGCTCTTGACTTCCAGTGCGATGGGACAGCCTCTCTCCTCCCTATACCTCTACCTGACGGTAGCTCACGACACCAAGCTGACCAGAACCCTGGAAAAGTGGCAGGCTGACATACCCGAACTGGACGACGAGAAATGGGAGGAGTGTGTATCCACATATATCCCATCACGAATAGCAGCTAGAGACAGGTTTATACAGATCAAATTCTTGCACAGGGCCTACTTCACCCCACAAAGACTTGCCCAGATATTTCCAAGTAGAGACCCCCTCTCCCCCAGATGTAGGCGGGATGTGGGCTCATTCTGGCACATGGTCTGGTCATGCTCGGAGATTCAGACTTACTGGACGCAAATAGTAGATACCTTGAGCGCGGTCTCCGGACTTCGGGTCCCCTTGGACCCCCTGACCCTTCTTCTAAGTCATTTGGAGGAGATTCAGGGGGTCAGATACACCAAATTATTCTTGACTTTCTCCCTGTTTTATGCCAGAAAATAAATTCTTCTCAAATGGAAGTCGGCGGACCCACCTAAACTGGAATCCTGGACTACTACTATTAACGCAGTACTGCCCCTGTACAGACTTACTTATGAGAGCAGACAGTGCCCTGCAAAGTTCGATAAAATATGGTCGGGATGCATTGATGCTAATGGTTGAAAGGGGCCGCTAGTAGGCTCTCATGGCTACATACTCAAACACACTGCTTTTGCCTATCCCCCCCAAACGGGTCCAACCATCTTTTATCCAGTTTGGAAATCTGGACAGGGAATTTACAACTGACATACTGACTAACAACCCCGGTGGAGGATAGGGATTAGTTGCCCTTCCTACTGTAAGAAGATGCACGTTGTAATTATGGACTTGCAATAGTGCTTAACCTTACTATGTTTGCTTTACCTGTCTGAATGTGATTCCTTATGCATGTGCTATTGTAATGCTGCTTTGTCTTTCAATAAAACATCTCTGTTAAAAAATAAAAAGAAAAAAAAGAAAATCCCATGTACATAAACATGACATTCAAAATTGAGCTCAGGTACATCCTGTTTCCACTGATCATCCTTGAGATGTTTTTATGTTTTTACAACTTGATTGGAACAAAAAAGAGAGATTCACCCTTGGGACTTTAGATGAGGTGGACACCATTGGGCCAATAAACATAGTAGCAGTAAATGCAGTATAAAGTGAATGCGTTTATTCAGATAAAAGTAATGCATTGCATGCATAAATATCATCAACAGTGGCCGATTATAAAAGTACATACATATAAATAGACAGTTGGTACATGTATAGTAAAAGACATGTGATACACAGGCATCTGATGTACCCGACATGACATGTTTCACAAGACCCAGATCACTCTTCAGGGGTGGATGCGTGTACAACTGTACCTAGGATGGAAAAATATAAGTGGGTATCTCGTATAATGAGCGTAAGGTATAGGGAGCAGTGGTATAGGATCCCATACTCACCACTAATTAGGACCAAACCAGCAGGTGTGTGGTTCCCAGAGGCAGCAGCAGGTGTCTTACCCAGGAGCTGAGGAGGCGGAGCCAGACGGGACCCCAGTAGGGCAAAATAGAGGACAGACATCTGCTGGTGTAAAATGTAAAGCACAAGTCTCTTTTTTTTTTCTTCTAAAACTGAGCAACACCGCCACCTGGTGGAAGTGCCACCGTCAAGACACCTGTCCCGGGAAAAACTTTTCTTGAGGGTAAATCTTCATTTTCTTCTCCTTTGGCCCTGGCTGTGGCCCTGAACTATTTCTACCCCAAAGCCACTGTCTTTGTGGTGCTGTGAGAGGAGAAAAAAAACACAATGGCCCCTGCTCTTCCAGTAAGTAGATTGCCCCATAGCACGGGCAAAAGTTCCGGGTCTCCAGAAAAGTACACTCTGGAAATAAAGCACAAACACGAAGAGTCCAGTCTCTTAAAGGTAGTACTGTGGATGCGGCAACACTAGTGGTTTCCAGTTTTTATCAAAGGTGTCTATAAAGTATTCAACATTGTCTTTTCCCTTGTGATGGATAACCCCTTTGTCTGCGTGGATGTGCCTACCAAGCATCCATGACTCTCTACAGTCCTTGTACCGCTTAGTAGCTGCGGCAGAACAGGCAAAAAACCTACGGGCCTGTGGTACTTTTAAATAAGTCCAAAGGAAGTCCGCGTACCACCGATCCCTATAGGCCTCCACTTCAAAGAGCAAGTCCCTAGGTAGGTACGGGTATTCCCACCCATATTCATCCGCTACTCGCTGGTTGAACCTGCGCTGCATCCTGGACAACGGAGGCATGGTTGCACGATCTCCCATTCCTGACAGAACTATGGCATCCGGGTGACGAGGCACTTTCACTGCCTCCGGACCAGACATAGGGGCCCGCAATGACACTCTCGCTACCTCATCAACAGGTGCAGGTGCCTTAAGTGGTGGAAGGGCAGACAATGGGACAGATCCCTCCTCAGGCTCCGGGGCCTCCACCCGGGGTGTATCATCCCCAGCGATCATGGGCGAGTCCCTTTTCCTACGGGACGAGGACAGGGAGCTCAAACAGTTCGTCTATGGCCGCATCATCCCCCGCATTGGAGACTGACTCCAGGTCGGAGGCATCACACTCCTCCGCCGGCAGGTAGTTCCTAGTGAACGAGGAATCACTGCCACTGACAAGCTCAAGTTCTCTGGGGTCCCTGACCCAAGCATCCCTGATACTTCGTACCTTAGCCAAGGTCCCTTTCTCCGGCTTACCTCGGCTTGTAGCTGAATCAGAATGTCCAGGACTTTTTCCCGTGGATACACCCGATCCGGGCAAGCGCTGGGGTGTGACTCTACCACGGCCGCAGTAAGCTTTAACATAGCCGACATTCCTCTTGGGCGGTGGGAGCAAGGACTCCGTAACGACCGAGGCAGCATCCTCCGGTCTCTCCGTCTCCGGTTCCTCAACAGCCGGAGCACTTTCAACCGCGACTTCCTCCGAAGTCTCAACAGTGCGCATAGGGGTGACTGTGGAAGCTCTGGTTCTCTCCTCAAGAGTGGTGGCGCCCGTAAGGCAGTTCAGACGGAAGGCCCGAGACTTTTCAGTAGGCTGTTCCACCTCAAATAAGAACTCTTTACACTGTTCACATCTTCCGAAGGGCCTAAGATGCACCACCAGTCCCTGGCATCCGGGACAAACCACTTCAAGGGCCTCCACCTCTCTGTGAACGTAGAGGGCGAAGCGACCCCAAGGCTTCAGTCGGATCCCCGTATCGGTAACAGAAGCAGCAAAGGAGGTAATGTCCATGGTAGTAGAACTCGGAACCCATGAGGCATTAGACGCCATGTTACCCGCTTGCCGATCTATTGCGCACTGTCCCTTTGACGCCAAAGCCACCACGTGGAATTCTTCACATGGCGAGGCTCCTCCCATTTTTCTGCAATGTTTGCGGGCATTCTTACTTTGGGCACGCCCGCGAACTACGCAGCTTGGGCTCTCCTTGTGGCGCAGTTACTTTCTCTCAAAGATGGCCAACCTCCACGGAGCTTCACAGGGGAAACAAAGTCCAAACTCTGGGGGGGGTTTCGGCTGCAAAAAATCCCGGACTCGAGCCCCCGCGTGTAGCGCACAAACCCCTTTCTTTATCTGCCTTATTTGGCTCCTCGCAGGAAGAGAGAGGCACACCGCACCACAAGCCCGTACCCTCCTGTAATAAGAGGTTGAGCGGCATTGTTGATGGGTCTTTCCACAGCCAAAGTCAGAGAATGGTTCTCACCTCTATATTGAATAAAGATAAGTCCTTATGTCCCCCAGTAACTCCAAGGTCCACACCAGCTGCAACTCCAACTTAGAGTTTATTTTCTTTAAACACGGTCTCAGATAAGGAAAGGTTGGAGTGAGAACAGGACAGCTTAAGGTGTGGAGGAGGTCCAGGCACAAACGTAGTACAATTCACTGCTCCGATTCTCAAGCAGACTCAGCCTTTCTGGATAGTCTCCCTTGCTTGGGACTAGCAGCCAGAATGGTACTCTAACCTAACCCAAAGTCTCTGCCACAGACCTGGTGAACTTGGCCTCTGTTAAGGAGAAGACATCCCTCCAGAGAGTTACCGGGACCCTTCCTTCACTGTGACTTCCGCATCAGTCCCTCGGAACGGTTCCTCCCGTTCCTCCCCCGGCCTCCTCATCTAAGATACGGGTCCCCTCGCAAGGCGGCACCCTGAGATTCCTCGATCCTTGGTGGGCTCCAGCCGAAGGTGCTGGGCCCAGGCCTTTGCTGCAGTTCCAAGGCTAAAGGTGCCTGGGACTGATTCACCGACATCCGCCCCTGGGCCAAAGGTGCCCAGGGCGGACTGGAACACACCTGGGGTAGAACCCCCGAAGACAGAACCCCGAACAGGCAGCGTCTGCCCCTTTTATATCCTCTCCCAGCATGCACAGCAGGTAGACCACACCCACTGTATGGTTGCTGAGAGGGGACACACAGGGCACAGCACTGTATCAGCGGTTCAACCCTAGCTTACTATGGCAGTGCCACCTGTAGGGACACCGATACTCTCCCTGCGGACAAAATGGTTGCAAGAACCCTGACAATTAGGGTGTTTGAGTATAACTACCACTCAAACACTTCCCCTAAATTTAGCACCCCGCTACATACTCAAAAAGACTTGAGGCTGTAATTGGTGCCAAAGGTGCTTCAACAAAGTATTAAGCAAAGGCTGTGACTACTTACTGTATGTACATGTGTTTTTTTCATTTTTTATTTTTAATACATTTGCAGAGATTTTAAACAAACTTCTTTTATGTTGTCATTATGGGGTATTGTTTGTAGAATTTTGAGGAAAATAATAAATTTAGTCCATTTTGGAATAAGGCTGTAACATAACAAAATGTGGAAAAAGTGAAGTGCTGTGAATACTTTCCGGATGCACTGTATAGTCCTTTAGTGAAAAGAATAAAAAAAACTTCCAACGTGTAAAAGGGTCCCACCCCTCCCTTGGAACCAATAACTGAACAGTGAATCAACTGTCACCTCCTGAGAAGACCACCACCAAAGAGAATCAGGTGTGCGCTTACCAGAACACGGGGACCTTCTAATGAAGAAAGGTCAAACAAGCTGGTTGTCATATGGTTCTCCAGAACATCCACAGACATGGGCGGCACTCTATGAACGCCAGACCATTCTCCCATACATCAGTAGTTGGAATAATGAAATAATATAAAAAACAATCAGCGCACATATGAAAAAATGAAAACTAATGCAGCTGTACACCAAAGGTAGATCACACAATAACCCAAGAAGAATATGTAAAAAATAACAGTGCAGCGCAATAAATGTCCATAAGCGAATGAACTAAGATGATATTGAGATAAGGTAAGATGATCTTCATGCAATATATGACTTGTCCATCCAATATAAGGAAAACCTGCTTACCGGAACAGATGGACCTTTTGAGTGAACAAGAGGTCAGATGCGCTTGTTTCCACCATGAGGGGAAGAAGATCTCCGATGTGAAGGGATCCAGCAATGTAGTAGGCACAGCATCAGATGAAAAAATCTTTAGATCCTGCTAGTGAAACAATTGTCTCTGTTCTCTGCCTCTGGCCTGGTTGCTGTGAGCAGTAGTAGTCCTTCCTTCACTTTTTATCATGGCTACAAACAAGACATTTTGTGAGTGTTGGTAAAGATCTTCGGCATTATTTACCATAAGCCCAACCTTGGGACAGAGACAACAGAGACAATTGTTTCACTAGCAGGATCTAAAGATTTTTTCATCTGATGCTGTGCCTACTACATTGCTGGATCCCTTCACATCGGAGATCTTCTTCCCCTCATGGTGGAAACAAGCACATCTGACCTCTTGTTCACTCAAAAGGTCCATCTGTTCCGGTAAGCAGGTTTTCCTTATATTGGATGGACAAGTCATATATTGCATGAAGATCATCTTACCTTATCTCAATATCATCTTAGTTCATTCGCTTATGCACATTTATTGCGCTGCACTACTATTTTTTACACAGTTGGAATAATGAACCGAATAGTGCGAATACCCTTCAAAACGTTTATTAAATGAGCAATGAGCTTGTGTCACCGCATACCGGAAGTGACGGAGAAAACGCCATCTTCGTTAGCCAGCAAGTTTGTTATCCATTGTGCAATTCTTTTTTAACATTGAGAGTGACATTTTAAGATTTAATAAACGTTTAAAGGGTTTTACACTATTCGGTTCGTATGTTTTCTCTCATGCCAACTACTGATATACGGAGGAATGGCCTGGAGTTCGTAGAGTGCCGCCCATGTCCATGAATGTTCTGGAGAACCATATGACAACCAGCGTGTTTGATCTTTCTTCATTAGAAGGTCCCCGTGTTCTGGTAAGCGCACACCTGATTCTCTTTGATGGTGGTCTTCTTCCCAGGAGGTGACGGTTGATTCACTGTTCAGTTATTGGTTCCAAGGGAAAAGTGGGACCCTTTTACAGCTTTAGATATCTATAAATATCAGATATGAGCTATAAAGATCAAACTCTTCAAAGACCAAACACACCATGCCATGTACAATAATATAAAAATAAAACCTTCAGCACAACTACCTTGTGAATTAGAGGCCGCCCAACGAGACTGAGCACTACGCAGGGCCAGAGTCTGAGGCTGGATGGCGGGGGGAACCAAGGTGAGCCGAGCAGCCGGAGGAATGAGACCTCTTTGCAGTAAACTGAGGATTCCTAAAGGATCAAATATGGCGGATTATATATTCATACACAAATGAGGTTCTGTATGTTGCAAAAGTCTGAAATATTATATACAGAAAAAGCAAAAAAAAAATACCTATAAATCTTTGATATATTTTATTAAAGTGAAACCCCTAAAAATGGATAGAATGGGGAGGAGCAAGCAGGGCTGCTGTTAGAAATCACAGGGCTCCATGCAGCCTACCTGACAGGGCCCCCTCCAGTCTTGTTGGGGGGAGCCTTTGGTGAAATACCAGAGGCTCTAATAGGCTAAAAAATAGGATGGGCTCCGGACGCAGAGCATTGCGCTCGGAGACCACCCAGAAGTGTTAGAATAGCGAATGAATATCCGCTATTCTAACACTGAATCGCCTCTCCACCAATCAGGAAGCTCGGGTTTGGGACGTGTTTCCCGATTGACCGAAAAGGAGAAGTGTTCTGATTGGCCGCCTAGGAGGAAGGAGGAGATGGCGCGTCGAGCAGGGAAAGGAGATGCCCGCTCGTGATGCCCACCGGAAAGCCGCCTGTGGTTGAGGTAAGTGCACTGACCGACCCAACTCGACCCGGGGGGTGGCGTCTGCACTGTTTGCGCCCCCCCCCACAAAAAATTAACAATTACCACTAGTTTCAGTGATGAATGGACACAGTGAGTGATCTGTGCCAATCGCTCACTGTGTTCATTCAATAAAGGAAAGAAAATTGCATAATCTATGGGCTGGAAAAAAAATATAGGAGAAACTGCGCTTAAAGTGTACGAATCAAGCTAATGAATTGCCTGAAAAAAGAAAATATTTTAGGAGAAGCAGCAACTAGTCTGAAAACAATCATCAGTGGGTACAAATAAGAAAAAAATATATTATTATATATATTTTTTAATTATAATCTATGGGCTGCTTTAGCCAGATGGCTCAGGCATTTGTGTGTGTGCGTGTCTTGGCTCACAGCTCTGCACACAGAATTCTGGGTAGGTCTGTGCCTGTGCGGAGGAGTGTGCACAATCATGCACATGCTACACGGTGCACAGGTGCGTGTGCACATCCAGTGTCAGCAGTGGCACCAAATGCCTATTGAAAGTGGAACTAAACTGTATCTGAGCACCACAAACTGAAAACACTATTTATTTTATTTTTAATACCCTCTAACTGCCACTTTTGCTGGACAACCTGGTCAAGAAAGGTGAAAAATAACAGACTTACTGACAGAATCACCAGGTGAAAAGTCCATGGGGCATTTAGTGTACCTCCTTTACCCCACTTATCCCCTTGCTTTTTTTTTTTCCACCCCCACTCTTCTCCCTTTGTTGCTCATCCCCTCTCCCTTTTCTCCCCCTCAACAGCCTTGTTCTTATAGGGCCCACATGTCGGTAGCAACCCATGCAATCCATACATACAAAGACACCAAAACAAATAAGTTCAGAAATTTAATTTTGTGTAATAAAATGGAATGACACAGGGAAAACGTATTGAACACATGAAAAAAGGGAGGTGCAAAAAGGCATGGAAAGCCAAGACACCAGCTGAAATCTATCAGTAATTAGAAAGAAATCCTGCCCCTTGTCAGTGCAAATTAATATCAGCTGGTTCAGTCTCAACTGATGGCCTATAAAACGGTGTCTCATTACCAAGGTGTCACACAAGAAATATCTTATGATGGGTAAAAGCAAAAAGCTCTCTCAAGACCTTCACAACTTTATTGTTGTAAAGCATACTGATGGCATTGGTTACAGAAGGATTTCTAAACTTCTGAATGATCCAGTGAGCACTGTTGGAGCCATAATCTGAAAGCAGCCAAAAAGATCATTTCACCACAAACTGGCCACGACCAGGTGCTTCTCGCAAGATTTCTGACAGAGGAGTGAAAAGAATTATCAGAAGAGTTGTCCAAGAACCAAGGAACACTTGTGGAGAGCTTCAGAAAGACTTGGAATTAGCAGGTACAATTGTTTCAAAGAAAACAATAAGTAATGCACTCATCCTCTGTCAGGAACCATGAATCAGACTGAGACAGAGGTGCAGTAAAAATCACACTTTTTTAATAAAATGGTAAAATGGTATAAACAGAGCAAACGTTGTCAATACATAGCCAGGGTTCTGGAACCAGAGCGGGTAGTTGGAACAAGCCAGTGAAACCGAAATCCAGAGATCAGCGTAGTAGAGGAGGGATCTGGAACCAGAAGGGATGTCAGCCAGGCAAAAGTCTTTAAAGTGGTTGTAAACCCACTTAGACAACTTGCACCTACAGGTAAGCCTAGATTAAGTCTTACCTGTAGGTGCAAGAAATATCTCCTTAACCTGCACGGTTAAGGAGATATTTGCTATAAACACAGCATTGATGACGTCACACGCATGCGCACTAGCGGGCCAGCATCATTGCCGGTTTTCTGACTGGGATCTTGCCGGCCCGAGCGTGACGTCATCGCCGCTCCGGACAATCACAGCGCCGGAGCGGCGATACACTGACGGCAGTGACGGGACATCGAGGCAAGATGGCGGCGGAGGGGAACGAGGAGCAGTTCGGGGGCTTTGATCTCAGGTAAGTCATTCATAATGAGCTAGTATGCTATGCATACTAGCTCATTATGCCTTTCTTTTGCAGGTTTTTTTTCTTTAAAGTGGAGTTCCACCCTGAAAAAAAAATACACGAAAATGCAGCAAGAATTTTTTTTTACTCACCCGAAGTACCGATTGCTATGCGGAAATCCCTAATCTGCCTTTTCCTTATCCGAGGTGGATCTTCTTCATCCCTCCTACTCGTGGTGTCTTCTGGTGAATGGGCGCGCTGCCTTCTGGGAACTGTGAGTAATCACAGAGAGCAGCCGCTCATTCACAAATCGGTGCGAGACTCGCGCATGCACAGTAGGAAATGGGCAGTGAAGCTGTAAGGCTTCACTGCCTGTTTCCCTTAGTGAGGATGGCGGCGCGGGACCTGTAATCATCGAGGGATCGGCATTGGGGGGGCCATCATCGCGGGCGAGTAGGACAGGTAAGAGTCCTTATTAAAAGTCAGCAGCTACAGTGTTTGTAGCTGCTGACTTTTAAAAAAATAAAATTGCGGGTTGAGCTTTAACATGAAAACACAGCAGAGAGTATCCGGATATGTTGACCTGGCGAAGGCACAGAACATCTGATCCAGGCAGCTTAAATAGCCAGCAGGGCTAGCTGACAGGAAATGAAGATCAGGTGAGTCACTGTGGAATGAAGAGTACTGGCAATTAACCGACAGCTGAGAACAGAGCTCTGAGAAGGAATAGCTGAGCCCAACCCTGACACCCGCCATGGCCTGTATGTACGCTCACCATGCAAGACTCCATTGCTGAAGAAAAAGCATGTTAAAGCTCGTTTAAAGTTTGCTGCACAACATTTAGACAAGCCTGTGAAATACGGGGAGAATATAGTCTGCTCAGATGAGACCAAAATAAAACTCTTTGGATGCCATAATACACACCATGTTTGGAGGTCACATGACACATCACACCAAAAACACCCCCCATACCAACAGTGAGGTTTGGAGGTGGGAACATCATGGTGGGGGGCGGGGCTGTTTTTCAGCATACGGTTTTGGCAAACTTCATATCATTGAAGAAAGAATGAATGGAAAAATGGACCAAGACATTCCTGATAAAAAATCTGCTGCCGTCTACCAGGATGATGAAGATGAACTGAGGGAGGACATTTCAGCAAGACGATGATCCCAAACACAAAGCCAAGGAAACTCCCAATTGGTTTTAAAGAAAGAAAATAAAGCTGCTAGAATGGCCCAGCCAATCACTTGAATCCAATAGAAAATCTATGGAAAGAGCTAATGCCGCGTACACACAACCGTTTTTTAATGTCATTGAAAAAAATGGAATTTTTCTCAACGTGATTTTTCGTTTCCTCTCAAGCCTGCCTTGCCTACACACTATCGTGGAAAAAAATGTTCCAGTAAAGCGCGGTGACGTCTAACACATACGACGGCACTATAAAGGAGAAGTTCCATTCGGATGGCGCCACCCTTCACGTTAGTAAAGTTTGGTGAGAGACGATTCGCTCTTTTCAGCCTCGTGCTTTTCAGTCCGTTACAGCGTGACGAATGTGCTATCTCCATTACGAACGCTAGTTTTACCAGAACGAGCGCTCCTGTCTCATACTTGATTCTTGATGCGCATTTTTTTTCACGTCGTTAAAGCCCACACACGTCCGTTTTTCATGACGAGAAAAACGACGATGTAAAAAACGACGTGAAAAATTAGAGCATGTTCCAAATTTTTCTCGTCGTGATTCTCTGCGTTTTTCTCATCGGGGAAAACTGCTGGAAAGCCCACACACGATCATTTTTAATGACCATTTTAAAAAATGTAATTTTTCTCGTCATTAAAAACGGTCGTGTGTACGTGGCATAAAGATCAGAGTTCATAGAAGAGGCCCCACGGAACCTTCAAGATTTGAAGACTGTGTGGAAGAATCGGCCAAAATCACACCTGAGCAACGCATGCGACTCGTTTCTCCATACAGGAGGCGTCTTGAAGCCGTCATTACCAACAAAGGATTTTGAACCAAGTATTAAATACATTTCAGTTAGCGGGTTCAATACTTTTTCTCTGTGTCCTTCCATTTTCTTACACAACTTAATTTCTAAACGTATTAGTTTTGGTGTCTTTGTATGTATGAATTGCATGGATTGTTACCGACACGTGGTGAAAATTTCATGTCAATCGCACCTTTTACCAATAGATTTACCTAAAAAAATGGTGACATGTTCAATACTTATTTTACCCGCTGCATAGGTCTCGGTGGACTAAGTATGTGCCTGTTTGTGCCCGTTCTTGCCCTGATTGTAAAGCCCTGTACACACGATCGGATTTCCTATGGTTTTTAAACCGATTGATATGTCCATCGGAAAACCGATGAAGCTGACTTCCATCAGTCTTGCCTACACACCATCAGTCAAAAAACCGACCGTTCCAAACGCGGTGACGTAAAACACTCCGATGAGCCGAGAAAAATGAAGTTGAATGCTTCTGAGCATGCGCCGACTTGATTCTGAGCATGCGTGGGTTTTTTAACCGATGGACTTGCCCATAGACGATCGGAATTTGCTATCGGTTTTTTATCCATCGGAAAAATTTAAAACATGTTCTATTTTTTGACACCGATGGAAAAAAAGACGGATGGGGCCCATACACGATCGAAAAAAATCCATCGGACTGTTTTCATCGGTAAAACCGATCGTGTGTACGCGGCTTTATCCTTACCAGATGTCCAAGCCCCTGTGTGGGCCTGATTGTTATAACCAATAAAAATGATTGAAACTGAAAAAAAAAAAATCTCTAGATTCAGATGATAGAAAATGCGTAGATATGTTAAACAATGATGCATTTCTTTTTACAGGAACATTTCCGCCTGAACATCAAACCCAAAAATAGAACCGATAAAAAAAATAAAAAAATAAACACTATTAATCACCCCTTAGGGGAAGTAAACAAGGCCTGACCTCATCATGGTAACATACATAGTGTGTAACATATATTATGCTGTCATGGGCCATAGGGGAAAACAGGTGTTCGGTCATTATCCTCCAGCATAGTCTTTGTAGTGTCTGCACCGGGAGATCTCACCTTTTTGTACGTCTTTTTCATGCACTGGTGGTGGAGTCAGAGAGGCGTCCATACGGTGTGAGACCGGTAACACTGAGAGATGGCTGATGGTAGGTCCTCTGACAATCTTCTCCATAGGCACCTAGAAGAAGCAACATTTATTCCAACGTATGCAAAGTGGCCACCATTATAAAATAATGTTCGATGATATCATTCTTCTGTGACATAGAAGAAGGGACATTGGAATGCTTTATTACAGTGGTTACCAACCTCGGTCCTTAACTAGTTACCCACTTCAATACCGGGCACTTTCACCCCCATCCTGCCCAAGCCATTTTTCAGCTTTCAGCGCTGTCACACTTTGAATGACAATTGCGCGGTCATGCAACACTGTACCCAAATTACATTTTTATATTTTTTCCCCCACAAATAGAGCTTTCTTTTGGTGGTATTTGATCACCTCTGCGATTTTTATTCCTTGCGCTATAAACAAAAGAAGAGGGAGAAGTTTGAAAAAAAAAACAAACAATATTTTTTAATTTTTGCTATAATAAATATCCATTTTTTTTTTTTTTTTTTAAACAAATTTTTTCTCAGTTTAGGCCAATACGTATTCTTCTACATATTTTTGGTTAAAAAAAATAATCGCAATAAGCGTATATTGATTGGTTTGCGCAAAATAGGGGATAGATGTATAGCATTTTTATTATTATTTTTTTACTAGTAATGGCGGCGATCAGCGACTTTTATCGTGACTGCGATATTGCGGCAGACAAATTGAACATTTTTGACACATTTTTGGGACCATTCAAATTTATACAGCGATCCCTGCTATAAAAATGCATTGATTACTGTATAAATATGACTGGCAGGGAAGGGGCTAACACTAGGGGGCGATCAAGGGGTTAAATGTGTTCCCTAGGGAGTGATTCTTACTGTGGGGGGAGGGGACTGACTGGAGGAGGTGACTGATCGGTGTCCCTATGTACAAGGGACACACCATCGGTCTCCTCTCCCTGACAGGACGTGGATCTGTGTGTTTACACACACAGATCCACGGTCCTGCTTAGTTACTGGGCAATCGCTGGTGCCCAGCACACGCATCGGGTCCCCAGTGACACGGCGCGCGCGCGCCCCCTAGTGGCTTGGGGGGGGCGCGACGTCATATGACGTCCGCCCAGAACGAGAGGCTCTTCATCCCGCCGTCATTTGACGGCGGGCGGTAGAGAAGTAGTTAAGGACCGGAAGGATTTGTCCCCTTAATACGGCACTGCGTCGCTTTAACTGACAATTGCACGGTCGTGCGACTCTGTAACCAAATCAAATTTATGTCCTTTTCTTCCCACAAATAGAGCTTTCTTTTGGTGGTATTTGATCACCTCTGCGTTGTTGTTTTTTTGCGCTATAAACAAAAAAAAGACCGACAATTTTGAAAAATAAAAAATATATTATATATTTTACTTTTTGCTATAATAAATATCCCAAAAATAGAAATGTAAAAAAACAAAATTTCTTCATCAGTTTAGGCCATTATGTATTTTTTACTGATGGGCCCTAATGGGCAGCACTGATAGGCAGCACTGATAGGCACTGATTGACTTCACTGGTGGACACTGATTAGCATCACTGGTGGGGCTGCCCGATAACCACTACGTCATAGGCTCACTGCACACCGCACCACCAATCGCATGCTGCGCACCCCCGGGAGGCACGCACGAGCGTCTTGTTAAGGATGTCATACGACGTCCACTCAGAACAATGAAACTCCGCCTGGCCATCATTCTGCTATAGGCCGGGTAACATTGTATTTTTAAAGTGACATTTGTTTTATTATATAATTTTCTATGTTTTTCTTACTATTTAGTTAGGCCTTGCTAGTTAATTTATTTAAAAAAAATAGGGGCACCGAACCCCAGTGATCTTTAAACCCTTTCATGTTGTTGAGGTAGATCTCCGCCTCTCAAAGGTTGTCTACCCCTGATGTATACTGTACATTGTTACATTCGTCCAAGCTGGAATTCTACATTAAATGTTTGTATTTGGGTTTAATACCGCCTTACCCACTTGCCGACCGGCCGCCGTCATTATACTGCAGCAGGTCGGCTCATTCTGTGAATCGCCGTAGCTGTACGTTGATCCGCTTTACAGCAATGGCAGGCAGCGCGTGCGCCCGCAGCATGGCAGGGGAGCTGATGTGCACGGCTGTCAGCCGCAATGTCCGCCGGACACCCGTGATTGCTTCACAAAGAGCCAGAACGGGGATCTGTCAATGTAAACAAACAGATCCCCGTTCTGACAGGTAAATCATCTGTTCCTAGTGATCAGGAACAGCGACCTCTCTGTACTCCCAGTCAGTCCCCTCCCCCCACAGTTAGAACACACCCATTGAACACATTTACCCCTAGTGCTAACCCCTTTCCTGCCAGTGTCACTTATACAGTGATCAGTGCATTTTTATAGCACTGATCGCTGTATAAATGTCACTGGTCCCAAAAAAGTGTTAAAAGTGTCCGATCTATCATGTCTCAACCTAGGTAATATGTGACTTGTTGACTTTTATGATACAGAAGAGAGTAGACCGAGGCAGATCCCTCCGCTCCACTCTGCCCCCCCCCATCTCTCTCCCCCCTCTTTTTTATTTCTGCTTTTTTCTCTCTTCCTTCCTCTTTATGTTTTTTGTGTTATGTGCAGGACATCACAGAGAAAATATTGCCACCTCCGTTCTGTAGTATTTCCAAAGATTGCTACCATGTGACCAGCTGGTTAGATTTGAATGCTCTGTTTTATTTCGATCTCCCTGTACTGCATATTATGTATGTTCTATTTTTTCAATAAAAACAAATTAAACAAAAAAAGAAAAAGTGTCCGATGTGTCCGCCGCAATGTCACAGTCCCGCTAAAAATCACTGATCACCGCCATTACTAGTGTAGCAATACCCCCAGTTAAGAGGGCTGCAGGTATAGTTTTGGGCCTGTAACACACTGCTGTCAACCCCCAGGAACTGGCTCTAACCTCCCTTGGCACAGCTAGCATGGCTCTAACCTCCCTTGGCACAGCTAGCACAAATGGAAGTGTGAAACCCACTAGGCTATAGGAATCACCACTCCGCAATAAAGCATACACAATAGTTAATATTAAATTACCTGAGCTGACTGCTTCAGCTGGGATAATCAGTACGCCACACACTTGTTTGCTTAACTACAAATACTTTTACTGAATAGAAATATAAGGTAGACAATGGTACATTTATCTATGCAGGGCCCTGCAATATCATAAGTCAAGCAAATAACAAGTATTATGTTCTAACAGTCTTATGCGCACTAAATGTCCCTTAATAAACTACGCTCGCGAGCCTTCCCCTCGTGGCCATTATGGCGGCCAAACAATGTCTCCCTGCTGAACAGTCAGGCCTGACTAATTCACACACAGTTAGTTCGTTGAGAAAGTTCTTCGCTAGCAATGGTGGTGCACTTTGTAGGTTATTTGTAATCCAATGGTATTAAACTGTTGGTTGCTCAGTAAGCAATAAAGCACCTTAACTCCGGCTGCACAACACACTGTTTCTCTGGGGTGCAATATAACACTCCGGTAACAGTGGGCCCTGGCCAAAGGCTACTGGGCCTAAAAGGTAGTCAAAGTATACTGAGCAAGTGCTCTCTCACCCGACCGGACCAGTCCGTACAACCGACTTCAGTAGCTGGTGTCCCGGAACACAGTCTCACCATACCTGTAGTCTTCGATCCCTTTGACCATCCGCGGGAGATAGATAGATGAGACGACTCTGGGTTCTCCAGTGACGATTGGCAAGCTCTCCGGATCCTCTAGGCCAGTGGTTCTCAACCTGGGGGTCGGACCCCCTCGGGGGTCGAATGACAATTTGCCAGGGGTCACTGAATCCTAGGCTGTTCCTGAATCCCGCACCTCTCTCACAGCCTTTTTGTGGCCGCCCAGCAGGGTTGTCCCTGGAGCCCATGGCCACCCACTCAGCCGCTTCGCAGCTGCCCATTCAGTTTACGGCATGGGTGGGGGGCAGAGACTAGAGGTCAGCTGACTGGTGAGGAATGTGAAGTGGGAGGGGCTGGAGGAGACCCTATCTCCCGATTTTGGCATAGGTGTCACTGCTACGAGACACCACAAAGTCAGAGACACAGTGAGCCGGAGACACAGTGAGTAACACTACCTGTGATTATAGTTCCCATGAAAAGTCCCCACTACAGTTCTCAGATCAGCAGATGACCTTGATCAAGAGCACCTAAGTTGGCTGATCCAAACTCCCCCCCAGCACTGCCACTGATCCCATCTCCCCACCAGCACTGCTACTCATGCCCCCCCCCGCCCCCCCCCCCCCACCAAGAAGTAAGAGAAGGAATAAAAATGGAGAATACATGGAAGGGAGAGGAAAAAAAAATGGGGGAGGAATAAAGAAAAAGAGAGAGAAAGAAAAAGAGAAAGAACAAGAAAGACGGATAGAGAGGGGGATGGGGGAAGAAGAAATTAGGATAGAGAGAGATAAAAGGGAAAGAAAGGAGAACAGAGAGAGAGAGTAGTACATCCTAAAATGTACCATAAGGGGTTTTAGTACTGTACGAGTGGAAGGGACTCAGGGAGCGCTAAATATCCATGGGTTAGGGGCGCAAATTACTCTTGCCTTGGGTGCTGACAACCCACGTTACGAAAATAATGTTACTGTTAGGGGTCCCCACAACTTGGGAAATTTTATCAAGTGGTCACGGCACTGGAAAGGTTGAGAACCACTGCTCTAGGTCCAAGCTCTCCGGCCTAGTCCAAACAGGCCCCAACGTAGGCTCCACTTGCTAGCAGGGCGATGTCCGAAGAGACCCGCGTGTTGCTCCTCCCTGCTTAAATAGTCCTTCCCCAGCAGACCTTGCGTCGGGCAATGCACTGTGGGTGCCCTGCTGCACACTGGGTATAGTAGTCTTTGAACTCACTTAAAGCGATACCCCGCTACACTAGTAAAAAAAAAAATTATAATAAAAATGCCATAAATCTATCCCCTATTTTGTAGACATTATAATATTTTGCACAAACCAATCAATAAACGCTTTTTGCTTTATTTTATTTTTTTACCAAGAATATGTAGAAGAATATATATCAGCTTTAACTGATGAAGACATTTGTTATTTTTATTTTTTGGATATTTATTATAGCAAAAAGTAAAAAATATTGTTTTTTTTTTCAAAATAAAAACCGCCGAGGTGATCAAATATGACCAAAAGAAAACTCTATTTGTAGGGAAAAAAGGACTCAACTGTGGGTATAGAATTGGGTATATGGGATTGTATGATATTTTTTATTTTATTTATTTTTTATGGTTGACCAAGATGGACTTGTGTCTTTTTTTCAACCTGACTATGTAACTATGTAACTTCAATTTTGTTTGGGTACAGCGTCTCACGACCGCACAATTGTCAGTTAAAGCGATGCAAAAAATGGCCTGGTCATTAAGGGGGAAAATCTTCGGGCCATTAAGTGGTTAAGCAAGTACTGAACTCTGGTAGACTTCATCAAAGTTGTATTCTCCTTGTCAGAAATAATCACAAGACGTGTCGCCGCTGCTTGCAGCGCCAAAAGAATTTCTGGCTCCTGGACCTCAGCAGAGCTGGAAGCGGCAGGTGCGGCAGAGGGAATGCATGCAGAACTTTTGCAAACGCCACATCTGTTTCACAACGCGGGTGACAGCAGCGGAGCAGAAAGGAGCGAGGGGAGGATGGTAGGATAGGAGGAGGGGGGGGGGGGGGTTTAGGCGGGGAAGATATGAGCTGGCTCAATATGCCTGATGCTTTGCACGTGGGCAGAAGGCCAGGCAGAAAAGCGTGGGCCCATCTTATTGGAATTCAGCGGTGGCCCTCGCTTCCTGTCCAGAGACAGATGTAACGCAGTCGTCCATGGCATTGCAAGCAGGCACTGAGCTGTTTCCAGGGATTTGTGAGCGGTGGAGAAGCAGTGTCGCAGGCTCACCGTGCACCCCTGCATAGCGAAATGACAGCCAGTCTTCTATTCCACATGACAAGCACTGGATAAAAACTTACAACAAATGGTGACCTTTTCAAAGATTAATTTGTTTACCAGCAGAATCCTCCTCTCCCTGTCATCCCAGATGGAGCATATCAGAACGTCCCCAGATTCGAGGTGCAAGGAACGCTGACTCCAATCAGATCCAAATCTCCGGCAATTAGTTCCAGGCTCGTTTTTTTTTTTCCTCTCTCTTGTATAATATCCCCCCCCCCCCCCCCCTACACACACAATTACCCCTCCATTTGATCAGGGAGATTGTCACGCTTCCCATTACCGATATAGTAAATACATTCCAAGGAAAAACATCAATTTGATTACAATGAACGCAAATCACCATGACAATCCTCCAACAAGAGCATGAAATGTGGATTATTATGGAGTGCTAGTCTGTAGTTGTAGAAAACGCGGACATCGGTGAACAATAGGACTGGCACTACAAAACGCCATGCTAGAGGTAAAAGGAAGAAAAGGGCGTTGGGTGCAATTCCATTTCTTTACGTCCGACTTTCTCAACCATTTTAACGCAAAGGAACCCTTGAAATAACTTTTCGGGTCTCAGGGAACCCCTGTTAAAAATGATTATATCTACAACTCATGATACATTAGTGTCACCTTTTTCTTTCACTTGAATTGCATTAGAAATGATACGATAACGCCCATAATTGGGCACCCGGACTTCACACCAGGTATCTCTGACAGGTCCTTCCGGTGTTCTGCCGATATGGTTCCTCCTATCGATATGGTTCCCCCTTGACTGCGCAGGCGCAATCCGAGCCGACGGAAATCACCAAACCTGATCTGCTGTTTTCAGGTGTACCCGCCCCTCAGATATTATTGCAACAGGTCCAGGGCGATGTGGACCTCGCTGTAAGTGGCCAGTCGGCCTCACGTCCTTGCTTCACTCGGCCTCCTGGCTCTTTTTTTTAATGTAGCGGGTATATGCTTTCTATTTTTTGAATCTGGTGGGGAAAACTGTGATGTATGGTTCCCTGGGGCCCACCAGGTGGCGCTGTCACTTTGGGCCCGGGGTTGAGTCATCGTTGCGGTGGCGTATCCCTTTTGGTCTCTCTCAGCGGTTGTATGGTGGGGCGGGGAACCCGCCATGCTTGCTGGGAGGGGGTATAAAGGGGGCGGCCATTTTTGGTGGAGGGAGTCGAGCCCGGTGACCTTCAGCCTGAGGGCGGTGGTTCGTCTCGGTCCCCTAGGCAGGTCTAGGCCTAGAGGACGTTCGGAGGTCGTGTTCCATCCCAGGCACCTTTAGCCTGGGGTGAGGTACTCGGGAGGAGGTCTGGAGCTCAGTGCCCACCACTGAGTTCCGCGAGGGAAGGAGGTCCTAGGGAACCCCGGGAGTGGGTACCCGAATCTTGAAGGCGTAATGGACCGGTGGGAGATACTTACTTGAAGACCCGGTGCAGCATATTGCCAGTGACAGGCGAGCCTTCCATCGGAGACCGCCTGGAAGGAAATTCCCCCTTGCTCGGAGACCGCAGCCCACTTTCAGGAAGGAAAGTGGAGAGTTCATTGTGTCTGGGCCTACTCGCATCCACATCTCCTTTTCTGTTCTGTTCTCAAAGGGAGTCTAACTGATTGTGTTCATTCAGGAAGAATAAAAGGAGTGTTGGACTTTAATGGTGTGGGGCTCATTTTCTGGCAGACATTGTTCAAGGTAACTCTCATTGGAGGTTCCAGTTGCAGAACACTGACCCGAAGGTAAAACAAGAACTTTGCTTCCACCACACAAACATCTGCGGTGAGGGCTTGGCGTGGTGACCCCGCTCTCTCTCCTCTAAAAGTACCCCTAGACAAGAGACAGGCGAGCTGATAAAAGAGAGGGGAGAGAGGAGGCCGCTACATTAACATGCTCCAAGTCCACGGGGATAGTAAGGAATGAGCCTGGATGGCGCCCCGAGCCACACATGCGCCGTGTACACCTGAAGAGAACAGCTGATCAGGTTCGGAGATTTCCGTGGGCTTCGTCTGCGCCTGCGCAGTCGAGGCCGGACCCTATCAGATAAGGGAACTAGCTCGACAAGACACCGGCTCCAATCAGACCAGAGCCTGGTTAGAGCCTCTTCTTTTCTTGGCCCCTCTGAGTGGGTTGACCCCTCAGGCCTAAATCCTATCCGTAATTCCTCCATTTTGGGCAGGTGGAAGATTTCACAACTTTCCCACTTCCTCCGATCCCTCTCTGAAAATGGATGTTTCCGTAGACAGCCTACGTCCTTTGGAGACCTGTGCCTGGGAGATGGAAATTTCTTTTTTATTCTTACAACATCTTACTTGCTCACACTTCTCAATATGACCCCCCCATATTTGAAGAAATGGGAGAGAGATCTCAACATCACGTTTAGTGAGGACCAAAAGAATCGTATCCCCTTCTTTGCACATAAGTCGTCCTTGTGTTGCAAGTATCAGGAGATCACCTACAAGATTCTGACGCGCTGGTATAGGACTCCATCTGTGTTAACGTCAGTATTCCCAGGACACAGCCCTCTGTGTTGGAGATGTGGTACCCAAACTGGCACACTACTTCACATCTTCTGGGAACGCCCAGAGCTGTCCCTTTTCTGGAGACAAGTTCTACAGATCCTTCACAAGATTACCGACGTCTCTCTTCAGGATAACCCGGCAGCAGTACTCCTAAACCTGACGCCCATGTCTTGTAAGCGAGAAATGATACGAAAAGTAGACAATTACATGACGTAATGAACAGGTTCAAAAGGAGTTTCCCTTCATAGATATTGAACATTAAACAATGATGTAGAAATGAAAGACACTGGGGGTTATTTACTAAAGGCAAATCCACTTTGCACTACAAGTGAAAACTACAAGTGCAACGTGCACTTGAAATTGCACTGAAAGTGCACTTGGACGTGCAGTCGCTGTAGATCCGAGGGGAACATGCAAGGAAAATAAAAAACAGCATTTTAGCTTGCACATGATTGGATGATAAAATCAGCAGAGCTTCCCCTCATTTCAGATCTACCCCTCAGATTTACAGCGACTGCACTTCCAAGTGCACTTTCAGTGCAATTTCAAGTGCACTTTGCACTTGTAGTTTGCACTTATAGTGCAAAGTGGATTTGCCTTTTGTAAATAACCCCCAATGGGTCCTTTCTTGTATTAAGAGGTATGGACTCCAGAGAGAGAGATATCATTTTGCCCCCCTGTACAAATCATTAGTAAGACCTCATCTGGAATATGCAGTTCAGTTTTGGGCACCGGTTCTCAAAAAGGATATCGGGGAACTGGAGAAAGTGCAGAGAAGGGCAACCAAACTGATAAGAGGCATAGAGGAGCTCAGCTATGAGGAAAGATTAGAGGAACTGAATTTATTCACTCTTGAGAAGAAGAGATTAAGGGGGGATATGATCAACATGTACAAATATATAAGGGGTTCATATAGTGAACTTGGTGTTGAGTTATTCACTTTAAGGTCATCACATGATTTCTTCTCCAAATAAGGAAATGTTTCTTCACAGTAAGAGCTGTGAGAATGTGGAATAGACTCCCTCCAGAGGTGGTTCTGGCAAGTTCAGTAGATTGCTTTAAGAAAGGCCTGGATTCTTTCCTAAATGTACATGTAGCGGGGCTCACCCCTCTCTCTATCTTCATCGGTTACATGGCTGTTGTCTAGGGGTACCTGGGAGAAAGAGATGATACACACCACGGCCCATGTCCTCCATAGCTAAGAGTTGAAGGCCAGCAAATTGGGTTTTGTGTAGGTGTCCTAGAGTCAAGTCCAGTACTTCGTCCCTGACTCCTTTGCTTCTAGTAACCAGAGTTCCACACAGTGAATAGGTCCAACTCAGTTTTATTCTTCTTGCCAAGCAATAAAACAGTTTCTTTACTTTGGAAAATGGGGACAGATCGAGGCACAATCCTTTCCCTTCTTGCTGCTGACCACTGTGCTATCACCAGTGGTAAATAGTCACTGCCACTGACTAGGTGATGTAGAACGTAAATTACCTTCGCTCACTTTGCCCCTGTCAGAGGAAGAAATCCGTCCAAGGGAGAAATGGAGGCCTCTCCGTCACCAGTGATGCTGCGCCGGACTCTTCAGAGAAGTTACTGCACACCAGTCCTCACAAACTCAGACACGGGCACCCAAGGAGTTAGGGCCCCCTCGGATTCCTCCACCCTCGCGGAACTCAGTCGAAGGTACTGAGCCCCAGGCATCCGCCATAGTACCTCACCCCAGGCTAAAGGTGCCTGAGATGGACTCCATCTCCGCTCCGGCTAGGTCAAGGGCACCTAGGCCTGGAACACCGGAACGCCAGCACCCAGGCTGAAGGTGCCTGGGTGCGGCCGCATCTTCTAGCTCCGGACTCGAACCCCGTGATCAGGGCGTCCGCCCCTTTTATGACCTCTCCCTTCGTGCCACAGCGGGTTCCCCGCCCCGCTGTACCAGCTCCAGGGGAGGACAAAAAAAGGTACAGTCTTGCGGTGCGAGCCCAACCCCGGTCCAAGGCAACAACGCCACCTATAGGCCGGCGGGAACTTCACACCACCAGAGTCCTCCAAGACTCACAAAGGGAACCTTGAATTTCCTAACAATCAAGGCATCTGGGTTACACTACCACCCAGATGCTTCCCCTAAATTCAAGTACCCGCTACATACATAATATAACTGGGTACTAACCTTTATAGGTAAAGTTCTTCAAAGGAAAATCCGATTGCCTCTCGGGTGATCAGGAAGGAATTTTTTCCCCTGCTGTAGCAAATTGGATTATGCTTTGCTGGGGTTTTTTGCCTTCATCTGGATCAACTGTGGGTGAAGGATTTTGTATATGGGATTGCATTATTATTAGAGGTGCACCGAAATTTTGGCCGCCAAAAATTATCGTCCGAAAACTGTGTTTTGACATTTAGCTGATAGCAAAAAACAGCCGATACAGAAAGGGGGCGGAGGCCACCCCGGGTGCCGCTCATTGCGGGAGTGTCACCCTGGCGTGCCCCAGTCCTCCACTCCCTCCTCCTCGCCGCGATTTCCGTGTGTCACGGAGCTGAATTGTCCGGCCGTAGTAACAATGTCCCGCCTCCTGTGATAGACGGCACACTGATCCAATGGCAGGACATTGAATCAGCATGACGTGATCACAGGAGGCGGGACATTGTTACTGCCGCCCGGGCAATTCAAACCCTGCTCTGTGACATACGGAGATTGCCACTCTGATCTGGGCACAGGCAGGCTGCATATGATGGACACTGGTGAGGCTGTTGGGCACAGGCATGCTGCTTATGATGGACACTGGTGAGGCTGTTGGGCACAGGCATGCTGCTTATGATGGACACTGGTGAGGCTGTTGGGCACAGGCATGCTGCTTATGATGGACACTGGTAAGGCTGCCGGGCACAGGCAGGCTGCAAATGACGGGCACTGGTGAGGCTGCATATGACGGGCACTGGTGAGGCTGCCAGGCACTTATAGGCTGCATATAATGGGCATTGGTGAGGCTGCATATGATGGGCACTGGTGAGGCTGCTGGGTACTGGTAGGCTACATATGACGGGCACTGGTCAGGCTGCATATGACAGGCACTGGTGAGGCTGCTGGGCACTGGTAGGCTGCATATGACGGGCACTGGTTAGGTTACATATGACGGGCACTGGTGGGGCTGCATATGATGGGCCCTGGTGGGGCTGCATATGCTGGCACTGGTAGGCTGCATATGACGGCACTGGTAGGCTGCATATGACGGCACTGGTAGGCTGCATATGACGGCACTGGTAGGCTGCATATGACGAGCACTGGTGAGGCTGCTGGGCACTGGTAGGCTACATATGATGGGCACTGGTCAGGCTGCATATGACGGGCACTGGTGAGGCTGCTGGGCACTGGTAGGCTGCATATGACGGGCACTGGTGAGGCTGCATATGACGGGCACTGGTTAGGTTACATATGACGGGCACTGGTGGGGCTGCATATGACGGGCCCTGAAGAGGCTGCATATGACGGCACTGGTAGGCTGCATATGACGGCACTGGTAGGCTGCATATGACGGGCACTGGTGAAGCTCCTGGGCACAGGCAGGGTGCATATGACAGGCACTGGTGAGGCTGCTGGGCACAGGCAGGCTGCATTTGATGGACACTGGTGAGGCTGCATTGATCTCTTGTATCATGTCTGCAGTCTCTGACCATCTCCTGTATCATATCTGCTAGAGGTGCACCGATTGGAAATTTTGCTAATACTATTAGCAATGTGTTTAAGTAAGAGATTGCAAACATGATACAAGAGATGGTCAGAGAATGAGGACATGATACAAGAGATGGTTAGAGACTGCAGACTGCATTTTTCTTGACCTTTCTTGCACTAAAGGTGCCAATAATGGCCAACAATAAATTCATATTAATTTAAAATTGATGACATTATTAAAATGTTGAATATAATATAATTATATATAAAAATCAAAAAAATTTTTTATAAAAACTGTCATTTTCGGTATCGGTTTGCGTTTTCGGCCTAGTGCATCTTTCATTTTCGGTATCGGTTTCGGCACCAAAATTTCCATTCGGTGCACCCCTATTATTATTATTTTTTTTTTTGGTTGAACTAGATGGACTTGTGTCTTTTTTCAACCTGACTATCTACTGTATGTAACTATGCAACATTCAATTGTTAGATGATCAATTATCAGAGCCCTGCCTAGAACTGCGATACGCTTTGTTTCCGAAAAGGGCCCTTCAACTGGGGGCCCTGGAGCTAGAATGAACAATACAATCATTCATGGGACCAAAAAGAGGTACCGCTCTTACTCATGGGCAAAAAGGCCGTACTGAGGCAGAGAAAGATGGAAGCGTAAAAAAAAAAAGAAAAGAAGAGGGGGAGAAGAGAGAGAGAAAAAAAGGGGGGGGGCCCCATCTCTGTCCTGGAGGCTCACTATGGGTATATTAACACATAGTATTAGATTACAGTTCCAGGAGGCGCATAGGCAGTTGCGTTGATAGGAAGTAATCTGGCTAGGGCTGCCAGGCACGTAAGAATTTATCATGTGTGTCGGTTAGCATCGCTGTCAATTTGTTATTTATCAGGGTACCGTGCACGTGACTTTTCAGTTCATCGAAGTTGAGAATCGACGTTTTCCATGCTTTTGCAATCTTCTCGTGGCTGAGAATATATGGGTCACAAGGGTGCGCTTTCGCTTGGTAGCGCCTTCTATCAGTTTGTGTAGGAGTGCCTCTCAAGGGTCTTTTCGTAAATTTATATGTTACACCAAATTCACCATCTTACAGACTTTTATCCACAGTCGTTTGACCTTAGGGCATGTCTACCATATATGCTTCATGTCTCCTAGGTCTGAGCATCTCCTAAAGCATGTAGAAGGGTAGGTAGGGAGGCATTTAGCAATTCTAGCCGGAGTAAAGTACCACCGGGACAAGACTTTGAAGGAGTTTTCTAAAGTTGTTACATTCCGGGAGAATAATGCCTCCTAGATTTTTTACTAAGTTGCAGAAGTTTGCATGGTACCAAGGTCCCTTTCCCAGTTGGAGCAGTAAGATAGGCTACACGAGTTATATTTGTTTAGTATGGAAGAGTATAATAAAGAGATGAGGCATCGGGTTATGGGGGATGTCCGACATCTGGTTTCAAATGCCGTCGCAGTCGTTGACCAGTCATGTTTTTTTGTCAGGGATTCCAACAGTTGATGGATTTGGAGATAGTGGAATTTCTCAGAATCTGAAATGTCATATGTGTCCTTGAGGTATTGAAAGGTGACAATGCTCTGAGAGGTCAATAAAGCCTGAACCGTCATTAAGCCCTTGTTACGCCACCAGTGGTAGCTCCGGGGACTCTCTAAAAGTGCCACCATTTTTTTTAACCAGGATGCCCAGGCACCCTTGTGTGCCTTTAGGTTTCTTCAAGAGTGCCTTGGCAAAATGCCTAGAAATTGCTCAGAAATTGTATACCTGCAGGTGGATCAAACCTGCCTTTTAGTTACACAAAAGTAACAAGTTTTCATTACCACCTGTCGGCATCCTAACAACCAATGCTGTCATCGGTTGATAAGGAGGATAGGTGTGCACAGCCTATTGTATTAGTGTGTGAACTTCAAAGCTCAAACACATATGTGTGTGTGCATGTCTATATATGCTGATGGTGTGAGTAGGGCAGTGGATGTTGTCAGTGAGTTTTATTTCTATTACCGTATATACTCGAGTATAAGCCGAGTTTTTCAGCACATTTTTTGTGCTGCAAATGCCCCCTCGGCTTATACTCGAGTCACCTTTTTGCGCTTGATCTCCCGGACTTTGGGGACCCGGTACCGGCGGGCCGTAGGTCCCCTGGACCCCAAACCTGGCACACATGTAGCCCCACTCTTCCTCTACAAGTGATCAAAGTTTGTTGTCCGGGGGACCTACGGCCAGGGAGAACTGATTTTTCAAAGCCGGGCACCCCTTCCATAGACTCCCATGTTAAACGGTCATTTCTCTGGTGAGTTTGGGGACCCGGTAACAGCCTGTCGTAGGTCTCCTGGACCCGGAACTTGGCACACATATAGCCCCATTTCTCCTCTACAAGTGTACAAAGGTTGTTGCCTGGGGGACCAACGGCTGGGGAGCACCGATTTTTCAAAGCCGGGCACCCCTTCCATAGACTCCCATGTTAAACGTCAGTCTAGTCATGGACACAGTGAGGCATGGACACAGTGAGGCATGGGCACAGTGAGGCATGGGCACAGTGAGGCATGGGCACAGTGAGGCATGGGCACAGTGAGGCATGCACATAGACACAGTGAGGCAAAGTGAGGCACATTGAGGCATGCAGATGGACACTCTAGGCTTATACTCAAGTCAATAAGTTTTCCCTTTTTTTTGTGGTAAAATTAGGTGCCTCGGCTTATATTCGGGTCGGCTTATACTCGAGTATATACGGTATGTTATTTTGTATTTTTACAATTATTTTTTTTTTTTTTATATTTCTTACCAATTTTTAGGAGCCCAGATAGGGGGCTTTGGTGAAATATCCGGGGTTTAAACAGGGGTACTCTGCGCCACACAGGGTGATTAGGGTGTGCCTAGGCACACCTGCCACACCCTGTGCGCACGCCTATGATAAGGAGGACGTCAGGCACCTGCATAGCATCCTTGTTTGACGCTGCCCTGCCCCTCTCCGACAGCTCTGGGGGTCACATTAGCTGAGGGAGAAGAGAAACATTGGTTGCTGTGTTATGTAAAACTTAGTTTTGTTTTTTACATTTTAGAATGGGGTGCCTCGAGATTGTGGAGAATTTTATAGAGTGCCTTAACTGAAAAAAAGGGTTGAGAAACCCTCTATTAGTGTGATGGTCAGTGGGAAAAATGTTCCTTACACTTGTGTTCATTGAGAAGAATTACCCCTTGCAGATAGCTAAAAAGACCAATGGTGTCAGAGGGAATTTATCTAATGCCGCGTACACACGACCGTTTTGCATGATGAGAAAAAAGCAATTTTTTAAATTGGTCATTAAAAAAATCGTATAGGGGCTCCAGAGCATTTTTCGCGACGTGAAAAATGACCATTAAAAATTGGAACATGCTCTATTTTTTCTCGTCGTTTTTCACTTCGTCGTTTTTCTCGTCATGAAAAAATGGCCGTGTGTAGGCTTTAACGACGAGAAAAAAAATGCGCATGCTCAGAAGCAAGTGATGAGACGGGAGCGCTCGTTCTGGTAAAACTAGCATTCGCAATGGAGATAGCACATTCGTCACGCTGTAACGGACTGAAGAGCACAAGGCTGAAAAGCGCGAATCGTCTCTCACCAAACTTTACTAACACGAGGATCAGCAGAAGCAGCCCAGAGGGTGGCGCCATCCGAATGGAACTTCCCCTTTATAGAGCCGTCATGCGTGTTGTACGTCACCGCGCTTTGCTCGAGCATTTTTTTTCACGATAGTGTGTAGGCAAGGCAGGCTTGAGAAGAATCACGTCGAGAAAAATTACGTTTTTTTCAATGACATTAAAAACGGCCGTGCGTACGCGGCATTAGAGGCAGAAATTGCTCATTGATCTTCCTTGATCAATGAGCAATTTCTGCCTCTAATGCCGCGTACGCACGGCCGTTTTTAATGTCATTGAAAAAAACGTAATTTTTCTCGACGTGATTCTTCTCAAGCCTGCCTTGCCTACACACTATCGTGAAAAAAAATGCTCGAGCAAAGCAACCTTTGAAGGAACCCTAGGCTTCCATGGAACCCTGGTTGAAAAACTCTGCTTTAAGGCCCCGTTCACACCTATGCGAACTGGTTGCGGCTTACACCGCATCCAATTCGCATAACATTATAAAATACATTGATTTTAATGAGGCTGGTTCACATATGTGCGAAGCATTCGCACTGCGCATTGCCCAAAAAACGTGTGCGTTTTCTAGGCATTGCGGTGCGGCTCAGGTGCGAATTCAGGTCCATTATCTTCTATGGTCACGCATCTGATTCACAGATGTGTTCAGTTCTCAACAGGATTTCTCTCATTCTCCTCACTACACTTCCCCCCTCCCCTCTCCCAGGTCACCAAATTTGCAGCTAAAACGGAGATGATCTGCTGAACAGCTCTCTTATCTCTTTGCAGAGATAAGAGAGCTGGAATTCACACCGCACAAGTGTGAACCCAGCCTCAGTCTTTACACTACATCAAAAAAATCTCTATTTTACTTCTATTTTTTAAGTACAGTAATACCTCGGATTGCGAGTAACACTGTTAACGAGCGTTTCGCAATACAAGCTATTATATTTTTTAAATCCTGACGAGTGTTGTCTCGCAAAACAAGCAGGATTCAAGCCTCTGCGGTGTGCAGCAGAGGTGCGGGGGTGCCAGTGACACTCGGAGCCATTCGGAGCCGCTCAAAAAAACTCGGAATTACTCTGTTCCGGAGTGTTTCCGAGCCTTTCTGTGAGTTTCCGAGTGCATCCGAGCGGTCTCCGAGTATTTCCGATTCTCACCGGCGCCCCCCACCTCTGGCCACATGCGGTACTGCATACAATAGAAGTCAATGTGGAACAAATTATCTGAGTTTCCATTGACTTCTATGGGGAAACTCACTTTGATATGCGAGTGCTTTGGATTACAAGCATTCTCCTGGAACGGATTATGCTTGTAATCCAAGGTTCCACTATATACCTTACCTACATGTTTCAGAGCCGTTTTTGCAATTTTTTGCAAGTGTTAAAACGCACTTTTTAGGCCTGAAGATTAGTTAACCCCCCCCCCCCCTCCTCCAAACATTTTATATTTTCTGAGACCCTGGAGAACAAAATGGTGGTAGGTGACATGATATTATTGTATTATTTGTGACAGTGCGCCCTGCCATTGCGTGAAATTAAAAATGGGATGTAAAAATGTCACAGGATTCTTAAAGTCTCCGCTTGAGAAGCTCCAGTGTGTTTATTGGGGTTGATTTACTAAAGGCATTTGCTCCAGAGTTTAGTAAATGGGCAGACGCTCTCCTGACTTCCATCATCCAATCATGTGCAAGCAAAAATACAGTTCTTTTTTATTGTCCTTGCACGTGATTGGGTACACTTTACAAAGTGAATCTTTGGGGTTGATTTACTTAAGGCAATCAGACTGTGCATTTTGCAAAGTGCAGTTGTTGCAAAGCTTAGTAAATGACGTGAAGCTTCACTTTGCAAAGAATACCCAATCACATGCATGGAAAAAACAAAACAAAAAAAAACAGCATTTCTGCTTGCACATGATTGGATGATGGAAGTCAGCAGAGCTTCTGCTCGTTTACTACCGTATATACTCGAGTATAAGCCGACCCGAATATAAGCCGAGGTACCTAATTTTACCCATTTGCACGCCTTACTGTGCCCATTTGCAACCTCACTGTGCCCATTTGCAACCTCACTGTGCCCATAATCATTGCAGCCTCACTGTGCCCATTTGCAACCTCACTGTGCCCATAATCATTGCAGCCTTACTGTGCCCATTTGCAACCTCACTGTGCCCATAATCATTGCAGCCTTACTGTGCCCATAATCATTGCAGAGTCAGTGTACCTGTATTCTTGACAGGCTGCAAGCGTCCATTCTTCAAAAGTCGCGGCTTCCTCCTGGTCCCGTTCCCTTCCGTGATAGGCGTTTGACACTGTGTTCCGCTACCGCCTATCACGGAGGTCCTCTCATCCTCGGACTCAGTTTCCCAGCAGACACTGTGTTCAGTGTTCTGCCAATCATGGACCTTCTTTCATTCTCGGACAAGAGGACGTCCGTGATAGGCGGAACACTGAACACAGTGTCTGCTGGGAAAGTCTGAGGATGAAAGGACCTCCGTGATAGGCGGTAGCGGAACACAGTGTCAAACGCCTATCACGGACCAGGAGGAAGCCGCGACTTTTGAAAAATGGACGCCCGCGACCCGACAGGTACACTGACTCGAGTATAAGCCGAGGGGGGTATTTTCAGACCTAAAAAAAGGGCTGAAAAACTTGGCTTATACTCGAGTATATACGGTAAGCTCTTAGTCTATTTGCCTTTAGTAAATCAACCCCTTTATATTTTACTGAGACCCTGGTGAAAAAAAATGGTGGTAGCGGCAATATTATTTTTACGTCACATGATAGTATTGTCTGTGACAGTGCAAGGCCCTGCCATGGCATGAGATTAGAAAACAGATATAAAGATGACACCGGATTCTCAAAGTTCCCAGACTAAAGGCTGGAATTAAGGCAAAATGTGGTCCAAATAAATACTGACATAAGGGGTGATTTTTTTTTTCCAACTCAGTGATTCTGTTGTGTGATGGGGGGACCTCTCATGTGATGGGGGACCTCTCATGTGATGGGAGGGGACCTCTGATGTGATGGGAGGGGACCTCTGATGTGATGGGAGGGGACCTCTGATGTGATGGAGGACCCCTGATATGATGGGTAGACCTCTGATGTGATGGGGGACCTCTGATGTGATGGGGGACCTCTGATGTGATGGAGGACCTCTGATATGATGGGTAGACCTCTGATATGATGGGTAGACCTCTGATATGATGGGTAGACCTCTGATGTGATGGGGGACCTCTGATGTGATGGGGGACCTCTGATGTGATGGGGGGACCTCTGACGTGATGGGTGGACCTCTGACGTGATGGGTGGACCTCTGACGTGATGGGTGGACCTCTGACGTGATGGGTGGACCTCTGACGTGATGGGTGGACCTCTGATGTGATGGGGGGACCTCTGACGTGATGGGTGGACCTCTGACGTGATGGGTGGACCTCTGATGTGATGGGTGGACCTCTGACGTGATGGGGGGACCTCTGACGTGATGGGGGGACCTCTGATGTGATGGGGGGACCTGTAATGTGATGGGGGGACCTCTCATGTGATGGGGGACCTCTCATGTGATGGGGGACCTCTCATGAGATGGAGGACCTCTCATGTGATGGAGGACCTCTGATATGATGGAGGACCTCTGATATGATGGGGGGACCTCTGATATGATGGGGGGACCTCTGATATGATGGGGGGACCTCTGATATGAGGGGCATCTCTGATATGAGGGGGGATCTCTGATATGATGGGGGGACCTCTGATACAATGGGGGGACCTCTGATACAATGGGGGGACCTCTGATACAATGGGGGGACCTCTGATACGATGGGGGGACCTCTGATACGATGGGGGACCTCTGATGTGATAGGGAATCTCTGATATGAAGGGGGACCTCTGATATGATGGGGGGACCTCTGATATGATGGGGGATCTTTGATATGATGGGGGGACCTCTGATATGAAGGGGACCTCTGATATGAAGGGGACCTCTAAAGTGATGGGAGAACCTCTGATATAAATTGAGCTTTGATGTGACTAACTGGCTGTATCACCAGGTGAAAATAAGGGAAAGAAAGCCTAAAAAAGGAAACAAATGCAGCCATCACATCTAAGAATTCTAAGCTGCCATATAATAAATGTTTGCTTTTGGCACTTTATTCTGCTTTCAGTACACCAGTGTGAACGAGGCCTTTATATAAAAAGCTGCAATTAAAATAAAAGGCAATTCTGACATTATTGACATGGTACTTGAGCATTTCGGTGTAAAATAAAGTTTAGTAAATCCGGCTGACTTACAGATGCTTTTGGTTTGCAGTTGATCAGAGGCAGGCTGACCCCATAGTTCTGGTCCAGGAGGTCACGATGGGTTGGCTTCTCAGGATTACAGATGATGCGCGTACTGAAGGCTCGCTTGTGCTGGAACAGAGATGGATCTACGATGATTACAGCATCACATAGTGTTTTCATGCACACTGTGGGCTCCAATACATATATACACAACGCACAGCATGCACAGAACACAGCCACATGTTACCTCCAGGCTGAATGGAGGAGCCTCCAGCTAGACAGGGCAAAAAAAAAAACGACGACGGGGGGAAAATTCTAGTGTGATCCATGTCAAGGGATATAAACGTACGGTAATCAGTGCCCGATTGGGGCCCGTAAGCCTCTGCCACTTTGTTTAAGGGCCCCGCAACAACGGATCAAAATAATATTGATTTGATCTTAAAAGAAAATGACAATATAGCTTTCCTAAAATTGTTTACAAAAGATAGAGAAAAGGAATCAACTCAAAGAAACGAAAACTTTACATTAACCACTTGACCTCTGGAAGATTTACCCCCCCCCCCCCCCCCCTCGTGACCAGGAAATTTTTTGTGATACGGCGCTGCGTTATTTTAACTGACAATTGCGCGGTCATCTAATGCTGCACACAAATTACATTTTTATCATTTTTTTACCACAAATAGGAGCTGTCTTTTGGGGGGTGTTTGATCACCTCTGCGGTTTTTATTTTTTGCATTATAAACAAAAAAAAGGCCGACAATTTTGAAAAAAAAAACAAAAAAAAACAGTATTTCTTACTTTCTGCTATCTGAAAGGAAATTAATAGGAGGCGGGACTTTAAATGAACTAGAGTGGCAGCAATTAAATAATAAATATATAGTGTAAGGTGAACAGCAGAGCTTTATTGGTAAAATAGGTAACCATTTCATAATTCAAATACAGTAGTACATATAATGCTGGTAAAACATATGAAAATGACACAATAATGTGTCTCCTGTTGAAATAATGACAAGAATAAAAATGAACAATATTTGGCATAGGCAAAATAGTAGCAGTATTGTCTCGAAGAGACTGAAATAAAGTTCCGTGGTTCACCACAAGCCTAGGGTTACGTAGGTAATAAATGGTACTGCCTGCAGGACCTATGGCTTCACTAAGCCTGAGGAATGGATATAGTATGGTAACTTGAGATAGGGACACGGCATATTGAGGCTCTACGCGTTTCGTGGCCAACGCCACTCGTCAGGAGCATGTGCGTGATGTTTCTATGATAAGAAAGGTAGGTAATAATTAATTAACGGTAAAGAACAACATGGACAGACTGTGATGAAGAAACCAACAATTGGCTGGATACTCCGCTCCAGCTGACGGCACCCGATCTCTACACCATGCATCACGGCGTGACGTTGGTGGGCGTTTCCATGGTGAGGTACTTATGGGCGCCACTCCGGGCGGTCTGTCACTCTAGGCTCTCTGTTCCTCGGATCACACACTTATTGTAATCTACTCCTCCTGATGTTCAGTTTCTCTTCCATGAGGTAACCTGACTCTTCTACTCACGGTCCATTCATTCATTTTCCAACACCTCTTTGGTTCTTCCCGGGTCACTCACCATCTTCACGTCTCCTTCCTCCCTCACTTATCTTCACGGGCTAACCCCCTCACCTTAGCCCTCACTTTTCAACTATTTCACCACCCCTTTAGTTTTCCCCTCCCTTTCCCCCCCCCCTCTCACTATTTATCATTTTATATTTAATTTTTTTCACTATCAGCTTTATATCAATCACCTGTCATTTCACCACAGAGTTGCCTCGTGTGTTCTCACCGATTCAGGGTGCTGCCCGTGTGGGTCCTTCCCATCGAGATGCCCACCTCGGCTCCCGGTTGGAGGTGTTCCTGGATATAGGGGTCACCCCACCACTGCCATACCTATTTAGCTACTCCAACTAGTAAGTACCAACCAATTGTTGGTTTCTTCATCACAGTCTGTCCATGTTGTTCTTTACCGTTAATTAATTATTAACTACCTTTCTTATCATAGAAACATCACGCGCATGCTCCTGACGAGTGGCGTTGGCCACGAAACGCGTAGAGCCTCAATATGCCGTGTCCCTATCTCAAGTTACCATACTATATCCATTTCTCAGGCTTAGTGAAGCCATAGGTCCTGCAGGCAGTACCATTTATTACCTACGTAACCCTAGGCTTGTGGTGAACCACGGAACTTTATTTCAGTCTCTTCGAGACAATACTGCTACTATTTTGCCTATGCCAAATATTGTTCATTTTTATTCTTGTCATTATTTCAACAGGAGACACATTATTGTGTCATTTTCATATGTTTTACCAGCATTATATGTACTACTGTATTTGAATTATGAAACGGTTACCTATTTTACCAATAAAGCTCTGCTGTTCACCTTACACTATATATGTATTATTGAATTGCTGCCACTCTAGTTCATTTAAAGTCCCGCCTCCTATTCGTTTCCTTTCAGATATAATTGGGATGGAATTGTGTAACCTTACCGGGCCACACTCTTCATATAAAGTCCCTAGGGATGGAAAATACACAGCCTTACCAGGCCTTTGATTTCCTGAAAGTCCCTAAGATCCTCAACCCCCTTCTTACTTTCTGCTATAAAACATATCCAATAAAGAAATTTAAACAATCAAATCTCTTAATTTTTAGCAAAAATATATTCTGCTACATGTCTTTGGTAAAAAATAAAATAAAAATCTCAATAAGTGTATATTGATTGGTTTGCATGAAAGTTACAGGGTCTACAAACTATGGGATATAGACTGGATTTATTTTATTTTATTGTAGTTATGGCAGCGATCAGCGGGACTGTGATATTGTGGCAGTCAATCTGACACTACAGTGCCTTGAAAAAGTATTCATACCCCTTGAAATTTTCCACATTTTGTCATGTGACAACCAAAAATGTAAATGTATTTTATTGGGATTTTATGTGATAGACCAACTCAAAGTGCCACATAATTGTGAAGTGAAAGGAAAATGATAAATGTTTTTTTTTACAAATGTGTGAAAAGGGTGGGGGGCATTTGTATTCAGTCCCCTTTACTCTGATACCCCTAACTAAAATCCAGTGGAACCAATTGCCTTCAGAAGTCACCTAATTAGTAAATATAGTCCACCTGTGTGTAATTTAATCTCAGTATAAATACAGCTGTTCTGTGAAGCCCTCAGATGTTTGTTAGAGAACCTTAGTGAACAAACAGCATCATGAAGGCCAAGGAACACACCAGACAGGTCAGGGATAAAGTTGTGGAGAAGTTTAAAGCAGGGTATTTATAATAAAAATATCCCAAGCTTTGAACATCTCACGGAGCTCTGTTCAATCCATCATCCGAAAATGGAAAGATTATGGCACAACTGCAAACCTACCAAGACATGGCCATCCACCTAAACTGACCGGGCCGGGCAAGGAGAACATTCATCAGAGAAGCAGCCAAGAGGCCCATGGTAACTCTGGAGGAACTGCGGAGAGCCACAGCTCAGGTGGGAGAATCTGTCCACAGGACAACTATTAGTCGTGCTTCTCCACAAATCTGCCCTTTATGGAAGAGTGACAAGAAGAAAGACATTGGTGAAAGAAAGTCATAAGAAGTCCCAATTGCAGTTTGTGAGAAGCCATGTGGGGGACACAGCAATCATGTGGGGGACACAGCAAACATGGAAGAAAGTGCTCTGGTCAGATGAGACCAAAATTGAACTTTTTGGCCTAAAAGCAAAACGCTATGTGTGGCGGAAAACTAACACTGCACATCACCCTGACAACACCATCCCTACCGTGAAACATGGTGGTGGCAGCATCATGTTGTGGGGATGATTTTCTTCAGCAGGGACAGGGAAGCTGGTCAGAGTTGATGGGAAGATGGATGGAGCCAAATACAGGGAAATCTTAGGAGAAAACCTGTTAGAGTCTGCAAAAGACTTGAGACTGGGGCGGAGGTTCACCTTCCAGCAGGACAACGACCCGAAACATACAGCCAGAGCTACAATGGAATGGTTTAGATCAAAGCATATTCATGTGTTAGAATGGCCCAGTCACAGTCCAGACCTAAATCACATTGAGAATCTGTGGCAAGACTTGAAAATTGCTGATCACAGACGCTCTCCATCCAATCTGACAGAGCTTGAGATATGTTACAAAGAAGAATGGGCAGAAATGTCCCTCTCTAGATGTGCAAAGCTGGTAGAGACATCCCCAAAAAGACTTGCAGCTGTAATTGCAGAGAAAGGCGGTTCTACAAAGTATTGACTCAGGAGGGCGACATACAAATGCCCCCCACACTTTTCACATATTTTTAATTTTTTTAATTTTGAAAAACATTTATAAATTTTCCTTCCACTTCACAATTATGTGCCACTTTGTGTTAGTCTATCACATAAAATACATTTACGGTTTTGGTTGTAACATGACAAAATGTGGAAAATTTCAAGGAGTGTGAATACTTTTTCAAAGCACTGCAACTGATACTTTTGACACTTTGTAGGAACCAGTGACACTAATACAGTGTTCAGTGCTAAAAATATGCACTGTCACTGTACTAATTACACTGGCTGGGAAGGGGTTGAACTTATAGTGGGATGGCGCGCAATCTGACACTAACTGACACTTTGTGGGAGCTAACTAACTGGCACTGACATCACCAGTGACATTATTAAAGTGATCAGTGTTAATAATATGCACCAGCACTGTACTAATGACACTGGGCAGGAAGAGGTTAACATCTAGGACGATTAAGGGGTTAAATACATGCCTAACAAGTGTTTGTGTGTGTACAGTGTGCTGCTAGAAGATGTGGATCTAGTTGTTTTCATTCCCTGTATAGCGGTTTGTGCATTCCCTGCAAAGACCCAGTCTGCCCAGACAGTGTGGTCATTTGCTGACTTGGTACCATCCACAGACCCAGTCTGCCCAGACAGTATGGTCACTTCCTGACTTGGTACTATCCACAGACCCAGTCTGCCCAGACAGTATGGTCACTTCCTGACTTGGTACCATCCACAGATCCAGTCTGCCCAGACAGTATGGTCACTTCCTGACTTGGTACCATCCACAGACCCAGTCTGCCCAGACAGTATGGTCACTTTCTGACTTGGCACCATCCACAGACCCAGTCTGCCCAGACAGTATGGTCACTTTCTGACTTGGTACCATCCACAGACCCAGTCTGCCCAGACAGTATGGTCACTTCCTGACTTGGTACCATCCACAGACCCAGTCTGCCCAGACAGTATGGTCACTTCCTGACTTGGTACCATCCACAGACCCAGTCTGCCCAGACAGTATGGTCACTTTCTGACTTGGCACCATCCACAGACCCAGTCTGCCCAGACAGTATGGTCACTTACTGACTTGGTACCATCCACAGACCCAGTCTGCCCAGACAGTATGGTCACTTCCTGACTTGGTACCATCCACAGACCCAGTCTGCCCAGACAGTATGGTCACTTGCTGACTTGGTACCATCCACAGGCAGATTAACTCATCAACCACTTGCCCACCCTGCACTGTACATATATTGCAACAGTGCGGGTCGGCTGTGCAGAATCACATATACAGTATTATACGGGATTCTGCATTTTTGGGTAGGCGGCGCGTGGATGCCCGCCCTGCCTACCCTGCTGTGCTGTGATTAGTCACAGCTCAAGCCAATCAGCGGATGTCAGCCAATGGATGGCTGGCTTTGGATGGATGGCTCTGATCTTCCCTGTCACTGAACACAGCTCTGTGCTGTTTACACTCACAGAGCTGTGTTCTGGGAAGATCAGAGCCGATCAGCGGGTGCTGGTGATCATCCATTGGCTGACATCTGCTGATTGGCTTGTGCTGTGACTAATCACAGCACAGCAAGGTGGATGGGCGGGCGTCTGCAATATATGTACAGTGCAAGGTGGGCAAGTGGTTAATGAGTTAATTTGCCTGTGGATGGTACCAAGTCAGCAAGCAGGGCCGGTGCTACCACTAGGCAAACTAGGCAGCTACCTAGGGCGCACTGCTGCCTAGGGCACCCGGCCACTGGTGTTCATACTCTCTGCAGTAAGCAACGAAGTCTCAGCATCAGCAGGCAGTCGCTGCTCTGTTCGCACATAGTGTCAGAGGTGCAGCGGCGGTGGAGGACTTTGTCTGTCCCGAGTCCCGAATGGATGGAAACAAGCAAACATTAATTGATGGGCGCTGGTAGACTGCATTGATGGGCGCTGGTGAGGCTACATTGATGGGCGCTGGTGAGGCTGCATTGATGGGCACCGGTGAGGCTGCACGGATGGGCGCTGGTAGGCTGCATTGAGATGCACTGGTGAGGCTGCATTGATGGGCGCTGGTGAGGCTGCATTGATGGGCGCTGGTGAGGCTGCATTGATGGGCGCTGGTGAGGCTGCATTGATGGGCACCGGTGAGGCTGCACTGATGGGCGCTGGTAGACTGCATTGAGGGGCACTGGTGAGGCTGCATTGATGGGCGCTGGTGAGGCTGCATTTGATGGACCCTGGTGAGGCTGCACTGATAGGCTGCATGAGGGGCGCTGGTGAGGCTGCATTGATGGGCGCCGGTGAGGCTGCACTGATGGGACTGCATTTGATGGGCGCTGGTGAGGCTGCATTTGATGGGCGCTGGTGAGGCTGCATTTCATGGATGCTTCATTAAAAAGGAGGGGTATACATGGGCAGGGCAAAGGGGGTGAGGTCAGGAGTGGAGCCAGGAGGACGGGGCAAAATTAGGTTTCGCCTAGGGTGTCAAAAATCCTTGCACCAGCTCTGTCAGCAAGTGACCATACTGTCTGGGTAGACTGGGTCTGTGGATGGTACCAAGTCAGCAAGTGACCATACTGGCTGGGCAGACTGGGTCTGTGGATGGTACCAAGTCAGCAAGTGACCATACTGTCTGGGCAGACTGGGTCTGTGGATGGTACCAAGTCAGCAAATGACCATACTGTCTGGGTAGACTGGGTCTGTGGATAGTACCAAGTCACCAAGTGACCACACTGTCTGGGCAGACTGGGTCTGTGGATAGTACCAAGTCACCAAGTGACCATACTGTCTGGGTAGACTGGGTCTGTGGATGGTACCAAGTCAGCAAGTGACCATACTGTCTGGGTAGACTGGGTCTGTGGATGGTACCAAGTCACCAAGTGACCATACTGTCTGGGCAGACTGGGTCTGTGGATGGTACCAAGTCAGCAAGTGACCATACTGTCTGGGTAGACTGGGTCTGTGGATGGTACCAAGTCAGCAAGTGACCATACTGTCTGGGCAGACTGGGTCTGTGGATGGTACCAAGTCAGCAAGTGACCATACTGTCTGGGCAGACTGGGTCTGTGGATGGTACCAAGTCAGCAAATGACCATACTGTCTGGGCAGACTGGGTCTGTGGATAGTACCAAGTCACCAAGTGACCATACTGTCTGGGCAGACTGGGTCTGTGGATGGTACCAAGTCACCAAGTGACCATACTGTCTGGGCAGACTGGGTCTGTGGATGGTACCAAGTCAGCAAGTGACCATACTGTCTGGGCAGACTGGGTCTGTGGATGGTACCAAATCAGCAAATGACCATACTGTCTGGGCAGACTGGGTCTGTGGATGGTACCAAGTCACCAAGTGACCATACTGTCTGGGTAGACTGGGTCTGTGGATGGTACCAAGTCACCAAGTGACCATACTGTCTAGGCAGACTGGGTCTGTGGATGGTACCAAGTCAGCAAGTGACCATACTGTCTGGGCAGACTGGGTCAATGTACAAAGAAGCAACATTTGGCATTTGAAACAGAACAGAAACTTGTTCCATATAGGACAGGGGTCTCTAAACAAAGGGCCAGTTTACTGTCCTCCAGACTTAAGCGGGGGCCAGACTGTGGCCATTTCAAGTATAAAATGTCCAGACATCAGTAGGAGTAAACAAATGAATGAATGAATGAGTGACTTGTATAGCGATACAAATGCGAACTGAATCGCCTCAAGGCGCTTTTTGCAGCCAGTGTCTGCCTGGCTGGTGCGGTCATTAACCCCGTAGGATCTTGACACGCTTGGGACACACATTCGTACACATATATACTGGGCCAATTTGGACAAGATCCAATTAACCTACCAGCATGTCTTTGGAGTGTGGGAGGAAACCGGAGTACCCGGAGGAAACCCACGCAGACACAGGGAGAACATGCAAACTCCAGGCAGATGGTGTCGTGGTCGGGATTCGAACCAGCGACCCTTTTGCTGCCAGGTGAAAGTGTTAACCACTACACCACTGTGCCCCATCTTTGGTGTCAGTGAGAGGAATTGTGCCCCATTGTTAGTGTAATTGGGTGGGAAGGATCATGCCCCCATCATTGGTGGAATTGTGCCTCTTCGTTGGTGTTGGAGGGAATTATGCCTTATTGTTGGTGTGAGAAGATGAAATATTGCCCCAAGGGCCGGAAAAAAAAGCAAGCAAAGGGCCGCAGTCAGCCCTCGGGCCACAGTTTGGAGACCACTGATATAGGCCAATGTAAGCAAAATGGCCATCCTCAGGTAGGAATAGATATAAAAGCACACTGCAAACCCCCGACATTCATTCCGTTACAGACAAACCAGAAAGGCATTCATTGGTCAAAGTGATTAGTAACGAGAACTCTGCGCGGTGCAGCTGGTGACTGCGGCTTCGGCTTACTCAATCACGCCATTTTATAAGCAGGACTCGGCTTTTATTGAGCCAACTGAGGTTTACCTTGTTTGAAGGATAGAAGGTGGCAGATTATAGGTGGCAATTTCCCAGCTGGAACCCCAACTAGTTAATAATAAGACTGCTCCTGCCAGCGTGCCATGCTTGAGAACAGCTGGTAAAGCAGCACTTTCCTTCCGATAAGAAATGAGGTGCGCGTTACGGCACAGGATATGTATTTTTAAGCAGGTGCTGGAGGTTTGTAGCTGTAAAGACGTGGAAGCAGCGCTGTGCCCTGGGTGGGTGATGGCGGTAAAAACAGGTCAGCTTAATGGCGTTCTGATCATTGACACAGAACCGCGTACAGCCCTCGCAATATGAAAAGGATTAGTAATTATCCTAAAGCTGCCCATACACTACGAGATCTTAGAACGACCATTTGATACTCTTGGATAGAAATTTTAGTGTTTTTATACTCATGTTAGTCATTTTATACATGCCTAAAAAAATAAAATGTTTAAAAGTCTATATACAATACTGTGCAAAAGTTTTAGGCAGGTGTGAAAAAATGCTGCAAAATGAAGAATACTTTCAGAAATAGAAGTGTTAATTGTTAATTTTTTTAGCAACTAACAAACAACATGGAGAGTAAATGAACAGGAGAAAAATCAAAATCCAATCAATCAGTGGCGGCTGGTGCTCAAAATTTTTGGGGGGGCACAAACAAACAAAAAAAATAAAAACATCAATTGCAGCCTCACTGTGCCTATCACACGCACCCACTGTGCCCATCAAACGCAGCCACTGTGCCATAAAATTGTCGCCACTGTGCCATGCCATAAAACGTAGCCACTGTGCCCATCAATTGTCACCACTGTGCCATGCCATCAAACGCAGCCACTGTGCCATCAATTGTCGCCACTGTGCCCATCAATTGCCGCTACTGTGCCCATCAAACACAGCCACTGTGCCCATCAAACACAGCCACTGTGCCATAAAATTGTCGCCACTGTGCCATAAAATTGTCACCACTGTGCCATAATATTGTCGCCACTGTGCCATGCCATCAAACGCAGCCACTGTGCCATGCCATCAAACGCAGCCACTGTGCCCATCAATTGTCGCCACTGTGCCATGCCATCAAACGCAGCCACTGTGCCATCAATTGTCGTCACTGTGCCCATCAATTGTCGCCACTGTGCCATGCCATCAATTGTTGCCACTGTGCCATGCCATTGTTGCCACTGTGCCCATCAATTGTTGCCACTGTGCCATGCCAAACGCAGCCACTGTGCCATCAATTGTCACCCCCGTGCCATGCCAAACGCAGACACAGTGCCATGCCATTGTTGCCACTGTGCCCATCAATTGTCGCCACTGTGCCATGCCAAACGCAGCCACTGTGCCATGCCATTGTCGCCACTGTGCCATGCCAAATGCAGCCACTGTGCCATGCAATTGTCGCCACTGTGCCCATCAATTGCCACCAGTTGCCCCCTAAAATGCCGCCAGATTGCCCCCCCCCCTCCGCCTGGCACTTACCTTTCTTGGTCAGCCATCCTCGGATCCTCCTCCACGATCCCTCAATGTAGTCTCGCCCTCGATGTCGCTTCAGCCAATCAGGTTACCGGTAACCAGATCCGGTGAACCTGATTGGCTGAGATGCATGTCAGTGTTAAACAAGGAACGCACCCCCCGTGCGTCCCCTGGTTAACTATTTGGAAGCCCTCAGGATGTAATCGGAAAGCCTATCAGAGCCACTGGCTCTGATAGACACTTCCACAGCCAACCAGCTGCCGTTATTCAGATGGCCGGCGCTCGCCAGGGGGCCGGCCATCTGAATAGTGGGTGGCAGCGGCGACAATACATAGATTCATGCAATGCATGAATCTATGTATTGTTTATCAGTGGCGGTGCAGGAGTGAGTGGGGGCGGCACTCTTGCGTCCCTCTATGGACGCACCACCACTGCAATCAATATTTGGTGTGATTACTCTTTGCCTTCAACCCAGCATCAGTTCTTCTAGGTAGACTTGCACACAGTTTTTGAAGGAACTCGCTGGTAGGTTGCTCTATGTACATCGTGGAGAACTAAGCGCAGATCTTCTGTGGATGTCGGCTGCCTCCAATCCTTCTGTCTCTTCATGTCATCCCAGACAGACTCCACGATGGGTGAGATCAGGGCTCTGTGGGGACCAAACCATCACTTCCAGGACTCCTTATTCTTCTTTACATTGAAGATAGTTCTTAATGACATTGGCTGTATGTTTGGGGTGGTTGTCCTGCTGCAGAATGAATTTGGGGACAATCACACGCCTCCCTGATGGTATGGCATGACGGATAAGTATCTGCCTGTATTTCTCAGCATTGAGGACAACATTGATCCTGACCAAATCTCCAACTCCATTTGCAGAAATGCAGCCCCAAACTTGCCAGGAACCTCCACCATGCTTCACAGTTTCCTGCAGACACTCATTATTGTACCGCTCTCCAGCCCTTCAACCAACAAACTGCCTCCTTCTTCTACAGCCAAATATTTAACATTTTGACTCATTAGTCCAGAGCACCTGCTACGATTTTTCTGCACCCCAGTTCCTATGTTTTCCTGTATAGTTGAGTCACTTAGCCTTGTTTCCATGTCTGAGGTGTGGAGTTTTGGCTGCAATTCTTCCATGAAGACCCTTTCTGGCCAGACGTTAGATGGGTGTATCTGGGTCCCATTGGTTTCTGTCAGTTCTGTGCTAATGGCACTGCTGGACATCTTCTGATGTGGAAGGGAAGTAAGCATGATGTGTCTTTCATCTTCTGCATTAAGTTTCCTTGGCTGACCACTGCATCTACGTTACTCAACGTTACCCGTTTCTTTGTGATTTTTCAAAAAAGCTTGTACAGCAAATCTTGGAACCTCAGTCTACTTTGAAATCTTTGCCTGGGAGAGACCTTGCTGATGCAGTATAACTATCTTGTGTCTTGTTGCTGTGCTCAGTCCTGCCACGGTGTCTGACCTGTGACATGAAACGGTCTTCTACATCCTCACCTAGTAGCAGAGTTTGGCTGTTCCTCACCTAGTTTTAAACCTCCTTCACAGCTGTATTGCTTTAGTTAATGACTGTGTTTCAGCCTCCATATGACATTAATGATAAATAGCACCTGCTTGGTATAATTGGTTAATCATTAGGCTTGTGCAACTCGTTTCGTAACGAATCGAAATTCGTCCGAATTTAGCAACTTTCGGACATTCGGAAGCATTCGAATTTCCGAACAAAGCAATTACGAATAAAACCGAATCCGAAATAAATTATACCGCAAAATAGCGAATGCCCGAATGTCTTCGGCATAATTCGTTATGAAAAAAGTTACGAATGTACGAATCCATTCGAAGCACAATAACACTCACTCTGCTCTCTGCTTCTCCCTCACCATGCTGAACTCCCTCTCAAAATGGTGTACAGGGGGCGGAGGCTATAGCCGCATGAAAAAACGAAAGTAAAATACGAGATTTCAAATCCATTCGAAGCACAATAACACTCTGCTCTGCTTCTCCCTCACCGTGCTGAACCCTCTCAAAATGGTGTACAGGGGCGGAGCCTATAGCCGCATGTAAAAAACGAAAGTAAAATACGAGATTTCGAATCGTTACAAATAACCGCTATGTATTTAGAAAAGTACAAATCCATTCGAAGCACGTTAGGCATAATAGGCAGCGTCGTTGTGAGAGAGACACGGAAAATTACGAATCAACGAACCCAAAAAAAGTTACGAAAGTAGGAGTTGTGTCCAGAATCAACGAAAAACAACGTACTCTACCGAAAGTACGAATTATAAATCAACTAAAAATTCAACGAAAAATGTCGCTTGCGAAAATACGAATTAGTCCGAACACGAAAAATCCCGTCTAGCAAAATTACGAATGATTACGAATCAACAGGACCGGAAAGAAACGAACCGAAACGGAACGAATTTTTCCGTTGTGCACAAGTCTATTAATCATACACCTGTCTCTTATCCTACAAAATCCCTGAATTTGTGAAAGTGTAAAAACTGATGCTGGTTTGAAGCCAAAGGGCAGACACACAAATATTAATTTGATTTGGATTTTTCTTCTGTTCGCTCACTTTACATTGTGTAAATTGATAAAAATAAACAGTTAAAATATATATTTTTGAAAGCATTCTTACTTTACTGCATTTCTTCACACCTGCCTAAAATGTTTGCAGAGTACTGTACAGTATATACTCCTATGTATATACATATACAGTATAATGTATGCTGACTTTACCACGTAAGTGCACCCAGGCTATTGTTCTATATTCAGTGTAAGGTGGTTACCCTGGGATTATAAATATAAATATATATATATATATATCATCTCACAAAAGTAAGTACACCTCGCACATTTTTGTAAATATTTTCTTCTATCTTTTCATGTGACAACACTGAAGAAATGACACTTTGCTACAATGTAAAGTAGTGAGTGTTCAGCTTGTATAACAGTGTAAATTTCCTCTCCCCTCAAAATAACTCAACACACAGCCATTAATGTCTAAACCGCTGGCAACAAAAGAGAGTACACCTAAGTGAAATGTCAAAATTGGGACCCAAAGTGTCAATATTTTGTGTGGCCGCCATTATTTTCCAGCCCTGCCCTAAAGTGGTTGTAAACCCACTTTTTCAACTTGCACCTACAGGTAAGCCTAGATTAAGGCTTACCTGTAGGTGCAAGAAATATCTCCTAAACCTATACGGTTTAGGAGATATTTACTAAAAATGAACGGCGCATTCATGGGGTTAATCCCATTAAAAAAACGGCTACTTCCCAGCAATCGCTGGGCGTAGCCGAATGTGACGGCTCTCGCACGCATGCGCAGAATGACGTCTCCGCCGCTCCGGCCAATCACAGCGTCGGAGCGGCGCTGTGATTGGCTGGTGCGGCGATACCCGGAAGTAACCTTCCGGCTATCGCCGCAGAGATGGATGCGGCTGAAGAGGGAGAAGAGGACGGCTTCGGGGGCCCCGATCTAAGGTAAGTGATGCATAATGAGCTATTATGCTAGTCATATTAGCTCATTATGCCTTTCTCTTACAGGTAGTTATGGAAAAAAAAAAATAGGGTTTACAACCACTTTAACACTATTGGGCATGGAGGTCACCAGAGCTTCACAGGTTGCCACTGGAGTCCTCTTCCCCTCCTCCATGATGACATCACAGATCTGGTGGATGTTAGAGACCTTGCGCTCCTCCACCTTCCGTTTGAGGATGCCCCACAGATGATCAATAGGGTTTAGGTCTGGAGACATGCTTGGCCAGTCCATCACCTTTACCCTCAGTTTCTTTAGCAAGGCAGTGGTCGTCTTGGAGGTGTGTTTGGGGTCGTTATCATGTTGGAATACTGCCCTGCGGTCCAGTCTCTGAAGGGAGGGGATCATCCTCTGCTTCAGTATGTCACAGTACATGTTGGCATTCATGGTTCCCTCAATGATCTGTAGCTCCCCAGCCCCAGACCATGACACTCCCACCACCATGCTAGACTGTAGGCAAGACACACTTGTCTTTGTCCTCCTCACCTGGTTGTGGCCACACACGCCTGACACCATCTGAACCAAATACGTTTATCTTGGTCTCATCAGACCACAGGACATGGTTCCAGTAATCCATGTCCTTAGTCTGCTTTTCTTCAGCAAACTGTTTGCGGGCTTTCTTGTGCATCATCTTTAGAAGAGGCTTCCTTCTGGGATGACAGCCATGCAGACCAATTTGATGCAGTGTGCGGCGTATGGTCTGAGCACTGACAGGCTGACCCCCCACCCCTTCAACCCCTGCAGCAATGCTGGCAGCACTCATACGTCTATTTCCCAAAGACAACCTCTGGATATGACGCTGAGCACGTGCACTCAACTTCTTTGGTGGTCCACGGTGAGGCCTGTTCTGAGTGGAACCTGTCCTGTTATACCGCTGTATGGTCTTGGCCACCGTGCTGCAGCTCAGTTTCAGGGTCTTGGCAATCTTCTTATAGCCTAGGCCATCTTTATGTAGAGCAACAATTCTTTTTTCAGATCCTCAGAGAGTTCTTTGCCATGAGGTGCCATGTTGAACTTTCAGTGACCAGTATGAGAGAGTGAGAGCAATAACACCAAATTTAACAAACCTGCTCCCCATTCACACATGAGACCTTGTAACACTAACAAGTCACATGACACTGGGGAGGGAAAATTGCTAATTGGGCCCTCACTTGGGGGTGTACTCACTTTTGTTGCCAGCGGTTTAGACATTAATGGCTGTGTGTTTAGTTATTTTGAGGGGACAGCAAATGTACACTGTTATACAAGCTGCACAGTCACTACTTTACATTGTAGCAAAGTGTCATTTCTTCAGTGTTGTCACATGAAAAGATAGAAGAAAATATTTACAAAAATGTGAGGGGTGTACTCACTCTTGTGAGATACTGTGTGTATATGTGTATATATATATATATATATAAATCTGAACTTGTAGAAGCTTAAAGCGGTTGTATACCATCATATAGTACATGCACCTACAGGTAAGCCTACATTAAGGGAGCCCGCCGGACACTACCGGAACTCGCGCATGCGCGGGGATCGTGCCATTTCTCGCGTATCGCCGCTCCGGCCAGTCACAGCGCCGGAGCGGCAATACCCGGAAGTCACTCCGGGTATCATGGCGGCGACGGAGGATGTGACCGCTGCGGGGGCTTCGTTCTAAGGTAAGTAAATTGATAATGAACTAGCATGCTAGTCATACTAGCTCATTATGCCTTTGCCTTGCAGGTTTAAAAAAAAAAAAAAAAAAGTTTTGCGATATACAACCGCTTTAATGGAAACGAAAAAGATTGAACCAAAACTATTGTATGTTTAAAATCAGCTTGAGGTAGTAAATAATTATCATTTTTTTTGTTTTTAAATTGTAAAAAGTATTCTGCAATGCACAAGCCTAAATAATGAAGTCAGTAAAAAAAGAGATAAGGTAGGGGCAACTTTTCTAGCTATTGGTCCAATTACACAGTTACATAGTTAGTCTGGTTGAAAAAAAAACACAGGTTCATCTAGATCAACCAATAATTTAATATATATTTTTTTTAAATCATACAATCCCATATACACAATCCCTCACCCACAGTTGATCGAACGGAAGGTGAAAAACCCCAGCAGAGCATGATCCAATTTGCTACAGCAGGGGAAAAAATTTCTCCCTGATCCCCCGAGAAGCGATCAGATTTTCCCCGGATCAACTTTACCTATAAATGTCAGTACTCAGGTATATTATGTACATTTAGGAAAGAATCCAGACCTTTCTTAAAGCAATCTACTGAGCTGGCCAGAACCACCTCTGGGGAGAGTCTATTCCACATTTTCACAGCTCTTACTGTGAAGAAACCTTTCCGTATTTGGAGATGAAATCCTCTAGACATAAAGAGTGCCCCCTTGTCCTTTGTGTTGACCGTAAAGTGAATAACTCAACACCAAGTTCACTATATGGGCCCCTTATGTATTTATACATGGAGATCATATCCCCCCTTATTCTCCTCTTCTCAAGAGTGAATACCGTATATACTCGAGTATAAGCCGACCCAAATATAAGCCGAGGCACCTAATTTTACCACAAAAAACTGGGAAAACATATTGATGCGAGTATAAGCCTAGGGTGTCCATCTGCATGCCTCACTGTGCCCATGCCTCACTGTGCCCATGCCTCACTGTGTCCAATCTCCCTACCTGATCTCCTGCGCTGTGTGATTAGACTGACGTTTAACATGGGAGTCTATGGAAGGAGTGCCCGACTTTGAAAAATCGGTGCTCCCTGGCCGTAGGTCCCCATGGACAAAAAACTACAAGAGTGGAGCTACATGTGTGCCAAGTTTGGGGTCCAGGGGACCTATGGCCGGCTGGTAACGGGTCCCCAAAATCACTGGAGAAATGACAGTTTAACATGAGAGTCTATGGAAGGGGTGCCCAGGTTTGAAATATTGGTGCTCCCCAGCCGTAGGTCCCCCGGACAACAAGCTTTGCACACTTGTAGAGGAAGAGTGGGGCTACATGTGTACCAAATTTGGGGTCCAGGGGGACTTACGGCCGGCCAGAATCAGGCGCACAAAGGTGAAGATGGACACAGACTCGAGTATAAGCCGAGGGGGGCATTTTCAGCACAAAAAAATGTGCTGAAAAACTTGCCTAATGCCGCGTACACACGATCGATTTTCTCGACGGTGAAAACACCGTCGAGAAAATCAACAGGAAAAAACGAGGAACGGCTTGTTTCCCTACACACGCCCGTTTTTCCTGACATTTTTTCTCTTGGTCGAGAAAAACGACAGTGTGTAGGCTCCCTGGCAGTGTTTCACTATGGGCAATCTGCCGCGGAAAAAAATGCTGCGAATCACGACGAGAAAAATTAGAGCATGTTCTAATTTTTCTCGTCGTGATTAATGCCGTTTTTCTCATCGGGAAAAATGATCAAAAGCCCACACACGGTCGTTTTTCTCGTCAAAGAGAAAAAATGGTCGTGTGTACGCAGCATTATACTCAAGTATATACGGTAAATTCAGTTCCTCTAATCTTTCCTCATAGCGGAGCTCCTCCATGCCTTTTATCAGTTTGGTTGCCCTTCTCTGCACTTTCTCCAGTTCCCCGATATCCTTTTTGAGAACTGGAGCCCAAAACTGAACTGCATATTCCAGATGAGGTCTTACTAATGATTTGTACAGATGATATCTCTCTCTCTCTCTCTGGAGTCCATACCTCTCCTATACAAGAAAGGACTTTGCTCGCTTTGGAAACCGCAGCTTGGCATTGCACGTTATTATTGAGCTTATGATCTACCAAAACCCCCAGATCCTTCTCCACTACGGATCCCCCCAGTTGTACTCCCCCTAGTATGTATGATGCATTCATATTCTTAGCCCCCAAGTGCAGAACTTTACATTTATCAACATTAAACCTCATCTGCCACATAGTCGCCCAATTAGACAGAGCATTGAGGTCGGCTTGTAAATTGGAGACATCCTGTAAGGACGTTATTCCACTGCATAACTTGGTGTCATATGCACAAATTGAAGATCTTCACATTGTATTTGATAAAAAAAATGAATTTTTGTATAGTAAAAATTATTATTATATAAAAAAGCATGCACAGTTGTCATAAACAATCCCAGTAATGTGTCCAATAATATTGTCAGCTCCATCTAAGGACCATAATGCAGTATTTTCCAGATTGAAGTGTCTTAGAAACATTCTGCATAATAGCCACTAGATGGCGCAGATGATGACAGGATATACACATATTAGACAGATTACGGTGGTTATTCGAGACAGCTGTGCGAATCAATCAAGCTACAATCCTATAGATTCAAGTCTGTCTCACTGTTCCTGTCTAGCATGACCTTTCTTTGTGCAAGAATTAATAAATGTCCCCAATATGTTTGAAAAAACAAAAAAAACAAACAAACATACAGGTGAATAATGGAGGCCAATTTATTAGTACTTTCATCTTGCAGCATGCAGTTACTATATCCCGTTCCTTTTACAGGGGTATCCTTTTGACGATCAAAACATTTAGTAGATGTTTAAGGCTCGGTTCACACTCCTGCGACCTGAAAGTTGCGCCACTTACAGTGATTTACTGTGCGACTTGATTATTACTTTGATGCAACCTGATGCCATTGTGAAGCGAGGGAGGGGCTACACTGCCGGGAATGTCTGAGTAATTTTCCTGTAATGCTGGATCCAAATCACATCAATATAGAGGAAAATCCAACTTGGAGGCGACTTCCATTAACCTGTTGCCGACCAGCCGCCGTCATTATACTGCGGCAGGTTGGCACGGCTGCGCAAACCGCCATAGGTAGAGCTGTGAAGGGCGCGCTCACGACGCCGGAGCTGATGCACCTGGCCGGCGGCTGCGATGTCCGCCGGCCACCCGCGATCGCTCCACAGAGAACCAGAACGGGGATCTGTCAATGTAAACAGACAGATTCCCGTTCCTACAGGGGAGTAGAGAGAGATCTTCTATTCCTAGTGATCAGGAATAGCGATCTTTCTCCTCCTCCAGTCGTTCACCCCCCCCACAGTTAGAAACACCTCCCTAGGGAAAACTTAACCCCTTGATCGCCCCTAGCGTTAACCCCTTCCCTGCCAGTGACATTTCTACAGTAATCAGTGGCTATTTTTATAGCACTGATCGCTGTATAAATGTCAATGGTTCCAAAAAAGTGTCAAAAGTGTCCGATCTGTCGCAGTCCCACTAAAAATTGCTGATCACCGCCATTACTAGAAAAAAAATAACAATAAAAAAAGCCATTAATCTATCCCCTATTTTGTAGACGCTATAACTTTTGCGCAAACCAATCAATATACGCTTATTGCGTTTTTTTTTACCAAAAATATGTAGAAGAATAAATATTGGCATAAACTGAGGAAGACATTTTTTTTTTTATATATATTATAGCAAAAAGTAAAAAATATTGTTTTGTTTTCTAAATTGTCAGTCTTTTTTTGTTTATAGCGCAAAAAATAAAAACCGCAGAGGTGATCAAATACCACCAAAATAAAGCTCTATTTGTGGGGAAAAAATGACATAAATTTTGTTTGTGTACTGCGTCGCACGACCGCGCAATTGTCAGTTAAAGCGCTGCAGTGCTGTATCGCAAAAAATGGCCCGGTCAGGAAGTGGATAAATCCTTCCCGGGCTGAAATGGTTAAAGTCTATGGACACAAGTCGGATAGAAGTCACCTTGAAGTAGTACCCGGGACCTTTTCTAAAGTCATAGCGACTTCAGTAGTGCCAATTGAGAGAGCTCTCATTGAATAACATGGGATGTCACATGTCATGCGACTTGGTTGTCTCCCAAGTCATGACCCAGTAAAACTGCTATAGGGCGGTCGGCAAGTTGTTAAAGGAAAAGTACACTATAGTGGAAAAAAAATAAAGCAAAATAAAATGTTCAGTATTGCGAGGGTTAAATACTTCTAATGGGATGACAGCACTGCAGCTTTTCTCATCAGAACAGAGACTCTACCATTCAGGCTGGGTTCACACTGGTACGCTCCAACATTGGGAGCTCATGTCGCATGACGTGTGAAAATCAATGTTTCCCTATGGGAGCCGTCTTAACTGGTCCGACACAAGTCTGTCCAATTTTGAAAATTCTCCCTGCACTACTTTGGTCCGACTTTGATCCTACTTCAGCTCAATGAATATCACAGAATTCGGATCAAAGTCGGATCGTCGTCTTAACTGATCCGACTTTGGCATGCGACTTGTGCTCTACTGATGAAGGGGAACTCCACGCCAAATAAAAAAAAATAAAAAAACGACATGGGTTCCCCCTCCAAGACCATACCAAGCCCTCCGGTCTGGCATAGATTTTAAGAGGTACCCCCTACGCCGCAAAAACGGCGTGGGGCCCCCTCCCAAAATCCATACCATGCCCTTATCCGAGCACGCAGCCCTACAGGTCAGGAAAGGGGGTGGGGATGAGCACCCCCTCCTCCTGAACCGTACCAGGCCGCATGCCCTCAACATGGGGGGTGGGTGCTTTGGGGAGGGGGGGCCTTGCGCCCCCCATCCCTAAGCACCTTGTCCCCATGTTATTGAGGACAAGGGCCTCTTCACGACAACCCTGGTCGTTGGTTGTCGGGGTCTGTGGGCGGGGGGCTTATCGGAATCTGGAAGCCCCCTTTAACAAGGGGGCCCCCAGATCTCGGCCCCCCACTCTATTTGAATGAGTATGGGGTACATTGTACCCCTACCCATTCACCTAAAAAAAGTGTCAAAAATAAAACACAGTACACAGGTTTTTAAAGTAATATATTAGGCAGGTCCGGCGTCTCTTCCGACTTCTTCTCCCCTCTCCGGCTCTTCTGCCTCCTCCGCTGACGTCTTCTGCCTCTGCTGGTTCTCCTCCCCTCTCTGTTTCTTCTCCCTCTGTCCGCTGTCTTCTGCCTCTGCCGGGTCTTGTCCGCTGTCTTCTCGCTCTTTTGCCGGGTCTTCTCGCTCTGTTCTTCTTCCGATGTTGACGCAACGCTCTTTCCCGCTCTAATGCTAGATGCGCCACTACTAATATTGGCATGAGGCGGGGTCACCGGGTGGCATCACCCAGAGGCCCCACACCTTGTGACACCATCGCCCGGGGCATGATGGGACGGTGACGTCATAAGAGGGCGGGGCCTCTGGATGATGTCACCCGGTGACCCCACCCCATGCCAATATAAGTAGTGGCACACCGCGCACCCAGCATTAGAGCGGGAAAGAGCGTCGAGTCAACATCGGAAGAAGAACAGAGGGAGAACACAGCGGAAAAGACCCGGCAAAAGAGCGAGAAGACAGCGGAGAAGACCCGGCAGAGGCAGAAGACAGCGGACAGAGGGAGAAGAACCGGCAGAGGCAGAAGACGTTGACAATAGAGGGAGAAGAGCCGGAGAGGGGAGAAAAAGTCGGAAGAGTCGCCGGAGCTGCCTTAAAAAATTACTTTAAAAACCCGTGTAATGTGTTTTATTTTTGACACTTTTTTAGGTGAATGGGTAGGGGTACAATGTATCCTACCCCGACCCCGACATCAATTTTATTTGGGTACAGCGATGCAATTGTCAGTTAAAGTAACGCAGTGCAGTAACGCAAAAAATGGCCTGGTCATTAAGGGGGTAAAACCTTCCGGGGATGAAGTGGTTAAAAGCCCTCCAATGTACATTGATTGTCCGGAGGGTTTTTCCCTCAACAAATGTAGAATTACACTTTAAAAAGGGGAATTTTTGCCAAAGCTCTTTTGGTCATACTTCTCCTGTGGGTCACAAGTGTGCACTTAGTTCTGCACTCCTGCGACCCAAATTCAGCCAACAGCGCAAGCTAAAGTCTGCTGTCCACTGGTGTCACAGAACCGATCCAGGCTCTGCAGGGATCCTGACAATAATGTTGGGATCTACCCAGATGTCTGATTGACAGCTGGCTCAGGATCTCAGTGTGCCGCCCCCTCCACTGCTCGGCGCTCCAGTGAGTGTTGGAGGGACAGAGCAGAGAGCCCCTGACTGACAACCACTGCTCTGTGCTCAGAACAGACCTGAGTGATCAGCAGTCTTTCATCGCTCAGTTCTCGGTGTAGAGCCGGCAGGGGACAGATCGGATCGATGTTGCGGCCATCTAGGTGAGTATGTCTGTTTATTATTTTGGTTTACCGCACTTTTCTTTTAAATATTCAAAAATGGTGGCTGTGAACTAACCTTCTGCCCTGGTGAGAGGTGACTTAGAGTTGTGCTTAGAGGTTGTCTTCTTGTCCCTGGAATATTTGATAGAAGAAGTGTCTGGTTTTGCATTGTAGGCCCCAGTTGAGGACCCCTATGAAGACAGAGAACATTCAATATCACGCCGATGTAGGTAACTTTTCACACCCAACATTCAACTTTCTTTATTTATTTGATACTTTTACATAGTTACATAGTAGGTGAGGTTGAAAAAAGACACAAGTCCAACCTATGTGTGTGATTATATGTCAGCATTACATTGTATATCCCTGTATGTTGTGGTCATTCAGGTGCTTATCTAATAGTTTTTTGAAACCATCGATGCCCCCCGCTGAGACCACCGCCTGTGGAAGGGAATTCCACATCCTTGCCGCTCTTACAGTAAAGAACCCTCTACGTAGTTCAAGGTTAAACCTCTTTTCTTCTAATTTTAATGAGTGGCCACGTGTCTTGTTAAACTCCCTTCCACCAAAAAGTTTTTTCCCCATTGTGGGGTCACCAGTATTTGTAAATTGAAATCATATCCCCTCTCAACAGTCTCTTCTCCAGAGAGAATAAGTTCAGTGCTTGCAACCTTTCCTCAACTGTATGTTCAGGACTCCCCAAATTTGGCGAGTTTCCACCTGATGGGAGCGGGTCTGATGTGACACATACGGTGGTGAATACCTTACAGCAGAGGTAGGCAACCTCGGCCCTCCAGCTGTGGTGAAACTACAAGTCCCATGAGACATTGCAAGACCCTGACAATCACAGGCATGACTCCTAGAGGCATGATGGGATTTGTAGTTTCACCACAGCTGGAGGGCCGAGGTTGCCTACCCCTGCCTTACAGTGTTTTTTCTTAATTAGGACATCACTGGAAATATCACCACATTTTTTTCCTTGTTTAACCACTTGCCGACCAGCCACAGTATATATACTGTGGCAGCTCGGCTCTCCTGCGCAAACCGATGTACCCGTACGTCGGTCCATGCATGTTAAACTGCGGGCGCTGCACGCCGCGCCCGCAAGTCCCGCGGACACGATGTCCACCGGCGACCCGCGATCGCGGTACACAGAGGCAGAACGGGGATAAGGCGGATCCCCGTTCTGTCAGGAGACATCATGGAGATCTGGTGTTCCCAGTTATAGGGAACAGCGATCTCTGTGGTGTTCCAGTAAGCCCATCCCCCACACAGTTAGAACACACTGAGGGAACACACTTAACCCCTTGATCGCCCCCAAGTGTCAACCCCCTTCCCTGCCAGTGTAGTTTTTACATTGATCAGTGCATTTTTATAGCACTGATCAATGTAATAATGTCACTGGTCCCCGAAAAAGTGTCACTTGGGGTCAGATTTGTCCGCCGCAATGTCGCAGTCCGGCTAAAAATCGCAGATCACCACCATTACTAGTAAAAACAATAAAAAATAATAAAAGTTCATAAATCTATCTCCTATTTTGTAGACGCTATAATTTTTGCGCAAACCAATCAATATACGCTTATTGTAATTTTTTTTTTCCCGAAAATATGTAGCAGAATATATTTTGGCCTAAACCGATGAATAAATTCGTATTTTTTTTTAAAAAACGTTTTGGGGGTATGCATTACAGCAGAAAGGAAAAAATTATGTTTGTTTTTTTTTCAAAATTGTCGCTCTTTTTTTGTTTAACCACTTAAGGACCGCCGCCTGTACATTTACGTCGGCAGAATGGCACGGCTGGGCATAAGCACGTATATATACGTCCCCTTTAAGATGCCCAGCCGTGGGTCGCTCGCACCGCCAGGGACGCGCTCGCAACCCGGTCCTGAGCTCCGTGACCGCACCCGCGGGCCCGATCGCCGCCAGTGTCCCGCGATCGGGTCACAGAGCTGAAGAACGGGGAGAGGTAAGTGTAAACAAACTTCTCCCCGTGCTTCCTAGTGAGAGTGTCACTGATCGTCTGTTCCCTGTCATAAGGAACGACGATAAGTGACGTCACACGCCAAGCCACGCCCCCCCACAGTAAGAATCACTCATTAGGTCACACTTAACCCCTTCAGCGCCCTCTACAGGTTAACCCCTTCACTGCCAGTGTCATTTTCACAGTAATCAGTGCATTTTTATAGCACTGATCGCTGTAAAAATGACAATGGTCCCAAAATGGTGTCAAAGGTGTCCGATGTGTCCGCCATAATGTCGCAGTCATGATCGCTTAATAAAAATGCCATAAAACTACCCCCTATTTTGTAGACGCTATAACTTTTGCGCAAACTAATCAATAAACGCTTATTGTGATTTTTTTTACCAAAAATATGTAGAAGAATACGTATCGGCCTAAACTGAGGAAAAAAAATATGTTTTTTTATATATTTTTTTGAGAAATTTATTATAGCAAAAAGTAAAAAATATTGAATTTTTTTCCAAATTGTCGCTCTATTTTTGTTTATAGCGCAAAAAATAAAAACCGCAGAGGTGATCAAATACCACCAAAAGAAAGCTCTATTTGTGGGAAAAAAAGGACGTAAATTTTGTTTGGGAGCCACGTCACACGACCGCGCAATTGTCAGTTAAAGCGACGCAGTGCCGAATCGCAAAAAGTGGCCTAGTCTTTAACCAGCAAAATGGTCCGGGGCTGAAGTGGTTAAAGCATAAAAAAACGCAGAGGTGATCAAATACCACCAAAAGAAAGCTTTATTTGTGGGAAAAAAAAGGACATAAATTTTGTTTGGGTACAACGTCGCAATTGTCAGTTAAAGCGACACAGTGCCGTAGCGCAAAAAATGGCCTGGCCATTAAGAGGGTAAAACCTTCCGGGGCTGAAATGGTTAAGGAGGACTGCTATTGGACTCTTGTTTTGTTTTTCTTTTATGACATTTTAGTTTTATTATCTTTTTTATAATTTCTTTGCACATGGAATATTATATATTTAACCACTAAATTTTTGTATTAAACACTGAATTAATTAGGTGTTATTGTTGCGCTAATGTGAATTTTGCTAGATATGCACTTTGGTATATATATTTCATTTTCACTGCTTTTGATATTTATGGTTGTAAGTAGCAGCATTATTTGTCATTTTTCGTTATTTGGAGTGCGGGAGATCACTATTATATAATTGGGTAATTTATTGCATTTGTGCACCCTAAAATTAACTTTAGTGCATTTTTTACTGAAATTTAGCATTTGACAAACTGTTGCTCTAATATCATGTGGCATAAAAAAAAAAAATGGACCTAAAATTATTTTATTTTCTGAAATTTTTTTTTGCTGTCCGCCAATCATTTCATGTGAAGTAAAGTTTGTATGAACGCTATGGGGGTTATTTACGAAAGGCAAATCCACTTTGCACTACAAGTGCAAACTACAAGTGCAAAGTGCACTCGCTGTAGATCTGAGGGGTAGATCTGAAATGAGGGGAAGCTCTGCTGATTTTATCATTCAATCATTTGCAAGCTAAAATGCTGTTTTTTATTTTCCTTGCATGTCCGCCCTCAGATCTACAGCGACTGCACTTTCAGTGCACTTTGCACTTGAAGTTTGCACTTGTAGTGCAAAGTGGATTTGCCCTTAGTAAATAGGGATGAACTTTATGTTCGAGTCAAACTCATGTTCGACTCGAACATTGGCTGTTCGCCCGTTCGGCGAACAATTTGGGGTGTTCGCGGCAAATTCGAAAAGCCGCGGAACACCCTTTAAAAGTCTATGAGAGAAATCTAAAGTGCTCTAAAGGTTAATATGCAAGTTATTGTCATAAAAAGTGTTTGGGGACCCAGGTCCTGCCACAGGGGACATGTACAGTGGGGATCGAAAGTTTGGGCACCCCAGGTAAAAATGTGTATTAATGTGCATAACGAAGCCAAGGAAAGATGGAAAAATCTCCAAATGGCATCAAATTACAGATTAGACTTTCTTATAATATGTCAAAAAAAGTTAGATTTTATTTCCATCATTTACACTTTCAAAATGACAGAAAACAAAAAAATGGCGTCTGCAAAAGTTTGGGCACCCTGCAGAATTTATAGCATGCACTGCCCCCTTTGCAAAGCTGAGACCTGCCAGTGTCATGGATTGTTCTCAATCATCGTCTGGGAAGACCAGGTGATGTCAATCTCAAAGGTTTGAAATGGCCAGACTCATCTGACCTTGCCCCAACAATCAGCACCATGGGTTCTTCTAAGCAGTTGTCTAGAAAACTGAAACTGAAAATAGTTGACACTCACAAAGCTGGATAAGGCTATAAGAAGATAGCAAAGCGTTTTCAGATGTCAATATCCTCTGTTCGGAATGTAATTAAGAAATGGCAGTCATCAGGAACAGTGGAAGTTAAAGAAAGATCTGGAAGACCAAGAAAAATATCAGACAGAACAGCTTGCAGGATTGTGAGAAAAGCAATTCAAAACCCACGTTTGACTGCACGATCCCTCCAGAAAGATCTGGCAGACACTGGAGTTGTGGTTCACTATTCCACTATAAAGAGATACCTGTACAAATATGGTCTTCATGGAAGAGTCATCAGAAGAAAACCTCTTCTACGTCCTCACCACAAAAATCAGCGTTTGAACTTTGCAAATGAACATATAGACAAGCCTGAGGCATTTTGGAAACAAGTTCTGTGGACCGATGAGGTTAAAATAGAACTTTTTGGCCGGAATGAGCAAAGGTACGTTTGGAGAAGAAAGGGCACAGAATTTAATGAAAAGAACCTCTGTCCAACTGTTAAGCATGGGGTGGATCAATCATGCTTTGGGGTTGTATTGCAGCCAGTGGCACAGGGAACATTTCACGAGTAGAAGGAAAAATGGATTCAATAAAATTTCAGCAAATTTTGGATGGTAACTTGATGCCATCTGTGAAAAAGCTGAAGTTAAAGAGAGGATGGCTTCTACAAATGGATAATGATCCTAAACACACCTCAAAATCCACGGGGGATTACATCAAGAGGCGTAAACTGAAGGTTTTGCCATGCCCTTCACAATCTCCTGACCTCAACATTATTGAAAACCTATGGATAGACCTTAAAAGAGCAGACGTGACAGACAGCCCAGAAATCTCAAAGAACTGGAAGACTTTTGTAGGAAGAATGGGCAAAGATACCTCAAACAAGAATTGAAAGACTCTTGGCTGGCTACAAAAAGCGTTTACAAGTTGTGATACTTGCCAAAGGGGGCAGTACAAGATATTAACTCTGCAGGGTGCCCAAACTTTTGCAGACGCCATTTTTTTGTTTTCTGTAATTTTGAAAGTGTAAATGATGGAAATAAAATCTAACTTTTTTTGACATATTATAAGAATGTCTAATCTGTAATTTGATGCCATTTGGAGATTTTTCCATCTTTCCTTGGCTTCGTTATGCACATTAATACACATTTTTACCTGGGGTGCCCAAACTTTCGATCCCCACTGTATCAATGCAAAAAAAAGTTTTTAAAACGGACGTTTTTTCGGGAGCAGTGATTTTAATAATGCTTAAAGTGAAACAATAAAAGTGAAATATTCCTTTAAATTTCGTACCTGGGGGGTGTCTAAAGTATGCCTGTAAAGTGGCGCATGTTTCCCGTGTTTAGAACTGTCCCTGCACAAAATGTAATTTCTGAAGGAAAAAAAGTAATTTAAAAGCACTCGCAGGTATAATTAATTGTCGGTCCTGGCAATACAGAGAAAAGTCATTGAAAAAAAAAATGCATGGGGGTCCCCCCAAATTCAATTACCAGGCCCTTCAGGTCTGGAATGGATATTAAGGGGAACCCTGCGTCAAATTTTAAAAAAAAATTACGTGGGGTTCCCCCCAAATATCCATACCAGGCTCTTCAGGTCTGGTATGGATTTTAAGGGGAATTCCACGCCAAATAAAAAAAAAAAAATGGCGTGGAGTTCCCCCCAAAAATCAATACCAGACCCTTTATCCGAGCACGCAACCTGGCAGGCCGCAGGAAAAGAGGGTGGGACGAGAGAGCGCCCCCCCCCCTCCCGAACCGTACCAGGCCACATGCCCTCAACATGGGGAGGATGCTTTGAGCGTCTGTGACCCCTCAAAGCACCATGTCCCCATGTTGATGGGGACAAGGGCCTCATCCCCACAACCCTTGCCCAGTGGTTGTGGGGGTCTGCGGGCGGGGGGCTTATCAGAATCTGGCAGCCCCCCTTAACAAAGGGGACCCCCCGAATTCCAGCCCCCCCTATGTGAATTGGTAACGGGGTACATTGTACCCCTACCATTTCACAAAAGAAAGTGTCAAAAATTTTAAAAACCACACAGACACTGTTGTAAAAAGTCCTTTATTAAAAATAAAATTTTTTTTTAAAAAAAGCCATTACAGCGTTGTAATGCAGTCTGTCCAGCGACGATCCATGAATCATTCTCCAGCGATGCGGCGAGTCTCCAGCGATGAACGACGCACATCTTCCCTGCACCGGAGCCTCCCGGCTAATGACGCGCAAGCAGTGTTGACAGTTCTTTTATAATCAAGGTTTGGAAACCCCCATGACGCGTTAGAGGGGGCAGGGTTACCCGTCGCGTTAGAGGGGGCGGGACGGGTAACCCCGCCCCCTCTAACGCGTTATGTGTGTTTCCGACCTCGGTTATAAAAGAACTGTCAACACTGCTTGCGCGTCATTAGCCGGGAGGCTCCGGTGCAGGGAAGATGTGCGTCGTTCATCGCTGGAGACTCGCCGCATCGCTGGAGAATGATTCATGGATCGTCGCTGGACAGACTGCATTACAACGCTGTAATGGCTTTTTTTATTTTTAATAAAGGACTTTTCACAACGGTGTCTGTGTGGTTTTTAAAATTTTTGACATTTTCTTTTGTGAAATGGTAGGGGTACAATGTAAATAACCCCCTATATGTCATTAAACACCCCCATCCACTGCCTAGGGGGGCGGTTGGCGGGCGGCAAAAACAAGGCTCAACCTCGCATTTTTGCTACCTTCCAACCGCATGTCTAAAGCTAGGTTCACACATGTCCGGCTGCGGTTTGCAGTCCAATGTGGTTTTGTTCACTGGTTCAGGTGCACATTTTTACTTGAATTCGCACCTAAACTGGTTCCCAAAATCGCACAGGACCCTTTTCAGAAACGGACCGCCCCAGACATGTGTGAACTGGCTCCATTGCAGGGCAGTCCCATTCACATGTTATGCAAATCAGATGTTGTTAAAAACGCATCCGATTTGCATATACTGTACGTGAACCGAGCCTTAACCACTTCAATACCGGGCACTTTCACCCTTCCTGCCCAGTCCAATTTTCAGCTTTCAGTGCGTTTTGAATGACAATTGCGCGGTCATGCAACACTGTACCCAAACAGAATTTTTATATTTTTTCCCACCAATAGAGCTTTCTTTTGGTGGTATTTGATCACCTCTGCGGTTTTTATTTTTTTGCGCTCCTAATAAAAAACGACCGAAAATTTTGTAAAAAATAAAAAGTTTTTCTTTGTTTCTGTTACAAAACTTTGTAAATAAGTAATTTTTCTCCTTCACTGACGGGCACTGATGAGGCAGCACTGCTGGGCACTGATAAGCAGCACTGATGGGTACTGATAGGTGGCACTGATAGGCACTCATAGACGGCACTCATAGGTGGCACTGATGGGCGGCACTTTTTAGGAAGCACTGTCAGGCATCACTGATGAGCACAGAGTACCATCCTAATGGGCACGGATTGGCATCCCTGGTGGGCTCACCTGGTGGTCTCCAGTGGGCATCCCCGGTGGTTTCCAGTGAGCATCCTCGATGGGTCTGCACTGATAATCAACGCGCTGATTATCAGCGCAGACCCCCCCTGTCAGGAGAGCAGCCAATCGGATCTCATCTACTCGGGCCTGTCAGTGTGAGTAGAGGAAAGGCTGATTAATGGCTCTTCCTGGTTACCATGAGATCATCTGCGATTGGACACAGGTGATCACATGGTAAAGAGCCTACGTCATAGACTCTTTACCAGGATAGGAGATGCGGTGTGTCAGACTGACACACCACACCACCGATCGCCGCGCTGCACGCCCCCCCCCGCGGGCACGCGCTAGCACCTTATCCTGCTGGACGTCATATGACGCCCAGTCAGGATAATGAAACCACTTTCATTCTGCTATATGGTGGCGGGAAGTGGTTGATGAAGCCTTAGTTTACTAAATAATAAGTGAGATAACCATTGTTATCTGGTCAGCCTTCGCTGCACTAACTTGGTAAAAGCTAGTGAAAAGCGCAATTGGTTGCCTTTGGTTACTAGACATCTGTGCACCGTGTTATAATTTTCATTCACCACATCATTAAATTATTCTAAGCAATTACTAAAACAGAACTAAACTGCATCTGAGCACCTCAAACTGAAAACTTAATTTAATTCATTTTTATTGTTCAAAGCAAACTCCCCCCATCCATCCATGTCTCCATTCTTTATTTTGCTAAGAAATCACCCCCCCGCCTAGCATTTCTAGCTGCGGCCATCTTGAGTAAGGGCAGATGATTCATGTAGCATTTACTTCCTGGAATCCATCTGCCCTTAGCTCAGGCATGCAGGTGTCTCGGCAGAATTTGTAACGGAAGTGACGTTCCGTCGCCGCCATCTTGCTACACCCCTCACCCGTCCACAGTAAGGATACACTGAGAAGGCGGCAAGTGGACATCTTGTTACACCCACTGGAGTCTTGCATTTCACACTTATTTTTAACAGTAAACTGAGCTTATATACTGATAATTCTGTATTTTCAAATGCCTCAGACTGTTTTGATGTTGATTTTTGAAAGCAGCGTTGTTCTGTCAGATTAGCAAACCTGTGAGATCAGCATGTTTGCTGCTGCTTTTAAAATTCAACATCTAAACAGTAACATGGATTTTTAAATACAGTGGAACCTTGGATTACGAGTATAACCCGTTCCAGGAGAATGCTCGTAATCCAAAGCACTCGCATATCAAAGCGAGTTTCCCCATAAAGGTCAATGGAAACCAAAATAATTAGTTCTGCATTGACTTCTATAGCATGCAATACTGCATGTGGCCAGAGGTGGGGGGGCACCGGAGAGCCTCGGAAAAACAAAGATTCCGGTGGGTGTAACAAGATGTCCACTTGCCGCCTTCTCACTGTATCCTTACTGTTGACGAGTGCGGGGGTGTACCAAGATGGCCGTGACGGAACGTCACTTCTGTTACAAATTCTGACGGGTCCCCTAATCTAACGAAACAGGCAGGAGGGTGTGCTTAGCTGAGAAAGTCCCTCCTCCTGCGAAGACTCCTGTAATGGATGACAACATTTTGGCCTAGGCCAGAAACCTGGAAGACACTAAAAAATGTTTAAAAAGCAAACGTTCAAAACAAGAAAATATAATCTCCCTTCTTATCTATTTACTAATGCTAGAAGCATAAGGATTAAAAATAGTTCCTGTTGCTTGAGAGAGTTTAGTTCCGCTTTAACCTTGCATTAGAACTAGTAAGATGACACCTACTCCCTTCTATACTGTATGTGATAACTTACCATTTCGATGCACGTGGAGTATACTTGTCTTTGCTCTGCTCATGGAGGATTGTCATTGGGTTGCAGCTGATGTAAGCCAAATAATCCTGGGTATGCTTCTGCCAAGCCAATAACATTTATATTACATTTTAAACAAAGCATATATAAATATTTTTCTATTTTATCTTTTTAGAGGTTAAAGCAAAACTGTTAGACATTTCAAACATTTAAAAAGCAAAATTCCTGCCTAAAGAGAGGACAATACAGTAGAAAATTCTTCCAGACGTCGTAACAGACGAAACGCTTAGCGTGAAGTCTGCAATGATGCATTGTATTTTTAGTTTTTTTACTTTTTTATAACCACTTGGGGCCTCCCTACCGCAGATATACTTTCTTTTAGAATTTGATGCATAGTGCTCCTGACGAGTGGGTATAAGCTCACGAAACGCGTCGAGATTATTTCTGATGCATCTAACATTATTTAAATTCAATGGTTTTACCATGTTGTTTTATTCCAGACTGACTTCTTTATCCATTATGGGGAATTATATATGCAAAAATCTTTTGTACCATGCAATGTACTGTTATACAATGTTATTAGTATAATGAACTTTTTAATTACATTGTGTCATGAAATGTCAACCACTGATGTATCAATAAATGTTATTTATACCCCTATCATCATGTTTTGGTTCCACCACATACACCTACCTCATATAAAGTCCCAAACCTCTCCCCCCTTATGTCTACAGATAGGGATGGGGGCGTGAACCTTCCCTCACGTCCCATTTAAAGTCCCAACATTTGTCCCCCCCCCCTTTATTCATACTGCGGCAGAGCGACCCCACTGCACTGGATCACGTAAGTGTTCAGTTTCTTCCCGGGTAGGGGGCGCGCGTGTGTGCGCTCGTCGGCCCTGGCTGCGCTGCAATTCGCTGCAGCACGAGCTGATCGGCGGGTCCCGGCCAATGATTTATGGCCGGCACCTGCTGACCTGCTGAGCGAATGACGAAAATAGATCCCTTATAGACATAAAGATAGATACAATAGAATGAATATCTATTTCTGTGACATTAGTTGGGTTTTGCATGCAGTGAGCAATACTTATTTAAATAAACGGGGTGATTTTTAAGAAGAGGCAGACTTTTCACATCAGACTTACAGCGGAAATCAACTGCATCAGGCAAATTCATTTCATCAGTCCATATTTTAATGTACAGTGCCTTGAAAAAGTATTCATACCCCCTTGAAATTTTTCACATTTTGTCATGTTACAACCAAAAAAGGTAAATGTATTTTATTAGGATTTTATGTGATAGACCAACACAAAGTGAAGGAAAATGATAATTGGGTTTTTAAATTATTTACAAATAAATATGTGAAAAGTGTGGGGGGGGGGCATTTGTATGGCGCCCCCCCCGGAGTCAATACTTTGTAGAACCCCCTTTCTCTGCAATTACAGCTGCAAGTCTTTTTGGGGATGTCTCTACCAGCTTTGCACATCTAGAGAGGGACATTTCTGCCCATTCTTCTTTGTAAAATATCTCAAGCTCTGTCAGATTGGATGGAGAGCGTCTGTGATCAGCAATTTTCAAGTCTTTCCACAGATTTTCAATGTGATTTAGGTCTGGACTGTGACTGGGCCATTCTAACACATGAATATGTTTTGATGTAAACCATTCTATTGTAGCTCTGGCTGTATGTTTAGGGTCGTTGTCCTGCTGGAAGATGAACCTCTGCCCCAGTCTCAAGTCTTTTGCAGACTAACAGGTTTTCTTCTAAGATTGTCCTGTATGTGGCTCCATCCATCTTCCCATCAACTCTGACCAGCTTCCCTGTCCCTGCTGAAGAAAAGCATCCGCACCACATGATGCTGCCACCAACATGTTTCACAGTGGGGATGGTGAGTTCAGGATGAGGTGCAGTGTAAGTTTTCCACCACACATAGCGTTCTTTCACATGTTTGCTGTGTCCCCCACATGGCTTCTCGCAAACTGCGGATGGGACTTCTTATGACTTTTTTCAACAATGTCTTTCTTCTTGTCACTCTTCCATAAAGGGCAGATTTGTGGAGAAGCACGACTAATAGTTGTCCTGTGGACAGATTCTCCCACCTGAGCTGTGGATCTCTGCAGCTCATCCAGAGTTACCATGGACCTCTTCGCTGCTTCTCTGATGAATGTTCTCCTTGCCCGGCCTGGTCAGTTTAGGTGGACGGCCATCTCTTGGTAGATTTGCAGTTGTGCCATACTCTTTCCATTTTCTGATGATGGATTGAACAGAACTCCGTGAGATGTTCAAAGCTTGGGATTTTTTTTTATAAATACCCTACTTTAAACTTCTCCACAACTTTATCCCTGACCTGTCTGGTGTGTTCCTTGGCCTTCATGATGCTGTTTGCTCACTAAGGTTCTCTAACAAACCTCTGAGGGCTTCAGAGAACAGCTGTATTTATACAGAGATTAAATTACACACAGGTGGACTTTATTTACTAATTAGGTGACTTCTGAAGGCAATTGGTTCCACTGGATTTTTAGTTAGGGGTATCAGAGTAAAGGGGGCTGAATACAAATGCACGCCACACTTCTTACATATTTTTTCGTGAAAAATGTTGAAAAACATTTATCATTTTCCTTCCACTTCACAATTATGTGCCACTTTGTGTTGGTCTATCACATAAAATCCCAATAAAATACATTTACGTTTTTGGTTGTAACATGACAAAATGTGGAAAATGTCAAGGGGTATGAATACTTTTTCAAGGCACTGTATGTCAGAACATGTTTAAAGTTTCAAAGATACGGCCATTGCATGACATCAGATAAAACATGTAGACAAAGCAGGCTGTCAGTGGCGTTGTATGATAAGATAAACGCTCATATACAGTGTAATCATTAGATAGCATCTGGGGAATTTTAAAGGACAACCGTTTGCATATATCCAGCTAAGAATTCTAGAATTGTTATATCCATGCGGTTTTACGTTTAAGTGTAATAACAAAGCTAAAACAAGTACAGATAGATGTATGAAGTGGCCTTTAAAGTGGAGCTCCACCCTAAAGTGGAACTTTCGCTCATCGGATTCCTCCCCCCCTCCGGTGCCACAATCGGTACCTTTCGGGGGGAGGGGGGACAGGATACCTGTCAAAGACAGGTATCCTTACCCACTTACTGGAGTCCGGCCGTGGCGGTGAAGTCGCGCGAGGCTCCCTCCTCCTCCTCCCCTGGCCGCTGGCCTAATAGGAGAGAGGAGCAGGGCCTCGCGCATGCGCAGTAGGGTTCCCGGCGTGAAGCCGAAAGTCTTCACTGCCGGGTTCCCTTACCCGCAATGGCGACGGAAGCACCGACAGCTGATGTGAAACATCAGCTGCGGTGCCGACATCGAGGGACACCAGGACAGGTAAGTCTCCATTTATTAAAAGCCAGCAGCTGCAGTATGTGTAGCTGCTGGCTTTTAATTATTTTTTTTTTGCCCGGGGTTGCCTGGAACACCCCTTTAAGGGAGGGGGAGGGTGGTTCACTAGGCTTGTGCAATTCGTTTCGTAACGAATCGAAATTCGTCTGAATTTAGCAACTTTGGGACATTCGGAAGCATTCGAATTTCCAAACAAAGCAATTACGAATAAAACTGAATCTGAAATAAATTAGATCGCAAAAATTGGAACATGCTCTAATTTTTCTCGTCGTTTTTCACCTCGTCATTTTTCTCGTCATGAAAAACAGCCGTGTGTAGGCTTTAACGACGTGAAAAAAACACGCATGCTCAGAATCAAGTATGAGACGGGAGCGCTCGTTCTGGTAAAACTAGCGTTTGTAATAGAGATAGCACATTCGTCACGCTGTAACGGACTGAAAAGCACGTGAAAAGCACGAGGCTGAAAAGCGCGAATCGTCTCTCAACAAACTTTACTAACATGAAGGGTGGCGCCATCCAAATGGAACTTCCCCTTTATAGTGCAGTCGCACGTGTTGTACGTCACCGCGCTTTACGCGAGGATTTTTTTTTCACGATAGTGTGTAGGCAAGGCAGGCTTGAGAAGAATCACGTCGAGAAAAACTTTGTTTTTTTCAATGACATTAAAAACGGTCGTGTGTACGCGGCATAAAACTCTGCTCTGCTCTCTGCTTCTCCCTCACCGTGCTGAACTCCCTCCCAAAATGGTGTACAGGGGCGGAGCCTATAGCCGCATGTAAAAAACGAACGTAAAATATGAGATTTCGAATCGTTACAAATAACCGCAATGTATTTAGAAAAGTACAAATCCATTCGAAGCACATTAGGCATAACAGGCAGCGCCATTGTGAGAGAGACACGGAAAATTAGGAATCAACGAACCCAAAAAAAGTTACGAAAGTAGGAGTTGTGTCCAGAATCAACGAAAAACAACGTACTCTACCGAAAGTACGAATTATAAATCAACTAAAAATTCAACAAAAAATGTCGCTTGCGAAAATACGAATGAATCTGAACACGAAAAATCCTGTCTAACAAAATTACGAACAATTCTGAATCAACAGGACCGAAAAGAAACGAACCGAAACTAAACAAATTTTTCCGTTGTGCACAAGTCTGCACTGGTGCACAGTCATGTTAGAACAGGAAGGGGCCGTCCCAAAACTGTTCCCACAAAGTTGGGAGCATGAAATTGACCAAAATGTCTTGGTATGCTGACACCTTAAAGGAGTAGTAAAGGTAAATGTTTTTTCACCTTAATGCATCCTATGCATTAAGGTGAAAAAACATTTGATAATACCGCCCCCCCCCCCCCGAGCCCCCGTTTTACTTACCTGGCCCCTCAAAAGTCCCGCGCTCGTCCACGTCATCCTCTTCTGGTCTCAGCCTGGCCGCCGATTGGCTACACTGGATGGATTGAAAGCAGCGCAGCCATTGGCTGGCGCTGCTGTCAATCACATCCAATGACGCGGCGCACCGGGGGGCGGGGCCGAGTGATACAGTCGGCGGCTGTGGCCGCCGCTGTATCACGGGAGCGCGCCCGCAGTAACTCCACACCATGCGAGCTCGCTCGCATTATGGTGTGGAGTCCTTGCGGGGAGGAGCCAAGACAGCCGCCGAGGGACCCCAGAAGACCAGGATCGGGGCCACTGTGTGCAAAAAACGAGCTGCACAGTGGAGGTAAGTATAAACTGTTTGTTATTTTTTAGCAAAAAAAAGGGAAGCTTTAGTGTCCCTTTTAGAGTTCCCTTCACTGGAACCAAGGGGCCAAGCCCAACCCCTGAAAAACAACCCCCACACCATAATCCCCCCTCCACCAAATGATTTGGACCAGTGCACAAAGCAAGGTCCATAAAAACACGGTGAGCGAGTTTGGGGTGGTGGAACTTGACTGGCCTGCACAGAGTCCTGACCTCAACCTGTTAGAACACCTTTGGGATAAATTTGAGCGGAGACTGCGAGCCAGGCCTTCTCGTCCAACATCAGTGCCTGACCTCACAAATGCGCTTCTGGAAGAATGCTCAAACATTCCCATAGGCACCCGCCTAAACCTTGTGGACAGCCTTCCCAGAAGAGTTGAAGCTGTTATAGCTGCAAAGGGCGGGGCCAACTCAATATTGAACCCTACGGACTAAGACCGGGATGCCATTAAAGTTCATGTGTGTGTGTAAAGGCAGGTGTCTCAATACTTTTGGTAATATAGTGTATTTGCAGTAGACATCTCTTGGTGGCCTGCAGACCTCCAGCTGTGAATTGAGACCCACATGCTGCACTGACCATTTTGAGTGTCATGGGCAAGTCTGCTGGGCAAAAAAAAAAAGAAAAAAGTAGTTTTCACATGCAGCCAGGCTGTGCCCGCACTGCATGGGTCAATTGCTTCTAGGGGTGAGCAGAAAGAAGATGCTTCAAAAAACGGTACTCCCCCACAGTCCAGCAGTGGACTGTTCCTGGTCTATGGAGCCTGCTCTGGGCATAATGACGTCAGGAACAGTTTACAACTCAAGACCGATGGAGCGTAGGGGGGGGGGGGTGCTGGACCGGTCTTGTGCTGGGAGGATTGGAGGATTAGGCAAGCCTATCTCCGCTCTTCCCTCCCCTAGACATAAAACGAGCAGTGAACCCGAGCGGCGCGGGCACAGCCCCACTGCAAGGGGGAAACTTTTTTTTTGCCCGGATTTGGGATTTGATGTTATTAACAGAGAGCAGAGATTCCTCATCACCTTTATTCCATGCTCCGTCCTCTGTATTGCCGTCTCCAGAGTCTGCATGTCCACCATGGCCCCATTCTGCTGATTGGAGTTCGCTAATTTCTTCTTTAAATGTTCAAGATCATTCTGTACCTGTAGAAGAACGCATGGCATGGATTGGTACATCTTTAACCACTTAAGCCCCGGACCAATACGCAGCATAAAGACCAGGCCCCTTTTTGCGATTCGGCACTGCGTCGCTTTAACTGACAATTGCGCGGTCGTGCGACGTGGCTCCCAAACAAAATTGACGCCCTTTTTTCCCCCCACAAATAAAGCTTTCTTTTGGTGGTATTTGATCACCTCTGCGGTTTTTATTTTTTGCGCTATAAACAAAAATAGAGCGACAATTTTGAAAAAAATTCAATATTTTTTACTTTTTGCTATAATAAATATCCCCAAAAAAATATATAAAAAAACATATTTTTTTCCTCAGTTTAGGCCGATACGTATTCTTCTACATATTTTTGGTTAAAAAAAAAAAAATCTCAATCGGCATTTACTGATTGGTTTGCGCAAAAGTTTAAGCGTCTACAAAAAAGGGGATAGTTTTATGGCATTTTTATTAATAATTTTTTTTTTTTACTAGTAATGGCGGCGATCAGCGATTTTTATCGTGACTGCGACATTGTGGCGGACACATCGGACACTTTTGACACATTTTTGGGACCAATGACATTTATACAGCAATCAGTGCTTTAAAAATGCACTGATTACTGTGTAAATGACACTGGCAGTGAAGGGGTTAACCACTAGGTGGCGCTGTAGGGGGTTAAATGTTCCCTGCATTGTGTTTCTAACTGTAGGGGGGATGGGCTGTGTGTCACATGACACCGATCTCCGCTCCGAGTACACGGAGCCAAAATCGGTGTCATTCTCACTAGGCAGAGCAGGGAAATGCTTGTTTACACTAGCATCTCCCCGCTCTATACCTCCGTGAGACGATCGCAGGGGATCCCCGCGGCAATCGAGTTCGCGGGACCCGCGGTCTGACTCACAGGGAAGGCAGGGGGGTCGCGAGCGCGCCGCCGGCTGAGCGCGCGCGGCCCCCACGTCGGGCAGTTAAAGGGGATGTACAGGTACGTGATTGTGCCTGTACGAGCCATTCTGCCGACGTATTTATACAGTGCATGGTCGTTAAGGGGTTAAAGGGTAAGTTCACCTTTGTACACTTTTTTTTTCTAAATTCCATCTCCCCCATGCACCAATATAGCATTCATGTACTTTTATGTACCGCCCGCACCCTGGATCAGGGTGACCCCCGTACACTGCGACCCGCACCCTGGATCAGGGTGACCCCCGTACACTGCGGCCCGCACCCTGGATCAGGGTGACCCCCGTACACTGCGGCCCGCACCCTGGATCAGGGTGACCTCCGTACACTGCGACCCGCACCCTGGATCAGGGTGACCCCCGTACACTGCGACCCGCACCCTGGATCAGGGTGACCCCCGTACACTGCGACCCGCACCCTGGATCAGGGTGACCCCCGTACACTGCATCCCGCACCCTGGACCGGGGTGACCCCCGTACACTGCGACCCGCACCCTGGATCGGGGTGACCCCCGTACACTGCGACCCGCACCCTGGATCGGGGTGACCCCCGTACACTGCGACCCGCACCCTGGATCAGGGTGACCCCCGTACACTGCGGCCCGCACCCTGGATCAGGGTGACCCCCGTACACTGCGGCCCGCACCCTGGATCAGGGTGACCCCCGTACACTGCGGCCCGCACCCTGGATCAGGGTGACCCCCGTACACTGCGGCCCGCACCCTGGATCAGGGTGACCCCCGTACACTGCGGCCCGCACCCTGGATCAGGGTGACCTCCGTACACTGCGACCCGCACCCTGGATCAGGGTGACCCCCGTACACTGCGACCCGCACCCTGGATCAGGGTGACCCCCGTACACTGCGACCTGCACCCTGGATCAGGGTGACCCCCGTACACTGCATCCCGCACCCTGGACCGGGGTGACCCCCGTACACTGCGACCCGCACCCTGGATCAGGGTGACCCCCGTACACTGCGACACGCACCCTGGATCAGGGTGACCACCGTACACTGCGGCCCGCACCCTGGATCAGGGTGACCCCCGTACACTGCGGCCCGCACCCTGGATCAGGGTGACCCCCGTACACTGCGGCCCGCACCCTGGATCAGGGTGACCCACGTACACTGCGACCCGCACCCTGGATCAGGGTGACCCCCGTACACTGCGACCCGCACCCTGGATCAGAGTGACCCTCGTACACTGCGACCCGCACCCTGGATCAGGGTGACCACCGTACACTGCGACCCGCACCCTGGATCAGGGTGACCCTCGTACACTGCGACCCGCACCCTGGATCAGGGTGACCCCCCCGTACACTGCGACCCGCACCCTGGATCAGGGTGTCCCCTGTACACTGCGACCCGCACTCTGGATCAGGGTGACCCTCGTACACTGCGACCCTCACCCTGGATCAGGGTGACCCTCGTACACTGCGACCCTCACCCTGGATCAGGGTGACCCTCGTATCAGTGCCCATCAGTGCTGCCTATCAGTGCCCATCAGTGCTGCCTACCAGTGCCCATCAGTGCTGCCTACCAGTGCCCATCAGTGCTGCCTACCAGTGCCCATCAGTGCTGCCTACCAGTGCCCATCAGTGCTGCCTACCAGTGCCCATTAGTGCTCCCTATCAGTGCAGCCTCATCAGTTCCGCCTACCAGTGCCCATCAGTAAAGGAGAAAAATAACCTGTTAGCAAAATTTTATACACACTATGAAAAAAAAAAATTCGGCTTATTCAGCAAAAAAATAAAAACCCCCAGCGATGATTAATTACCACCAAAGGAAATCTCTATTTGTGTAAAAAAAATAATACAAATGTCATTTGGGTCCAGTGTTGTATGACGGCGTAATTGTCATTTAAAGTGTGACGGCGCTGAAAGCTGAACATTGGCCCGGGCAGAAGGGGGGGGGGGGGGTGGAAGTGCCCGGGATTGAAGTGGTTAGAAATTGACACGTTGGGTATCTATTTACTCGGCTCAACCTCAACTTTTATATTCTACCAAAAAAATGATGTATTATATTGTGTTTCCCAAAATGAATGTAGAACATTTTGGATGGAGTGGAGAGGGATTAGAACCCCTGTAAGGGTTTTTATTGCTGTCTGTGTCTCCATTGGTGAGATTCTCCCTCTCTATCTGTCCTGGTGACACCAACGGGAAAGAAAATCCCAAATTTAAGGTTGCCCCCAGAACAGGAACACAGGGGAAATCTTCCAATGGGGGACACTAGTTCTGGTGACACTCTGGGAGGGGTTTCTTCTCACTTCCTGTTATTATAGAACAGGAAGTAAAGGAAAATCTTCCAATGGGGGACACTAGTTCTGGTGACACTCTGGAGGGTTTTCTTCTCACTTCCTGTTATTATAGAACAGGAAGTAAAGGAAAATCTTCCAATGGGGGACACTAGTTCTGGTGACACTCTGGGAGGGGTTTCTTCTCACTTCCTGTTGTGATTATAGAACAGGAAGTAAAGGAAAATCTTCCAATGGGGGACACTAGTTCTGGTGACACTCTGGAGGGTTTTCTTCTCACTTCCTGTTGTGATTATAGAACAGGAAGTAAAGGAAAATCTTCCAATGGGGGACACTAGTTCTGGTGACACTCTGGAGGGTTTCTTCTCACTTCCTGTTATTATAGAACAGGAAGTAAAGGAAAATCTTCCAATGGGGGACACTAGTTCTGGTGACACTCTGGAGGGTTTCTTCTCACTTCCTGTTATTATAGAACAGGAAGTAAAGGAAAATCTTCCAATGGGGGACACTAGTTCTGGTGACACTCTGGAGGGTTTCTTCTCACTTCCTGTTATTATAGAACAGGAAGTAAAGGAAAATCTTCCAATGGGGGACACTAGTTCTGGTGACACTCTGGGAGGGGTTTCTTCTCACTTCCTGTTGTGATTATAGAACAGGAAGTAAAGGAAAATCTTCCAATGGGGGACACTAGTTCTGGTGACACTCTGGAGGGTTTTCTTCTCACTTCCTGTTGTGATTATAGAACAGGAAGTAAAGGAAAATCTTCCAATGGGGGACACTAGTTCTGGTGACACTCTGGAGGGTTTCTTCTCACTTCCTGTTATTATAGAACAGGAAGTAAAGGAAAATCTTCCAATGGGGGACACTAGTTCTGGTGACACTCTGGGAGGGGTTTCTTCTCACTTCCTGTTGTGATTATAGAACAGGAAGTAAAGGAAAATCTTCCAATGGGGGACACTAGTTCTGGTGACACTCTGGAGGGTTTTCTTCTCACTTCCTGTTATTATAGAACAGGAAGTAAAGGAAAATCTTCCAATGGGGGACACTAGTTCTGGTGACACTCTGGAGGGTTTCTTCTCACTTCCTGTTATTATAGAACAGGAAGTAAAGGAAAATCTTCCAATGGGGGACACTAGTTCTGGTGACACTCTGGAGGGTTTCTTCTCACTTCCTGTTATTATAGAACAGGAAGTAAAGGAAAATCTTCCAATGGGGGACACTAGTTCTGGTGACACTCTGGGAGGGGTTTCTTCTCACTTCCTGTTGTGATTATAGAACAGGAAGTAAAGGAAAATCTTCCAATGGGGGACACTAGTTCTGGTGACACTCTGGAGGGTTTTCTTCTCACTTCCTGTTGTGATTATAGAACAGGAAGTAAAGGAAAATCTTCCAATGGGGGACACTAGTTCTGGTGACACTCTGGAGGGTTTCTTCTCACTTCCTGTTATTATAGAACAGGAAGTAAAGGAAAATCTTCCAATGGGGGACACTAGTTCTGGTGACACTCTGGGAGGGGTTTCTTCTCACTTCCTGTTGTGATTATAGAACAGGAAGTAAAGGAAAATCTTCCAATGGGGGACACTAGTTCTGGTGACACTCTGGAGGGTTTTCTTCTCACTTCCTGTTGTGATTATAGAACAGGAAGTAAAGGAAAATCTTCCAATGGGGGACACTAGTTCTGGTGACACTCTGGAGGGTTTCTTCTCACTTCCTGTTATTATAGAACAGGAAGTAAAGGAAAATCTTCCAATGGGGGACACTAGTTCTGGTGACACTCTGGAGGGTTTCTTCTCACTTCCTGTTATTATAGAACAGGAAGTAAAGGAAAATCTTCCAATGGGGGACACTAGTTCTGGTGACACTCTGGAGGGTTTCTTCTCACTTCCTGTTATTATAGAACAGGAAGTAAAGGAAAATCTTCCAATGGGGGACACTAGTTCTGGTGACACTCTGGGAGGGGTTTCTTCTCACTTCCTGTTGTGATTATAGAACAGGAAGTAAAGGAAAATCTTCCAATGGGGGACACTAGTTCTGGTGACACTCTGGAGAGTTTTCTTCTCACTTTCTGTTGTGATTATAGAACAGGAAGTAAAGGAAAATCTTCCAATGGGGACACTAGTTCTGGTGACACTCTGGAGGGGTTTCTTCTCACTTCCTGTTGTGATTATAGAACAGGAAGTAAAGGAAAATCTTCCAATGGGGGATACTAGTTCTGGTGACACTCTGGAAGGTTTTCTTCTCACTTCCTGTTGTGATTATAGAACAGGAAGTAAAGGAAAATCTTCCAATGGGGGACACTAGTTCTGGTGACACATTGGAAGGCTTCCCTCTCACTTCCTGTTGTGCCCATGGGACAGGAAGTGAAGGGAAATCTTCCAATGGGGACACAGATAACAATGAAAAGTTTTGCCTTTATTTCTACTCTAGTTTTGGATGGAGTGGAGAGGGATTAGAAACCCTGTGAGGGTTTTTATTGCTGTCTGTGTCTCCATTGGTGAGATTCTCCCTCTCTATCTGTCCTGGTGACACCAACGGGAAAGAAAATCCCAAATTTAGGGTTGCCCCCAGAACAGGAACACAGGGGAAATCTTCCAATGGAGGACACTAGTTCTGGTGACACTCTGGAGGGTTTCTTCTCACTTCCTGTTGTGATTATAGAACAGGAAGTAAAGGAAAATCTTCCAATGGGGGGACACTAGTTCTGGTGACACATTGGAAGGTTTCCCTCTTGCTTCCTGTTGTGCCTATGGGACAGGAAGTGAAGGAAAATCTTCCAATGGGGGACACTAGTTCTGGTGACACTCTGGAGGGTTTTCTTCTGACTTCCTGTTGTGATTATAGAACAGGAAGTAAAGGAAAATCTTCCAATGGGGGACACTAGTTCTGGTGACACTCTGGAGGGGTTTCTTCTCACTTCCTGTTGTGATTATAGAACAGGAAGTAAAGGAAAATCTTCCAATGGGGGACACTAGTTCTGGTGACACTCTGGAGGGTTTTCTTCTCACTTCCTGTTGTGCCCATGGGACAGGAAGTGAATGGAAATCTTCCAATGGGGGACACTAGTTCTGGTGACACATTGGAAGGTTTCCCTCTCGCTTCCTTTTTGTGCCTATGGGACAGGAAGTAAAGGAAAATCTTCCAATGGGGGACACTAGTTTTGGTGACACTTTGGAAGGTTTTCCTCTCACTTCCTGTTGTAATTATGGGACATGACGTAAAGGAAAATCTTACAATGGGGGACACTAGTTCTGTGACACATTGGAAGGCTTCCCTCTCACTTCCTGTTGTGCCCATGGGACAGGAAGTGAAGGGAAATCTTCCAATGGGGACACAGATAACAATGAAAAGTTTTGCCTTTATTTCTACTCTAGTTTTGGATGGAGTGGAGAGGGATTAGAACCCCTGTGAGGGTTTTTATTGCTGTCTGTGTCTCCATTGGTGAGATTCTCCCTCTCTATCTGTCCTGGTGACACCAACGGGAAAGAAAATCCCAAATTTAGGGTTGCCCCCAGAACAGGAACACAGGGGAAATCTTCCAATGGAGGACACTAGTTCTTGTGACACTTTGGAAGGTTTCCCTCTCACTTCCGGTTGTGGCTATAGGACAGGAAGTGAAGGGAAATCTCCCCCATAGGGACACAGATGGCAAAAAACTCTCCATTATTCTATCTATAATGAAAATAAAACGTGTTGCCTTAAAGTTCTTCATGAATGACCCCCTCGTCGATGTACCTGGACCAGGAGGAGCCCCACGGGATCGGAGGATGCGGCCATAGCGATGGGGAGATCCGGAGAATGCGCTCGTTACCATAGCGACGGGACGCTCAGTGGGCTGTACCACTTGAAGCCGGAACCGTCCAATCCCGACTGAGGGGAGGGGGTAAGCCCCAGACGGGCGGAAGTGCAGCGGCCGCCATGAAAAGGTTGGGCGGAAGCGCAGCGGTTGCTACTAGTAAGGTTTGGCGGAAGTAGAGCAGTTGCCATGCGGAAGTTGGGCGGTTGCCATGCGGAAGTAGTTCTCTTAGCCGTACAGGAAGGGACAGCGGAGGAAGCCATGGACTCTGTGCCTTGTGTGCTTCTCACCAGCTGCGATGCCGGGTTCAATGAGGAGAAGCTGGTGACAGGTAAGCCGGGGAAGGGGTAGGAAGGGCTGGGGGGCTGCAATTGGGGTCTGTATTGTCTCTGTCAGTCTGTGAGGGGTTGTCACCCAATGATAGAGGCCTGTCTGGGTGTAATGTCCTCCTACGTATTACAGCAATAAATCCCAGCCTGGGGTACCCCATTATCAATCATTCTACCCCCCCCCCAATGGGGGATGGTAGGGGGAGGGGTTAATATCAGTGCCCCCGAACGTAAATCAGTGTCACTAATGTCTGCACGGTCTTCTCCTCCGATGACACCCGGAAAAAAGAGCGCTTTGCAACGCGTTTCGGATGCATGCTTTGCCATTAATTGCACCCTGGGTGAAGTTTTCAGACGCACGTTTTATAGCGCGGCAAATGGGGACCAAACAAGCATGGAACTCTCCACGCCCCGAAAAGGTTCCGGAATGTCTTTGGCACACGTAGGGCTAATCAAGTGACAGGGCTGCTCTATGTGTGACGCGCGTGAAATGAGTTAAAAAATGGAGGAGCGCGTCTACCCGCTACACAAAGTGTGATTGGGGCCGCAATCCTCTGTAACTGTTCTCATCGCTGTGCTGCAGGTGCGCTGCGTTTTCTAAACAAAAACTGCATGCCGACCTCTTTGGTGCTTCAAAAAACGCGCCAACCATCGAAATAAAAAATGCATCAGAACTGCAATGTGGTGCGTTTTTAGTTAATTTTTTATTTGATTTGCACAGTCGTACAGACCAGATTGCACGGGGTCACCCTGAGCAAGTTACAGTGCAAAGTGTACGGGGGTCACCCTGGTCCAGGTTGCGGGTTTAGAGTGTACGGGGGTCACCCTGGTCCAGGGTGCGGGTCGCAGTGTACGGGGGTCACCCTGGTCCAGGGTGCGGGTCGCAGTGTACGGGGGTCACCCTGGTCCAGGGTGCGGGTCGCAGTGTACGGGGGTCACCCTGATCCAGGGTGCGGGTCGCAGTGTACGGGGGTCACCCTGGTCCAGGGTGCGGGTCGCAGTGTACGGGGGTCACCTCGGTCCAGGGTGCGGGTCGCAGTGTACGGGGGTCACCTCGGTCCAGGGTGCTGGTCGCAGTGTACGGGGGTCACCTCGGTCCAGGGTGCGGGTCGCAGTGTACGGGGGTCAACCCCGGTCCAGGGTGCGGGTCGCAGTGTACGGGGGTCAACCCCGATCCAGGGTGCGGGTCGCAGTGTACGGGGGTCAACCCCGATCCAGGGTGCGGGTCGCAGTGTACGGGGGTCAACCCCGATCCAGGGTGCGGGTCGCAGTGTACGGGGGTCAACCCCGATCCAGGGTGCGGGTCGCAGTGTACGGGGGTCAACCCCGATCCAGGGTGCGGGTCGCAGTGTACGGGGGTCAACCCCGATCCAGGGTGCGGGTCGCAGTGTACGGGGGTCAACCCCGATCCAGGGTGCGGGTCGCAGTGTACGGGGGTCAACCCCGATCCAGGGTGCGGGTCGCAGTGTACGGGGGTCAACCCCGATCCAGGGTGCGGGTCGCAGTGTACGGGGGTCAATCCCGATCCAGGGTGCGGGTCGCAGTGTACGGGGGTCAACCCCGATCCAGGGTGCGGGTCGCAGTGTACGGGGGTCACCCCGGTCCAGGGTGCGGGTCGCAGTGTACGGGGGTCAACCCCGATCCAGGGTGCGGGTCGCAGTGTACGGGGGTCAACCCCGATCCAGGGTGCGGGTCGCAGTGTACGGTGGTCAACCCCGATCCAGGGTGCGGGTCGCAGTGTACGGGGGTCACCCTGACTCGGAGTGTACGGGGGTCACCCTGGACCAGGGTACAGCCTGGAAGGATGCCGGGATCACTGGAGCCTAGTGGAGGTACACAAGAGCGGAACAGAGAGCTGGAGGCAAAAGACAGCAGAGATCAGTGGGGAGACACTGGAGCTGGTACCAGAGACACTGGGGGGGAGCACAGGGCGTCCGGTTCCTAGCATGAGGACAGGTTCCTCGAAAGCTGAGCAACATGCATGCTAGTTCTTAGGACCACACCCCCCCTCCTGTGATTCACTGCTGCACCAGTGGGACCCACCTCAGATAGAGGGAAATACCTGGCGCTGGTGCGTATAACAGAGGAGTGACATGATGATAGAACAATTTCCTTCATATCCATTTTGGATCACACCCTCTGTGGTAGTGTTACTTTTGCATAATAACTAATACCAAAATCAGTTCACTTTATTGCCGTAACACCAACATCGTTTTGGTGTATTGGGGGTGAGGGGACAGCAGGCTGGGGGTGAAGGGGCAGCAGATTGGGGGACAGATTAGAGATGCCATTGAAAATATAAGTTTTTGTATGTAATTATTTAGTACATAAAGTTTGGTGTTCGGCATTATTTTACTTTTAACCACTTGCTGACCGCCCACAGTCTATATCTGTCATTACTTTGACGTTAAAAACTGGGGTTACAGCAGCAGCTAGCCCCCATAACCCCGGTATAATTATTTACTATGGGTGATTCTCTACAAGAGAAAAGTGGTCCCGTGGGTAAGATTACCACAGGATCATTTTTTAAGTCAAAATAGAAAAAAAAAAATTTTTTTCTCTTATCATCCATGGACTGACACGGTGTCTCTTTACACTTTACACGTGGGTTATGTCCCTGCTTGCAGGAGAAGACCTAGGCAGAATGTGAGATGGTATACATACATTCTAAAAGCCAGAGCTGAACAGCCCCACCCAGGGGGCGGTCCCTCCGGGCATAACCCTCCCACTACAGTCAGCAGACTTCAGTTTTTTTCTGCCTAGCAGAAGGAGAAGACGTGGCTCTCTCAGGAGCCAGTCTCCTGACCTATTTTTTATTCCTTTTCTGGAATTCTTTTTTATTTTATATTTGAGAATCTTCTATCAACTGTCGGCTGGGCAACAGGTTGGGTACAAGATATCCTCGTAGTCTTCCCTGTCCGACCATCGAGCGTGCTGATCCTCGCCTTGTGTGCGTGAGACTCAGTTCACAACAGGCCCCATGACTCCAGGGGTGGCCTGGTTTGCTTTCATGCTCCCACGGTCCTCTCAAGACTGAACAGTTCCTGACTGACTGTATCTTTCGCGGTGGACCGGGCCGACAGCTACTCAGTACTGCACTGTGATAGTCCTGTCAGAAACACACCAGTGGGTCCCTCAGGGGACGGGTAAGTAGTCTCTCCTGCCTGCAGGCGAGTACAAAAAGCTGTGTGTTTCTCTGTGGGGGATTTTCCCTGTCTCCCCCTGTATTTCATTGTCACTCTCTGTCACCATTGCTGGCTCTGTGCTGTGTGGGGTGCCTGGGGGTCACACTGTTCTTGGAGGGGCTCATGCTGGTCTGCAGATATGCTTGGGGCCTTTTTTTGTGAGTTTTGGGGCCTGAGCGGCGCTGTGTGTGTGCTGTTGTTTCACTCTAGCTGCGTCATGGCGGCCATCTTGCCGCGGATCGCCTCAGTGAAGTGCGGTGGCCATTTTCTTGTAGCCCGCGCGTTCTTCAGCACTAGTTTTGGTCTCTAGCGCTGCTGTAACAGCGCGAATCTCCTCACAATCTCCTCACAGATCACCAGCGCTGACACTGCGCGGTACAGACAGCGGAACTGAGCGGTCCCTGGTCCGGTTTGGTGAGTCCCCTGGGCGCCCCCTCCTCAGTCAGCACAGCCTGTGGGTGGACTTTTTATCTGAGGAGTCTCAGAGGGGGGCAATGTGGAGTCTCGGTCACCAGCTTCCCCTAAATGTCAGTGGACAGCAGGCAGTGCTTCAGCACCTGCGGTCCCTAGGGACCAGTTGTGGGCAGTCCTGGAATCATTTCTGACCAGGATGGGAGCTGTGTGCAAGTGCAAGGGAGCAAAAAGCGCCCTCTCCCCACTTTACTTCATGAGGGCAGTGCGCTGATTCAGATATGGGCCTAGCCACTACCGCTCAGGACCCTAGTTCTGAATGTATTGGATGGTTTTGAACAGGACATTCCTTATGTGGAAAACTCCAGTTCTGAGTCAGTAAATGACAGGGCGCTTGTAAGTGTACTCATGACTGCGGTGAGGGACACTCTCAGGCAAAAATGCTGCGGATGCAGAACCTCAGGCTGATACAGTCTCCTTTTGGTTCTTTTAAGGCCAGGCCTTCTAAAGAGGTTTTTCCATATGTACTTTCTTTGACCAGCTCATTGATAAGGTCTGGGAAAAGCCGCAGAAGAATTTTTTTATGGTCCCGCGGCGTTTGTCTATCAGATACCCCTTGAAGATGCCCTACTTAAAAAGTGGGCTTCTCCCCCCAGTGGTCGACCCTCCAGTCGCCTGGTTGAACAAGGCCATCACTCTCCTGATGGAGGGGACTCCTGCATTTGAGGACCCCACTGACAGGAGGTCAGAAGTGGTGAGCAGAGCCATGTTTGCCTTGTTGGGATCCGCCCTACGACCTGTGGTAGCGGCGACCCTTGTGTCTTAAACACTTACAGGTTGGGCAAAATGTTGCACCTAGCTGTACAGGAGCATATTCTTCCTCCAGACACAGTTGCTCTGGCCCACCAACTGGTTCAGGGCCTGGTTTCTGTGTGCGACGCCACGCTGAACGCGGCCCCTTTAATATCCAGGGCCTCTGTCTCGGCGGTGGTATTGCGTCGTCTTATCTGGTTGAAATGCTGGTCTGCTGACCTAGCCTTAGGAAGCTCCTGACAGATCTACCATTTAAAGGCGGTAGACCTTTCGGTGCTGCTCTGGATGACATCGTCATGGTTGTCACGGGAGGTAAACGCACTCTTCTTCCTTAGACTAGCAAGGGTGAGGAGGCCCGCCGCAAACAGGGGCCTTCCTTTCCAGCAAAACGGGGTTTTTTCGTCAGTCAGAGTCCACAGGTAGGCCCTCTCAGACTGACGGCAGTGCGGCTGGTGGGCACAAGTGCCCCTGGGTGCGTAAGCCAAACAAGCGGCTCCCAAGCCCGCCTCCGCGTGAAGTCTTGCCTCCGCCCGACACTGGGGTGGGGGGACGACTTCGCAGGTTCACGGATCGGTGGACCTCCCGAATCTCCGACTGGTGGGTGTGCGAGGTGGTCACCTCAGGATATAGGATAGTATTCCGATCCTGGCCCCCACACAGATTCTTTCCCTTGAATCTTCCTCTCCTTCCTACCTGTCGGGCAGCCCTCTTGGGGGCTGTACAGGATTTGATCAGGTCCGGAGTGATTGTGCCGGTTCCGTCACAGGAGAGTTTTCAGGGATTCTACTCGAATCTGTTTGTCGTCCCAAAAATAGGACGTGGTTCGACCTATCCTGGACCTCAAGGCCCTAAATGCCTTCGAGAAGGTGCAGAAATTCCGCATGGAATCCATTCGCACGGTGATCGCTACACTCCACCAAAGGGATTTTCTTCTGGCGTCCTTGGACTTCAAGGACGCCTACTTGCATGTTCCGATCTGCGCAAGTCACCAGAAGTTTCTGCGCCTTGCGATCAGCGAAATCCACTATCGATTGTGGCTCTTCCTTTCGGCCTTGCCTCGGCACCAAGGGTGTTCACCAAGGTGCTTGCTCCGGTTCTAGCTTTCTGTTGCAGTGAGGTATTGCTGTCATGGGCTATCTGGACGGTCTTCTGCTATGAGCAAAAAGTGGCTCAGACTTAGAGGAAAGGTGACTATCGTCAGTTAAACCCTCAGGGACTTCGGGTGGTTCCTGAACATTCAGGAGTCAGTCCTGGTCCCGACTCAGTGTCTGGAGTATCTAGTTCTGGTTCTGGACTCCTTGGAGGCAAAGGTATTCTACCTCTGGAGAAGTTGCTGACACTTCAGTCTGCGGTGCGGGTGCTGACATCCCGAAAATGGTTGTCAATCCGTTTTTTGCATGAGAGTCCCGGGACTCGTGGTGGCCTCCTTCGCGGCCATTCCGTATGCCCAATCACACACCAGGGCATTGCAGAAGGCGATCTTGTCCTGGGACAAATCCCCGTTGTCCTTGGATCTTCGGATCCAGGTGATTCACCTGGTCAGGGCGTCCCTGACATGGTGGTTGAGACCCTCGGCTCTTCGGTCAGGAAAGTCGTTCCCCTCCCATCCAATGGACGGTACTCACGACGGACACCAGCCTGATGGGCTGGGGTGGAGTCTGGGGAGTCCTGTCGGCTCAAGGCCTTGGACTCAGGACGAGCCCGTTTACCAATCACTGTTCTGGAAATACGGGCCATCAGACTGTGTCTCTCCTCAGGTCGGAGAGAGTACGTGGTCGCTCCATCAGGAGCCAGTCGGACAACGCCACGGCGGTGGCGTATGTAAACCGTCACGGGGGGACTCGGAGCTCAGCTGCGGCTTACGGGGTAGTCCGTAACCTGAAGTGGGCCGGAAGAAACGTGCCGGCTCTGTAGGGGCGGACTATCTGAGTCGCCAATCGCCAGACGCCGGACCAGGAAGAGTGGTCCTTGCATATTTCAACTCCTTTGCCGATGGTGGGGCACGCCGGATGTGGACCTGATGGCCTCTCGACTCCGTCGCAAGGGTCGAGGTTGTGGCCAGATCCAGGGATCCTTGGGCGATGCCTCTGATGCGTTGGTGGCCCCATAGGGTCCTTATCGCCTGATATAAACTCCGGTGATCCTAATTGTTCCGGATTGGCCTCAGCGTCACTGGTACGCTGATCTGGTACGTCTCGTTGCGGACGTTCCCTGGCGGTTGCCGATGAGGGAGGACCTTCAGTCTCAAGGTCCTATGTTTCATCCGGCTTACAGTCTCTGGCTTTAACGGCAGGGCTGTTAAAAGCCAGGTGTTGAGGGACCGAGGTCTCTCGGACTCTGTCATTTTGACCATGTTAAGGACACGGAAGTCTTCCTCCAGGCAGATCTATCACCGTGCCTGGAAAGCTTATATCGCCATATGCAAAGTGCTGGACTGGCGTCCTCGGACGTATTCCGTCCCCAGAATCCTGCGTCCTCTGCAGTGTGGAGTGACCCAAAAGCTTGCTTTGAGTACCATCAAGGATCAGATTTCGGCCTTGGCCGTCTTCTTTCAGCGACCTCTAGCGGGTCATTTCTTGGTTAGCACCTTGTGTTGGGGGTTCGCCATGTGCTCCCTCCTGTCAAGCCTTCTCTCCCACCGTGGGATCTGAATTTGGTGCTCTCGGTCCTCCAGGAACCTCCTTTTTGGGAATATCCGGGATGTTCCCCTCTTGTCTTGTCTCAGAAGGTGGCCTTTTAGTGGCAATCACTTCTGTTTGACGAGTGTCTGAGTTGGCGGCTTTGTCCTGCAAGTCGCCATATTTAGTCATCAATAAAGATAAGGCGGTGTTGCATCCGCGAACTTCCTTTTCGCCAAAGGTGGTGTCGTCCTTTCACCTACATGAGGACATTGTCCTCCCGTCCTTGTGTCCTCACCCATCGCATCCCAGAGAGTTTGCGCTGCACATATTGGATGTGGTACGAGCCTTACGGGTGTACCTGTCTGTCTGCTACTGCTTCTATTCGGAAGTCCGACTCACTGTTTGTGACTGTCCCTGGTCCATAACAGGGCCAAGCGGTTTCGTCTGCCATCATTTCTAGGGGAATCAGACAAACCGTCATTCAAGCCTATGCTCTCAAAGGGCGGGCGCCTCCCTTTCCGGCGCATTCCACCAGGGCAATTGGTGCTTCCTGGGTTTTCCGACATCAAGCGTCGGTTGCACGTCTGTTCATGCCTTTTAAGTTTTTTTATAAGGTTGATGTGGCTGCATCTTCGGATGCTTCCTTCGGCCGCAGGGTGCTGCAGGCCGCTGTTTAAAGTTGTGACTCCTCCGTTGAGGAGATCTGCCTTATTGGAGTGAAAGTTTGGTTTTTCCATTTATACTGCTCCCATCCCTCTTGACACTGCTTTGGGACATCCCACGTGTAAAGTGTAAAGAGACACCGTGTCAGTCCATGGATGATAAGAGAAAATAGGATTTTTTGTACTCACCGTAAAATCCTTTTCTCTGACATCCATGGACTGACACGGCACCCACCCTTCCTTTTAAGTTTGTACTGCTTTGTTATGAACTGAAGTCTGCTGACTGTAGTGGGAGGTTTATGCCCGGAGGGACCGCCCCCTGGGTGGGGCTGTTCAGCTCTGCCTTTTAGAATGTATGTATAACATCTCACATTCTGCCTAGGTCTTCTCCTGCAAGCAGGGACATAACCCACGTGTAAAGAGACACCGTGTCAGTCCATGGATGTCAGAGAAAAGGATTTTACGGTGAGTACAAAAAATCCTATTTTTTGCTTTTAAAGGTAAAGAAGAGATTTTTTTAATTTTTTGACCCCAGATCTCATATTCAAGAGGACCTGTCATCCCTTATTTCTATTACAAGTGATGTTTACATTCCTTGTAATAAAAAATAAAAATAAAAAATAATAATAATTAAAGGGACAGTGTAAACATAAAAAAAAAAAAAAAAAAAAAGTAAAATAAATAAGATTTTTTTTTTAAGCACCCCCTATCCCTCTGTGCTCGCGTGCAGAAGCGAACGCATACATAAATCGTGCCCGCGTATGTAAACGATGTTCAAACCACACATACGAGGAATCGCTGTGACCGTAATGCCGCGTACACACGACCATTTTTAATGTCATTGAAAAAAATGGCGTTTTTCTCGATGTGACTCTTCTCAAGCCTGCCTTGCCTACACACTATCGTGAAAAAAAATGCTTGAGCAAAGCGCGGTGGCGTACAACACTTACGACGGCACTATAAAGGGGAAGTTCCATTCGGATGGCGCCACCCTTTGGGCTGCTTTTGCTGATCCTCGTGTTAGTAAAGTTTGGTGAGAGACGATTTGCGCTTTTCAGCCTCGTGCTTTTCAGTCCGTTACAGCGTGACGAATGTGCTATCTCCATTACGAACGCTAGTTTTACCAGAACGAGCGCTCCCGTCTCATAACTTGCTTCTGAGCATGCGCATTTTTTTTCACGTCGTTAAAGCCTACACACGACCGTTTTTCACGACGAGAAAAATTAGAGCATGTTCCAAATTTTTAATGGCCCATTTTTCACGTCGTGAAAAATGCTCTGGAGATCACACACAATCATTTTTAATGACAAAATAAAAAAAATGGCATTTTTCTCGTCATGAAAAACGGTCGTGTGTACGCGGCATTAGAGCGAGAGCTCTGTAACTCTAAACAGGTTACCTATAAAACAGTTTAAAGCGTTGCCTATGGAGATTTTTAAGTACCGTAGTTTTGTCACCATTCCACGAACGTTATTTTAAAGAGTGACATGTTGGGTATCAGTTTACTCGATGTAACATCATCTTTTATATTATAGAAAAAAATTGGGGGTAACTAATGTGTTTGTTTTTATTAAAGTGTATTCTTTCCAAAAAAATTGCGTTTGAAAGACTGCTCTGCAATTACGGTGTGGCATAAAATATTGCAATGATCTCCATTTTATTCTCTAGGGTCTCTGCTAAAAAAAATATATAGAAAGAAAATCCAAAGGGTGAGGTGCATAGCAATCAAGCCTTCCCACCGGCTTCAATATAGAGAAAATTCAAATGGGATTGCTGCACAAAAATAATTTTATTTGAAAAATTCGTCAAGAAGACATCAAAAACATGACATGCATAGTATTGATATTACACCATTAAAAATGTTTATATTCTTATTTTGTGACATCCTTTTAGTAATTGATAATTTGTTGATTTATTTCTAGGATTCCTGACAGGTATAGCCCCATAGGGTGTGAGCATTTTTAGTTGCTGCCTGTGACCTTTTTGATTCCAAGGATTGTAGTAAACTCAAGCTTGATGTTACATAATGATGTTCTTATTGATTAATTGATCGATTTGATTCCAGATAGCTTGTTCTAAATTAAATTATTGTTGAACTATATATTCAGTCACATTTGTGATCAGTGTATAGGCATGATGTTCTGTGGAAGGGCGTGATCCAGAATAGCCCAAAACTGTCATATTATCATGATTGCCTGATTGTACAGATGATGTTTTTGATGTCTTCTTGACAAATTTTTCAAATAAATCAATTTTTGTGCGGCAATCCCATTTGAATTTTTTGTATGTGTGTGTGTGTGTGTGTGTGTGTGTGTGTTTGGGGGTTCTAAATAATTCTCTAGCAAAAAATACTACCATATGTACTCGAGTATAAGCCGAGGCACCTAATTTTACCACAAAAAACTGGGAAAACGTATTGTCTCGAGTATAAGCCTAGGGTGTCCATCTGCATGTCTCACTGTGCCCATGCCTAGACTGACGTTTAACATGGGAGTCTATGAAAGGGGTGCCCGGCTTTGAAAAATCGGTGCTCCCCGGCCGTAGGTCCCCCTGGCAACAAACTTTGCACACTTGTAGAGGAAGAGTGGGGCTACATGTGTGCCAAGTTTGGGGTCCAGGGGACCTACGGCCGGCCGGTACCGGGTCCCCAAGTCCGGGAGATCAGGCACAAAAAGGTGACTCGAGTATAAGCTGAGGGGGGCATTTTCAGCACAAAAAAATTCTGCTGAAAAACTCGGCTTATACTCGAGTATATACAGTAATTTAAAATTTTAAACAAAAAGTTCCAGAAAAGCATGGGTCATCAAAGCCTGCAGTGTTTTGCATCCATTGAAGTGGTTGTTGTTTCCTCTGGATTGGTTCAACCTGATACACAGTGACTGGTCTGTAGATTTATTCCACCAGGTGGCTGTCAAAGCTTCCTTTACTGGCCATGTGAGCTCGCCCCGTCCTCTCTTACTCTGAATCGGATCATTTTCTATTTTCTAGCTATAATCCCAGTTTGCAATTCTCCTAACATAGGGTGACCAGACATCCCCGGTTTCTGGGGACAGTCCCCTGATTGAGGACACTGTCCCCGGTCCAAGTCTGTCCCCGGTTTTGTCCCCGGATTGGATTTGAACAGGGGCTGGGGCAATTTCAAAGACAGTCAGTGCAGAATAAAATAAAAAAAAAATCTGAATTACACCCCCCCCCCCGCTCCGCCGCTCCTACTAGATTAGGGGGGTGTATTTTTTCCATTATCTGTGCCCCTTTCTGATGATCATGTGCTGGTCGGAGCGGAGGGAATATTTCTTCAGTTTCGGGTGCCTATTCAGCTCCGCTCCCATGTTCTTCTGCCTTGGCTCAAGTCCCAGCCGCCTGCTTATCTCCTGGCCTTCCCTGACGAAGTGATCTTCCTCCGATCCCCACCCAGAAGTAGCCGGGGCCTGGAGACTAAAGCCCTGTACACACGATCGGTTTTACCGATGAAAACAGTCCGATGGACTTTTTTCATCGGACAAACCGATCGTGTATGGGCCCCATCGGTCTTTTTTCCATCGGTGTTAAAAAAATAGAACCTGTTTTAAATTTATCCGAAGGAAAAAAAACTGATAGCAAATTACTATCGTCTGTGGGGAACTACATCGGATAAAAAACCCACGCATGCTCAGAATCAAGTCGACGCATGCTCATAAGCATTGAACTTCATTTTTCTCGGCTCATCTGAGTGTTTTACGTCACCGCGTTTTGGAACGGTCGGTTTTCCATAGGAAATCTGATCGTGTGTATGAGGCTTTAGACTTGACAGGCTGTGAGGCGGGCAGTGGCGACGGGCAGAGAGTCGCTGATTGCCGCCATTACTAGGAAAAAAAAAAAAAAAGTCCCCGGATTTCATTTAAAAAATCTGGTCACCTTATCCTAACAGCCATTTGGGATCATTTGTTTGATTTCACTGCTGCCTGTATAGTTGTTGTTGTTCATTGCTGTAACACAATTGTATAGTGAAAAAAAAATAAACTGGAGCTTAGAGCTGCACGATTAATCGTATAAAGATCTCGATCTTGATTCACCCTCCCCCGCTATCTCCAGGCTGGATTAGCTTGATTTTCCGGATCTCCCGTCGGAACCAGCATGGAACGCAAATGGCGCCGATATCGGAACTGATGTCAGCAACTGGAACTTGCGTCAGTCAGCAGAGAGCATAGTGCCCGGCCTGGACTGTGCAAGCGCAATAAACACGGCGCTCGCTACCGATGCTCGGGGCTGGTTATTCATTTAATACAGCAAGGGGCGGATGCTTTTCTCAAAGGGGCGGATGTATGGTTATACATTGAACACAATCAACACGATGCTCGGGGCTGGTTGCTTTTCTCAAAGGGGCAGATGTAATACATCCGCCCCTTTGAGAAAAGCATCCGCCCATTATGTAATACATCCGCCCCTTTGAGAAAAGCTTCCGCCCATTATGTAATACATCCGCCCCTTTGAGAAAAGCTTCCGCCCATTATGTAATACATCCGCCCCTTTGAGAAAAGCATCCGCCCATTATGTAATACATCCGCCCCTTTGAGAAAAGCATCCGCCCATTATGTAATACATCCGCCCCTTTGAGAAAAGCATCCGCCCATTATGTAATACATCCGCCCCTTTGAGAAAAGCATCCGCCCATTATGTAATACATCCGCCCCTTTGAGAAAAGCATCCGCCCATTATGTAATACATCCGCCCCTTTGAGAAAAGCATCCGCCCCTTTGAAAAAAGCTTCCGCCCATTATGTAATACATCCGCCCATTATGTAATACATCCGCCCCTTTGAGAAAAGCATCCGCCCATTATGTAATACATCCGCCCCTTTGAGAAAAGCATCCGCCCATTATGTAATACATCCGCCCCTTTGAGAAAAGCTTCCGCCAATTATGTAATACATCCGCCCCTTTGAGAAAAGCATCCGCCCCTTGCTGTATAAAATGAATAACCAGCCCCGAGCATCGGGAGTGAGCGGCGTGTTGATTGCGCATGCGCTGTCTACAGCTGATTTTTCTTTTTTTAAATAAACCATTTTAACCACTTAACGACCGCTCACTGTATATATACGTCGGCAGAATGGCACCGACGGGCACAATCACGTAGAGTGTACGTGATTGCCTTTGTACAGTTGGGGGGTCCAATCGGACCCCCCTTCTATACAGTGAGCGGTGGCTAAGTGTCCGGGAGCGTTCCGGGATGAGGGGGCAGCCATTCGTTTCTGGCCACCCCCTCGCGATCGCTCCCGGCGAATAGAAATGCCCCCTCTGTCTGTGTCAGACAGAGGGAGCAGGAGGAAGTGATGTCATCTCTGGTGCGGCGCTCACATATACCGAGCGCCGTACAAGAGAAGACATCAGGTCAGTGCACACAACACTACACTGACACCAGGACACATAGGGACATAAATCGCCCCCCCAGACACCCCAGATCACCCCCCCAGCCCCCAGTCACAGTGTCACTGATTGCAGTGACCATTTATTTAGTGATCACTGCAATCAGTGACATTTGTGACTGTAAAAGTGTCACCAAAGTTTAGTCTTAGGTCCAGTGTAGCCCCCTAACCCCCCCTAATAAAGGTTTAACCCCCTGATCACCCCCCAGATAACCCTTTCACCGCCTATCACCACTGTCGCTTAGCGATCATTTTTCTGATCGCTGTCTTAGCGTCAGTGATGACGATCGGCAGCCAGTAATTTTTTTTAGGTTCGCCGCAGGTTTTTATAGCGTCAGGTACCCCAATATATTATCTAATAAAGGTTTAACCCCCTTGATCGCCCCCCAGGTAACCCTTTCACCCCCTATCACCACTATCACTAAGCGATCGTTTTTCTAAAGGCTGTCTTAGTGTCTGTGATGCAGATCGGTAGCCGGTAATTTTTTTTAGGTTCGCCGCAGGTTTTTATAGCGTCAGGTACCCCCATATATTATCTAATAAAGGTTTAACCCCCTTGATCGCCCCCCAGGTAACCCTTTCACCCCCTATCACCACTGTCGCTAAGCAATTGTTTTTCTAAACGCTGTCTTAGTGTCGCTGATGCAGATCGTAGCCAGTAATTTTTTTTAGGTTCGCCGCATGTTTTTATAGCGTCAGGTACCCCCATATATTATCTAATAAAGGTTTTAACCCCCTGATTGCCCCTAGTTAACCCTTTCATCAGTGATCACCATATAAGTGTTACGGGCGACGCTGGTTAGTTAGTCTGCTTTTTATAGTGTCAGGGCACCCGCCGTATATAACCCAATAAAGGTTTAACCCCCTGATCGCCCGGCGGGTGATATCAATTAGGTTTTAGCGTCAGAGAGGGTCTGAGTCACACCCCAGGCAGCGTCAGGTTAGTGCCAGTAACGCTAACACCCACGCGTGAAGCATACACCCCCCTTAGTGGTATAGTATCTGAACAGATCAATATCAGATCTGATCAGATCTATACTAGCGTCCCCAGCAGTTTAGGGTTCCCAAAAACGCAGTGTTAGCGGGATCAGCCCAGATACCTGCTAGCACCTGCGTTTTGCCCCTCCGTCCAGCCCAGGCCACCCAAGTGCAGTATCGATCGATCACTGTCACTTACAAAACAAAAACACACATAACTGCAGCGTTCGCAGAGACAGGCCTGATCCCTGCGACTCCAGTGCTGTAGGAGGTGATTTCACCACCACAGTTAAAAAAAAAAAAGCAAATATGCCGAAGCATTGGGGGCAGCAGGAGTGGAGGAGCGATTTTGCTCCTAATGCCGCGTACATACGGTCGAAATTCCGACGGAGGCTTGCCCGTGGAAAAGTCCGACCATGTGTGTGCGGCATAACTTTTTTGCGGGAGGATGCCCCCATGCTTTGGCATATATAAATGGTGCATGTATGCCCATCATTAGAAGTGGGTGGATGAAGGGAGGTATTCTAATGGTGGGCATACCCACCGATCAATCTCTTTTTTCGTTCAGCCAACTGGCTGCATGAAATAAAAAGATTACAATACATGTCCAACAAGGACCAGCAACGTACTGGTATGTTGCTGGACTTTGAATGTTTATACCAGAATGATGCCTGCGGGTTTAGGTATCATCTTGGTATCATTCTTTTCAGCCTGCGGCCGGCTTTCATGTAAAAGCAACCCTAGTGGCTAATTAGCCTCTGGACTGCTTTTACAAGCAGTGGGAGGGAATGCCCCTCCCCCCGGATATAAAAAGCGCCATTGGGAAATTGGGAAAGCATTTTATCACACCGATCTTGGTGTGGTCAGATGCTTTGAGGGCAGAGGAAAAATCTAGGGTCTAGAAGACCCCAGTTTTTTCAAAAAAAGAGTACCTGTCACTACCTATTGCTATCATAGGGGATATTTACATTCCCTGAGATAACAATAAAAATGATAAAAAAAAAAAATACTTGGAAGGAACAATTTAAAAATAAAATAAAAAAGCAAAATTAATAATAAAAAAAAAAAAAAAAAAAGCACCCCTGTCCTGCCCTGCTCTTGCCCAATGGCGAACGCAAGCGTCGGTCTGGCGTCATATGTAAACAGCAATTGCACCATGCATGTGAGGTATCACCACGAAGGTCAGATCGAGGGCAATCATTTTAGCAGTAGACCTCCTCTGTAAATCTACTGGGGTAACCTGTAAAGGCTTTTAAAGGCTTTTAAAAATGTATGTAGTTTGTCGCCAATGCGCGTTTGTGCGAAATTTTAAAGCATGTCGTGTTTGGTATCTATGTACTCGGCCTAAGATCATCTTTTTTATTTCATCAAACATTTGGGCAATATAGTGTGTTTTAGTGCATTAAAATTAAAAAAAGTGTATTTTTTAACCCAAAAAATGCGTTTGAAAAATCGCTGCGCAAATACTGTGTAGAAAAAAAAAATGCAACACCCACCATTTTAATCTGTAGGGCCTTTGCTTTAAAAATATATATATATAATGTTTGGGGGTTCAACATAATTTTCATGCAAAAAAAAATGTTTTCATGTAAACAAAAAGTGTCAAAAAGGGCTTTGTCTTCAAGTGGTTAGAAGAGTGGATGTAAGCTTCCTAATGTTGTGTATAAAATGCCAGAACAGTTCAAAACCCCCCCAAATGACCCCATTTTGGAAAGTAGACACCCCAAGCTATATACTGAGAGGCATGTCGAGTCCATGGAATATTTTATATGTTGACACAAGTTGCGGAAAAAAGACAATTTCTTTTTTTTTTTTTGCACAAAGTTGTCACTAAATGATATATTGCTCAAACATGCCATGGGCATATGTGGAATTACACCCCAAAATACATTCTGTTGCTTCTCCTGAGTACGGGGATACCACATGTGTGAGACTTTTTGGGAGCCTAGCCACGTTCGGGACCCCAAAAACCAAGCACCGCCTTCAGGCTTTCTAAGGGTGTAAATTTTTGATTTCACTTCTCACTGCCTATCACAGTTTCAGAGGCCATGGAATGCCCAGATGGCACAAAACCCCCCCAAATGACCCCATTTTGGAAAGTAGACACCCCAAGCTATTTGCTGAGAGGTATTGTGAGTATTTTGCAGATCTCGCTTTTTGTCACAAAGTTTTGAAAATTGAAAAAATATATATATATATATATATATATATATATATATATATATATATATATATATATATATATATATATATATATATATATATTTTTCTTTCTTCATTTTCAAAAACAAATGAGAGCTGTAAAATACTCGCCATTCCTCTCAGCAAATAGCTTGGGGTGTCTATATTCCAAAATGGGGTCATTTGGGGGGGTTTTGTGCGATTTTGGCATTTTATGGCCTTCGAAACTGTGATAGGTAGTGAGGAGTGAAATCAAAAATTTGTGCCTAGAAATCCTGAAGGCGGAGCTTGGTTTTCGGGGTCCCGTACGCGGCTAGGCTCCTAAAAAGTCCCACACATGTGGTATCCCCGTACTCAGGAGAAGCAGCAAAATGTATTTTGGGGTGCAATTCCACATATAACCATGGCATGTGTGAGCAATATATCATTTAGTGACAACTTTTTGTAATTTTTTTTTTTTTTTTTTTTTTTTTTTTTAGTCATTATTCAATCACTTGGGACAAAAAAATAAAAAATTCAATGGGCTCAACATGCCTCTCAGCAATTTCCTTGGGGTGTCTACTTTCCAAAATGGGGTCATTTGGGGGGGTTTTGTACTGCCCTGTCATTTTAGCACCTCAAGAAATGAGATAGGCAGTCATAAATTTAAAGCTGTGTAAATTCCAGAAAATGTACCCTAGTTTGTAAACGCTATAACTTTTGCGCAAACCAATAAATATACGCTTATTGACATTTTTTTTACTAAAGACATGTGGCTGAATACATTTTGGCCTAAATGTAAGACTACAATTGAGTTTATTCGATTTTTCTTATAACAAAAATTAGAAAATATCATTTTTTTTCAAAATTTTCGGTCTTTTTCCGTTTATATCGCAAAAAATAAAAATCGCAGAGGCAATCAAATACCATTAAAAGAAAGCTCTATTTGTGGGAAGAAAAGGACGCAAATTTTGTTTGGGTACAACATTGCATGTCCGCACAATTTACAGTTAAAGCAGCGCAGTGCAAAATTCTGAATTCACCTCTGGTCCTCTAGCTACCAAATGGTCCGGGGCTTAAAAAGAATCGTGATCTTCATTCTAAGCAAAAGAATCGCGATTCTCATTTTTCCCAGAATCGTGCAGCTCTACTGGAGCTACAAAGTTACTGCAAAGTGCTGAGTAACCACTTAAAGTGATTGTAAATGATCACCTTGTAAAACAGCCCATTCAGTTTAAAATAGGAATGAAAGGGAAAACATTTTTTGTATAGATTTTAAAAAAAGGTATTTATAATGTTTTTTTTTTTTTTATATTTATTAAAAAAAAAAAATGTTCCCCCTTTTTTTTAGAAGTGATCACATTCCCTCTGTTCTGCATAAGAGCTGGTGGATGAGAAACAGCAGAACACTGAGCTTCCCAGTGAATAGCTGTGCAGGGAGGGAGTTGTTAGGACAAGTCTGATCACTGTCAGTTAGTGTCCAATTTGTCCGCCGTAATATCGCCGTCATGCTATAAGTCGCTGATCGACCACAATTGCTAGTAAAAATAAATAAATATATCCCATAGTTTGTAGACGCTATAACTTTTGCGCAACCCAATCCCATATACACTTTTTGTATTTTACCAAAAATATGCATCAAAATACATATTGGCCTAAATTGATGAAGAATTTTTTTTTTTATTTTTTTTAATATTCAATATGTTTTATAGAGAAAGTGGTGTATTATTTGTATCTGGTCTGCCTCTTATTTTAACCCGTGTTATTTATTTTATGTTGTATTTTGTGTGGATGTTTTATTTGTAGTGTAGTTTTAATTTTTGTTATTTGGTGTTAATCGCCGTTATTAGTAATTTTGTTGTGTTTTTGCATCTTGTTCAGTCTATTGTTGTGATCTTGTGTTGTCTTTTTGTTCAGTGTGTCTGTGTCATAACCATTTCCCTTTGGGATTAATAAAAGTATTCTGTATAGCAGAAAGTAAAAAAATATAGATTTTTTTTATTTTTATTTTTTCAAAATTGTCGCCCTTTTTTAAAAAAAAAATGGGATATTTATTATAGCAAAAAGTAAAAGATATTGTGGTGTGTGTGTGTGTGTGTGTGTGTGTGTGTGTTTTGTGTGTGTTTGTGTGGTTTTTTTTTTTGTTTGTTTATAGTGCAAAAAAGAAAAACCGCAGAGGTGATCAAATACCACCAAAAGAAAGCTCTATTTGGGGGGGGGGGGGGGAAGGGACGTCAATTTATTTTTATTTTTTTGGGTACAACATTGCATGACCCTGAAATTGTCAGTTATAATAACGCAGTGCTGTATCGCAAAAAATGGCTTGGTCAGATAGGGGGGTAAATCTTCTAGAGGTGACGTGGTTAATAGGAACGAAGAGGAAGTAGCGGGATCACCAGGTATTTCACACAAAGGAAGCACTACAAAGAGAACAGGAGACTTTCTCATACAAGTACATGGTACAGCAGACTAATATCGGGAATATTATTATACAGGATTTATAGAGCGCCAACAGTTTTGCGCAACGCTTTACAACAAGAGGGCAGACAGTAGAACTGCACTATTCTGGCTAAAATGAGAATCCCGATTTTTTTTTTTTTTTGCTTAGAATAAAGATCACGATTCTCGCGGCATAACATCTTCTTTCACAATAAACAAAAAAATTGGGCTAACTTTACTGTGTGATTTTTTTTATTTTTTATTCATGTGTATTTTCCCAAAAAATCGCGTTTTAACCACTTGAGCCCCGAGCCTCTTTCTGAAATTTGGTGTTTACAAGTTAAAAACAGTATATTTTGCTAGAAAATTACTTGGAACCCCCAAACATTATATATTTTTTTCCCCCTAACACCCTAGAGAATAAAATGGTGGTCGTTGCAATACTTTCTGTCACACCGTATTTGCCCAGCGGTCTTACAAGCGCACTTTTTTTGGGAAAAAATTCACTTTTTTGAATAAAAAAAATAAGACTTCAGTAAAATTAGCCCAATTGTTTTTTTGTTTTTTTTTATATTGTGAAAGATAATGTTACGGCGAGTAAATAGATACCCAACATGTCACGCTTCAAAGTTGCACCCGCTCGTGGAATGGCGACAAACTTTTACCCTTTAAAAATCTCCATAGGCGACGTTTAAAAAAATTCTACATGTTGCATGTTTTGAGTTACAGAGGAGGTCTAGTGCTAGAATTATTGCTCTCGCTCTAACAATCACGGTGTTCTGCCCAGAAAGGTCTCCCCGGCGGATTATGCCCCCCCCCCCGTACTGCGCAGGCGTGGCGTTTGCGCAGTACGAACCTGAATGAGCCTCCGAAAATAGCCGAACATATGTGGAGCTGAGAGTCAGCTCTAGACGGCGCCTGCGTGGACCTCGCTGTAAGTGGCCGGTCGGCCTCACGTCCTCGCTTCGCTCGGACAGCTCGCTTTGCTCGCTCGGACAGCTCGCTTTGCTCGCTCGGCCTGGCTCTTTTTTTAACATCCTCCATGTCCACGGGGATGGTAAGGAAAGAGCCTGGATGTCAGAAGTGTAGCACAATTTGGTGTGCGCAGGCGCCATCTAGAGCTGACTCTCAGCTCTACATGTTCAGCTATTTTCTGAGGCAAGCGCCGCGCCTGCGCAGTACAGGGGGGGCATAATCCGCAGGGGGGCCTTTCTCGGCAAGACAGCGGCGATAGATCACGTGTGGTTTGTTTTCATATGCGGGCGCTGCTCACGTATGCATTCGCTTCTGCGCGCAAGCTCGTCGGGACGGGGCGTTTCTAAATATTTTTTTTTTTTATTTTTTTATTTTACTTTTCATTTAATTTTTTTAGTTTTTCATTTTGACACAGTTTTTTTAAACAATTTTTTTTGGGCCACCTTTATTCCTATTACAAGGATTGTAAACATCCCTTGTAATAGAAAAAAGCACCACAGATCTCATATTTAGACTAAAATGCATTAAAAAAAAATGTATATACTTTTTTTTTTTGTCATTCAAAAAAAAATTGGCCCTTTTAAGAGCTATGGGCAGAAATGAAGTTTTGACGTCGCTTCCGTCCTGCAATGGTATGGAGACAGGTGGGGGCCATCTTCCCTTCACTCGTCTCCATACCCAGGCAGGGACAGGAGGACACAATCGCCTCCGCCGCTGCCGATGGCTCCGGTAAGCGACGGAGGGCACTGGAGAGCGGCGGGATGGGGGGGGGTCCCTCTCCCACCACTGATAAAAGTGATCTTGCGTCGTATATCCGCTACAAAGACCACTTTTATCTGAGAGAGGACCGCCCGCTCTTGAAGAGGGTACAGGGGGTTATGGTAGCTAGCTGCTACCATAACGACGGTATTCCTCTTCAAAGAAGCGACGTATAACGATGACGGGCGGGCTGTTTAAAGACCGCTGCGCAAATACAGTGTGACATAAAATATTGCAACAGTCGCCATTTTATTCCCTAGGGTCTCTGCTAAAAAAAATATTGATTTTAACATTGTAAGAAACAAGTGTCAGAAAAAGGTTTAGCCTTTAAGTGGTTAAACGTCCCTCATTTACACACAGAAGTTCATCCCTTTTGATCTAAGAAGGAAAAGTTACAATGTTTCTAGTTATCTACTAGCACAGACAATGTTGTTAAAAACTTGGCAGACTGCCAGGATTTTTTCTTATGACAGCCGAGTGAGCAGAGAACTCGTTACACTTGTTACATGAATGAATCAGGAAATTCCGCAATCGAGATCGTGAGGGGGGTTTGAATCGAGATCATGATTTTTTAACGATTAATTGTGCAGCTTTAGTTACAGTTACAATACAATTCAATACAGGAGGAATCAGAGGGCCCTGCTCATTAGAGCTTCCAATCTAGAAGAACAGGAAGTGTTGGGGTTACAAATGCTTTAACAACCCCCCCCCACCCCCCCACCTCCGCCCACATTGTGCTGTGGACAGGCGGCTGGCGTAGGCAAAACGACGTACTGGCACACGCATTGCCTCCTTTTGGATTTGGGGCACTCCCACTTTGATTGTACACAGTGGGATTTTGTCAGCAAGTCCCAGCCAATGATTCACGGCTGGGACCTGCTGCAATCGCATGCTGAAGTAGCTTTCAAATCCTCATTTGGTGTGAACCGGTGCTAAATGTATAGTGCGGTTTTCTCAAATTTGCCTGCAAAAGTAGGAATGCGCTTCAGCCCTGGTTCACATTGATGGGATTTGACTTGTCAAATCGCATGCCAAATCGGTGGCAATTGCCAGTAATGGCAGCGTCCGAATCAGTGCGAGTCTGCATTTTTTTTCCTGTTCTCATCCATGGACTGACACAGCTTCTAATACTGAAACACGTGGTATATGTCCCTGCTTGCAGGAGAAGATCTAGACAGAATGTTAGATGTTACAACATACATTCTAAAAAAACAGAGCTGAACAGCCCCGCCCAGGGGGCGGTCCCTCCGAACATAACCCTCCTACCTGCAGCCCCAGTTTTTCTTTCTCGTACATCACGGGACACAGAGCGGCATAGTCATTACTATGTGGGTTATATAGATACCTTCAGGTGCTGGCACTGGCAACTTCCAAAACCGGAAGTACCCTCCCCTATATAAGCCCCTCCCATCCGGGAGTACCTCCGTTTTTTGCCAGTGTCGAAGGTGTTGGCCAAGAAGTAACATGTGTTTTTTCACTGAGCTTGCGTACAGGTTCTTTTGGGCCTCAGTAAGCTATTCCGGATCCGACCAAAAAAGCTTCATAGCTAAACGGTCGGTACCCGGGCCTTGCAAGAGAAGAGCAAGGTTTTGCCTGTAATGCCTCTCTTAGGAGGGCTGGACCCTGGGATCCAGAGCTCTGGTCATACCCACGACCAAGATGTTTTCTGTGCAGGGTGCTATACAGGTCCAGGGGAGTGGAATCCTTGGGAACCCGGTCCCTGAAGGTTTAATTACAATGCCTGCCATGATAGGTGAAGTTTGGGCTTCTGTGGACCAAACAGAGTCCTGCGGCGAGGAAAAGGTAAGTGGGGGCCCTCAGGAACTTGGTTCTATTGGGGGACCCCCAAGCCTATTTTGTCTTTCTGCCTGTTACCTAAGGTATTCCCACTAATATTCTGTGCATGCCTGTTACTACTGAGAAAATGTAAAAATTTTAATAGTAGGCAAGAAAAAAGAAAAAAAAAAATGTAAGACCGCGGTACCTGTGTTAAACACTAGAGGCCGCTATGGTTCTTTTTCTTGTAATGTGGATTTTTTTCTTCCGAAGTCAAATCCAGGCAGTTGGTAAGTTCTCTTTGGGAAGCTGTCTCCTCTGCCCTGTTGCTGCGCTCATCCATCCCCGGGCCCTGCGGCAGGGACCCTGGCTCCCATCTAGCTCCTTATTTTTTCAAAAAAGGCGCCGAAGGCGCACGTGCCCGTGCGCGTGCACGCGCCTCTCTATATAGAGGCGATCTGGAAAAAGGGGTGGAGCGGGTGGATGACGCTCGGTGTGCGCCGCGGCGCTACTGCGCATGTGCGGGCGTCCAGCATGTTTAAAGGCACAATCACAGCTGGCTATTGAAGTGCACAGACAGAGCTAGCAACAGTAAAAAGGCACACAGAGGCGGTTGATGCAGGCATCCCTTAGAAAGGCACTTTAGTAGACACCAACTGTTATATAGCAGCAATTGTGCTAGACTATTATTAGTAAAAGTGGTGTATTACGGCTGGAATACCTCAGCTTTGGGCTTAGGAATATGCCGTCCAGAAGCTCCGGAACTAAATCTTCCAGGAAGCGAAGGGGGTCTCCATCGGGCTCTGAGGATCTTGGGCATGCTTCTGCTGCACCAGTCTCCCCTGAAAATTCAGAGGTTAGTGACCGTAGAGACCCCGCAGGAGTACCTGGTACTGTGGCTGTCCTCAGTTCACCTGCTCCTGTGTATGTAACAGAGGAGGTTTTTTCCTCAGCTCTGGGAGGATTAGAAGAGAGATTGTCAACATTAATCGCTGCCTCCCTGTCACAGGGAAAGCACACCCGATCTCCGTCTCCTCCTTCAGAGTACCTGTTAGCGGAGCAACAGTCCCATACAGGGATCGACCTGCCTGAAGGGGATCAGGAGGAGGTTGATTCTGTTATAGAGGAATCAACAGTGGAGGAACCTTTCTCAGCATCTCAAGCTGAAAGATTATGGGTTCAGTCTTTGACTAACATGGTCCGATCAGCATTTAAAATGCACCTTGCGGAACCATCAACCACTACTGTCTCCTCGCTGGGGTCGCTAAAAGCTCCCCAGACTGTCTGTTCCTTTCCACTTCACCCTTTACTGGAAGGGCTCATTTACCAGGATTGGGAACATCCTGATAAAATATTTACTCCCCCCAAGAGATTTCCGGTGGTCTATCCCATGGAGGATAAGTTCATCAAAAAGTGGAGGGTCCCTACAGTGGACGCAGCCATCTCTTGTGTGAATAAATCACTGACATGTCCAGGGATAATGTCCAAATGTTCAAGGACCCAATAGATAAAAAATTGGAGTCCTTATTAAAATCTGCTTTTTCTACAGCAGGCTTGGTGACACAACCAGCAGTGGCAGCTATTGGGGTCTTCCAAGCAGTGAAGGATCAGTTGAAACAGGTCTTAAGGGACTTGCCAGATCAGCAGGCCCTTGCCCTAGCTGATCTACCTAGAGCCTTATGCTTTGCGGTTGACGCCATAAAGGATTCAATCCATCAGGCCTCCCGCCTTACGCTGTCTGTAGTACATATGCGCAGGCTTCTATGGCTCAAAAACTGGTCTGCTGAAGCTCCCTGTAAAAAATTGCTGGTTAGCTTCCCATTTCATGGTGAACGCTTATTCGGGGAAGACCTGGACAAATATATCCAGAAAATTTCCAACGGTAAAGGTACACTCTTGCCGGTTAAAAACAGAGTTAGAGGTCCCTCTTTAAGAGGCCTGCTTCTCCAGTCCCTGGGGCATCGGCTGTGAAACAGTTCCGACGGCCTCCTCGGTCAAATCCCGGGGGTAAAAATCAGGGACAATCGCAGGGTAATAAGAAACCCTGGGTCAGGAGAGGTACAAAACCTCCCCCAAAGTCAAATGCATGAAGGGTTGCCCCCACTCAATCGGGTGGGGGGAAAACTCCAGGTGTTCACAGAGACCTGGCGGGACACGATCAGAGACAGATGGGTGCTCTCCGCAGTAAGTCTGGGATACAGATTGGAGTTAAAAGACTCTCCTCCTTCCCATTTTATGAGGTCAAACGTGCCAAGGGATCCCCAGAAGAGAGAGTCCCTCCTGTTGGCACTAGAACAACTATTGCTCCAAGGAGTAATTATGGAGGTTCCCCTGGAAGAATGGGGGTTCGGGTTTTACTCAAACCTCTTTACAGTCCCGAAGCCAAACGGGGACGTGAGGCCCATATTAAATCTAAAAGGGCTAGACAAATTCCTGCATATCAGGACTTTCCGGATGGAGTCGATCCGATCGGTGGCCACTGCCCTACAAGGGGAGGAATAGTTAGCCTCGATCGACATCAAAGATGCTTATTTGCACATTCCCATCTTTCCAGTCCACCAAAAATTTCTACGCTTTGCAGTAGAAGGGCGCCATTTTCAGTTCAGAGCCTTACCCTTCGGTCTGGCCACAGCACCACGAGTGTTCACAAAAATTCTGGCCCCATTATTGGCCAATCTAAGAACGCAAGGTGTAACGATAATGGCATATCTAGACGACTTGTTGCTGATAGACCACTCAGTGAAAAAACTAGAAGTGGTCGTTCACAAGACAATCAAGTATCTGGAATCTCACGGTTGGATTATCAACCGAGACAAGTCAGCCCTAAAACCAGTCAAAAGTCTGGAATACTTGGGGCTAAGGCTGGATTCAGACCAGAGAAAAATGTTCTTGCCTCAAGAAAAGGGGTCGTCTTTGAGAGATTTGATCCACTTAGTGGGTACAAAAAGACAGCCGTCCATACGTCTGTGCATGAGGCTGCTGGGAAAAATGGTGGCATCATTCGAAGCAGTACCCTACGGTCAATTCCATTCAAGGAATTTGCAAAGGGCCATACTGTCAGCCTGGAACAAGAAAGTTCAGGCCCTAGACTTACCAATGTCCTTGTCCCCTTCCGTTCGCAAGAGCCTCCGTTGGTGGTTGGTTCCCCAGAATCTGGAAAAAGGGAAATCCTTCAGTCCGATTTCTTGGAAGGTGGTCACTACAGATGCCAGCCTTATAGGCTGGGGAGCAGTACTGGAGCAATGGTCTCTCCAGGGCAGATGGTCGGATGCGGAAAAGGCCCTGCCCATCAATCTCTTAGAGATACGAGCAGCCCGGTATGCCCTAGTAGCATGGACATCCAAACTCCAAGGGTCCCCTGTCAGAATTCAATCAGACAATGCCACGGCAGTGGCATATATCAATTATCAGGGTGGCACCAGGAGTCGTGCAGCCCAGAGGGAAGTAAATTGCATCCTGAAATGGGCAGGAAGATATGTCCCAGCCATATCCACGGTATTCATTCCAGGAGTGGAGAATTGGAAGGCGGACTTTCTAAGTCGCCAACAATTATGCCCAGGGGAATGGTCCCTTCACCCCGAGGTTTTTCGGACAATATGTCAGCGGTGGGGAACACCGGATGTAGATCTGCTAGCATCCAGATTCAACGCAAAGGTGGACAGGTTTGTCTCTTGGACAAGGGATCCCCTAGCTTGCGGCTCGGATGCCCTAGTGTTCCCTTGGGATCAGTTCAAGCTGATATATGCATTCCCACCGCCACAATTGTTACCTCGATTACTCCGCAGAATCAGGGTAGAAAAGAAACCAGTGATTCTGGTGGCTCCAGCGTGGCCCCGAAGAGCATGGTACGCGGAGATTGTAAAAATGTCTGTGGGGAGTCCTTGGACCCTCCCACATCGTCCGGACCTGCTTTCGCAAGGACCGATATACCACCCTTCCTTACCAGCCCTAGGTTTGACGGCCTGGCTATTGAAGCCCACATTCTAAAAAAGAGAGGTCTCTCTAATCCTGTGGTATCTACCATGATCAATGCCAGGAAGCCGGTATCCAGGCAGATCTACTATAGAATCTGGAAGGCGTACATCGCCTGGTGTGAGGCCAAGAAATGGCATCCACGAAAGTACGTAATAGGTAGGATTCTGGACTTCCTACAGTGGGCTGTAGATAGGAAGCTTGCCTTGAGTACTATCAAGGGTCAGATTTCGGCCTTTTCAATATTTTTTCAGAGGCCCTTGGCTTCGTATTCGCTAGTCAAAGCCTTTATACAAGGAGTGATGCGTATTAGCCCTCCGGTTAATATTCCCATATGTCCATGGGACTTAAACCTGGTTCTGTCGGTTCTACAGAAACAACCATTTGAACCATTACAGCATATTTCCTTGGTTCTTCTCACCAGGAAATTGATTTTTCTAGTAGCCATTTGTTCGGCTAAAAGAGTGTCGGAATTAGCAGCTATGTCCTGTAGGGAGCCATATCTGGTTATCCATAAGGACAGAGTAGTGTTACGTCCTCATCCAGCCTTTCTTCCTAAGGTGGTATTGAGGTTTCATTTGAACCAAGATGTGGTTCTTCCTTCTTTTTTCCCCAAACCTAGTTCAGTAGAGGAAAAATTATTATATTCTTTGGATGTAGTAAGAGCAGTTAAAGCTTATCTAAAAGCCACTGCTCAGATTCGCAGAACGGATACTTTGTTTATTCTGCCGGAAGGCCCCAGAAAGGGTCAGGCAGCGTCAAAATCTACTTTAGCCAAGTGCATTCGACAGGTCATAATGCAAGCCTATGGCTTGAGAAGGAGACCGCCTCCGTTCAAAGTTAGGGCACACTCCACGAGAGCAGTTGGAACTTCATGGGCAGCGCATCACCAGGCCTCCCTGGCTCAAATCTGTAAGGCCGCAACATGGTCTTCAGTACACACGTTTACTAGGTTCTACCAGGTGGATGTTAGAAGTCAGGAGGATGTCGCCTTTGGGCGCAGTGTGTTGCAGGCCGCAAAAGATCCTCATGTCTGATAGCGCTCAGCTTATGTGTGGTGTATCCCCCCCCCTCATTGGGCATTGCTTTAGGACATCCCACATAGTAATGACTATGCCACTCTGTGTCCCGTGATGTATGAGAAAGAAAATAGGATTTTTATAACAGCTTACCTGTAAAATCCTTTTCTTGGAGTACATCACGGGACACAGAGCTCCCACCCCTCTTTTGGGGACACTTATTGCTTTGCTACAAAACTGAGGTACTCCCGGATGGGAGGGGCTTATATAGGGGAGGGTACTTCCTGTTTTGGAAGTTGCCAGCACCTGAAGGTATCTATATAACCCACATAGTAATGACTATGCCGCTCTGTGTCCCGTGATGTACTCCAAGAAAAGGATTTTACAGGTAAGCTGTTATAAAAATCCTATTTTTTTCTGCCTAGCAGAAGGAGAAGACGTGGCTCTCTCAGGAGCCAGTCTCCTGGAAGATTTTTATTCCTCTGAGAATTTTATTTTATTTTTGAGATCTTCAATCAACTGTCGGCTGGGCAACAGGTTGGGTACACTGGTATCCTTTTGTAGTCTTCCCTGTCCGACCATCGAGCGCGCTGATCCTCGCCTTGTGTGCGTGAGACTCAGTTCACGACATGCCCCACGACTCCAGGGGTGGCCGGGTGGCTTTTATGCTGCGCGGTCCTCACAAGATTGAACAGTGCCTGCTGTATCTTTCGCGGTGGACCGGGCCGACAGCTACTCAGTACTAATCTGTGATAGGTCTGTCAGAAACACACCAGTGGGTCCCTCTGGGACGGGTAAGTAGTCTCTCCTGATTACAAGTAAGTACATGCTTTGTGTTTCTCTGTATGGGGGATTTTCCCTGTCTCCCCCTTGTTATGCTGCTCTCTGCACCCTTAGCTGGCGCTGTGCTGTGTGGGGGTGCCTGGGGGTCACTCTGGCCTGGCGGGAGGGGGGGGCTCATGACTGTTGGAGCTGGGGGACTTTTTGTGTGTGTTGGGCCTAGGTGCCATCCGGCGCCTTGTCTGTAGTGTTTTTACTGTGCGCACGACGGCCATCTTGCCGCGGATCGATGGCGCAGTTAAATTCGGCCAGCGGCCATTTTCTGGCTCTGATTCAGATACAGGCCTAGCTGCTGCTGCTCAGGACCCTAGCTCTGAATATTTTAATGTTTGTGAACAGGACATTCCTTGTGAGGAAGACCCCAGTTCTGAGTCAGTAAATGACAGGGCGCTTGTAAGTGAACTCATTGATGCTGTGAGGGACACTCTCAAGCTGGATGCTGTGGCTGAGGTACCTCAGGTGGACGCTGTCTCCTTTGGTTCTTTTCAAGGTTTTCTTTTACACAGCTTCCTCACTGTTTCCTCACACACTGCATCGAGAGCAGCATGGATGATACAGTGGTACAAAGTGCCCCCCCCCCCCGGTCAGTGTAGCATGGTGGGGGGGGGACTTTATTCATTTTATTTCTCTAGTCCCTGTGAGCTTTCTGTGTGATGTCTCTGAGGCAAGAACAGGGTCTCTGCACCTGTGGTTTCCCGCCATTTCCTGGGGAACGCTCTGAGCTCTGACAGGACCACGGTCTGAGGTGTCAGAGGTTACCTTTTACCTGCATGCTGCTTCGGCATCACATTTAAGCAGGTTGGAACGATACAGAGAAGATTATGCGCCTCGGCGCCATAATTTAAACTTATCTTCTAACTCTACACTGCATACATTCACAGTGTATGTATGTATGTGTTATAAACACGGCTGCCCTATAGGCATGTTAGCATGCGAATAAACAAATTGCACATGTTTATACTGTGCATAGCGCTGAAAATGCACACACCATTGGAGCGCGGGGGGAAAACCACAGCTTGTGGCAAGTGGACAATCCACAGCTTGTGGCAGGTGACGTGGCAAGTGACACGCTAAATACAAGTACACTGCTGCTCTCTCAGCTGCTGCTACTCACTCTGGTCTCACAAAATGGCTGAAATGGTTAAATAATACTGTTTTTTTTGAGCTTAGGGAGGTCCTTAGGAGGTTTCTTAACTAAACGCATATAGACGCAAACGCGGTAAAACAGGGGCAGCTAAAAAAATGCCCTACTGCTCCTAAACATCTGTTTACCAGCAGCAGTGTACATGAGGCCTTAGGCTTCATGTACACGGGAAGTTGTTCAACCTCTCCTGAACGATTTGACAGCTTGAAACCGCCACCTAAAAACGGGCGTTTAGCCGCGTTTACATGCCGCGTTTAGACGCGTTTGCGTCTAGAAGCACTTGAATTTTATTTTTAATTTTTTTTTGGTTTAAATGAAAAACGTTTGTAAACGAAACGCTGCTAAACGCGAGTTACTGCGTTTAGCTGCAATTGGCGCTTAAAATCCCTCCAAACACAGCTTCTCAATGCATTTTTTGGGGTTCCAGAAAAAGCCTCTAAACTCAACTGCCGAGAAACGACTGTAAACGACCCTGTGTACATGTACTGATAAGATAACATAGAGAAGAGATCGGGGATCCTGTGTACATGTACTGATAAGATAACATAGAGGAGAGATCGGGGATCCTGTGTACATGTACTAATAAGATAACACAGAGGAGAGATCGGGGATCCTGTGTACATGTACTAATAAGATAACACAGAGGAGAGATCGGGGATCCTGTGTACATGTACTGATAAGATAACATAGAGAAGAGATCGGGGATCCTGTGTACATGTACTGATAAGATAACATAGAGGAGAGATCGGGGATCCTGTGTACATGTACTGATAAGATAACATAGAGGAGAGATCGGGGATCCTGTGTACATGTACTAATAAGATAACATAGAGGAGAGATCGGTGACCATGTGTACATGTACTGATAAGATAACAGAGGAGAGATGGGGGATCCTGTGTACATGTACTGATAAGATAACATAGAGGAGAGATCGGGGATCCTGTGTACATGTACTGATAAGTTAACATAGAGGAGAGATCGGGGATCCTGTGTACATGTACTGATAAGATAACATAGAGAAGAGATCGGGGATCCTGTGTACATGTACTGATAAGATAACATAGAGAAGAGATCGGGGATCCTGTGTACATGTACTAATAAGATAACATAGAGGAGAGATCGGTGACCATGTGTACATGTACTGATAAGATAACAGAGGAGAGATGGGGGATCCTGTGTACATGTACTGATAAGATAACAGAGGAGAGATCGGGGACAATGTGTGCATGTACTGATAAGATAACATAGAGGAGAGATCGGGGACCATGTGTGCATGTACTGATAAGATAACATGGAGGAGAGATCGGGGATCCTGTGTACATGTACTGATAAGATAACATGGAGGAGAGATCGGGGATCCTGTGTACATGTACTGATAAGATAACAGAGGAGAGATCGGGGATCCTGTGTACATGTACTGATAAGATAACATAGAGGAGAGATCGGGGATCCTGTGTACATGTACTGATAAGATAACATGGAGGAGAGATCGGGGATCCTGTGTACATGTACTGATAAGATAACATGGAGGAGAGATCGGGGATCCTGTGTACATGTACTGATAAGATAACATGGAGGAGAGATCGGGGATCCTGTGTACATGTACTGATAAGATCACATGGAGGAGAGATCGGGGATCCTGTGTACATGTACTGATAAGATCACATGGAGGAGAGATCGGGGATCCTGTGTACATGTACTGATAAGATAACATAGAGGAGAGATCGGGGATCCTGTGTACATGTACTGATAAGATAACATAGAGGAGAGATCGGAGATCCTGTGTACATGTACTGATAAGATCACATGGAGGAGAGATCGGGGATCCTGTGTACATGTACTGATAAGATAACATGGAGGAGAGATCGGGGATCCTGTGTACATGTACTGATAAGATCACATGGAGGAGAGATCGGGGATCCTGTGTACATGTACTGATAAGATAACATAGAGGAGAGATCGGGGATCCTGTGTACATGTACTGATAAGATAACACAGAGGAGAGATCGTGGATCCTGTGTACATGTACTGATAAGATAACATAGAGGAGAGATCGGGGATCCTGTGTACATGTACTGATAAGATAACATAGAGGAGAGATCGGGGATCCTGTGTACATGTACTGATAAGATAACATAGAGGAGAGATCGGGGATCCTGTGTACATGTACTAATAAGATAACATAGAGGAGAGATCGGTGACCATGTGTACATGTACTGATAAGATAACAGAGGAGAGATGGGGGATCCTGTGTACATGTACTGATAAGATAACATAGAGGAGAGATCGGGGATCCTGTTTACATGTACTGATAAGTTAACATAGAGGAGAGATCGGGGATCCTGTGTACATGTACTGATAAGATAACATAGAGGAGAGATCGGGGATCCTGTGTACATGTACTGATAAGATAACATAGAGAAGAGATCGGGGATCCTGTGTACATGTACTAATAAGATAACATAGAGGAGAGATCGGTGACCATGTGTACATGTACTGATAAGATAACAGAGGAGAGATGGGGGATCCTGTGTACATGTACTGATAAGATAACAGAGGAGAGATCGGGGACAATGTGTGCATGTACTGATAAGATAACATAGAGGAGAGATCGGGGACCATGTGTGCATGTACTGATAAGATAACATGGAGGAGAGATCGGGGATCCTGTGTACATGTACTGATAAGATAACATGGAGGAGAGATCGGGGATCCTGTGTACATGTACTGATAAGATAACAGAGGAGAGATCGGGGATCCTGTGTACATGTACTGATAAGATCACATGGAGGAGAGATCGGGGATCCTGTGTACATGTACTGATAAGATCACATAGAGGAGAGATCGGGGATCCTGTGTACATGTACTGATAAGATAACACAGAGGAGAGATAGGGGATCCTGTGTACATGTACTGATAAGATAACATAGAGGAGAGATCGGGGATCCTGTGTACATGTACTGATAAGATAACATAGAGGAGAGATCGGGGATCCTGTGTACATGTACTGATAAGATAACATAGAGGAGAGATCGGGGATCCTGTGTACATGTACTGATAAGATAACACAGAGGAGAGATGGGGGATCCTGTGTACATGTACTGATAAGATAACATAGAGGAGAGATCGGGGATCCTGTGTACATGTACTGATAAAATAACAGAGGAGAGATCGGGGATCCTGTGTACATGTACTGATAAGATAACATAGAGGAGAGATCGGGGATCCTGTGTACATGTACTGATAAGATAACATAGAGGAGATATCGGGGATCCTGTGTACATGTACTGATAAGATAACACAGAGGAGAGATGGGGGATCCTGTGTACATGTACTGATAAGATAACATAGAGGAGAGATCGGGGACCCTGTGTACATGTACTGATAAGATAACAGAGGAGAGATCGGGGATCCTGTGTACATGTACTGATAAGATAACACAGAGGAGAGATGGGGGATCCTGTGTACATGTACTGATAAGATAACACAGAGGAGAGATGGGGGATCCTGTGTACATGTACTGATAAGATAACAGAGGAGAGATCGGGGATCCTGTGTACATGTACTGATAAGATAACATAGAGGAGAGATCGGGGATCCTGTGTACATGTACTAATAAGATATCATAGAGGAGAGATCGGGGATCCTGTGTACATGTACTGATAAGATAACATAGAAGAGAGATCGGGGATCCTGAGTACATGTACTGATAAGATAACATGGAGGAGAGATCGGGGATCCTGTGTACATGTACTGATAAGATCACATAGAGGAGAGATCGGGGATCCTGTGTACATGTACTGATAAGATAACACAGAGGAGAGATAGGGGATCCTGTGTACATGTACTGATAAGATAACACAGAGGAGAGATCGGGGATCCTGTGTACATGTACTGATAAGATAACATAGAGGAGAGATCGGGGATCCTGTGTACATGTACTGATAAGATAACATGGAGGAGAGATCGGGGATCCTGTGTACATGTACTGATAAGATCACATGGAGGAGAGATCGGGGATCCTGTGTACATGTACTGATAAGATCACATGGAGGAGAGATCGGGGATCCTGTGTACATGTACTGATAAGATCACATGGAGGAGAGATCGGGGATCCTGTGTACATGTACTGATAAGATAACATAGAGGAGAGATCGGGGATCCTGTGTACATGTACTGATAAGATAACATAGAGGAGAGATCGGAGATCCTGTGTACATGTACTGATAAGATCACATGGAGGAGAGATCGGGGATCCTGTGTACATGTACTGATAAGATAACATGGAGGAGAGATCGGGGATCCTGTGTACATGTACTGATAAGATCACATGGAGGAGAGATCGGGGATCCTGTGTACATGTACTGATAAGATAACATAGAGGAGAGATCGGGGATCCTGTGTACATGTACTGATAAGATAACACAGAGGAGAGATCGTGGATCCTGTGTACATGTACTGATAAGATAACATAGAGGAGAGATCGGGGATCCTGTGTACATGTACTGATAAGATAACATAGAGGAGAGATCGGGGATCCTGTGTACATGTACTGATAAGATAACATAGAGGAGAGATCGGGGATCCTGTGTACATGTACTGATAAGATAACACAGAGGAGAGATCGGAGATCCTGTGTACATGTACTGATAAGATAACACAGAGGAGAGATCGTGGATCCTGTGTACATGTACTGATAAGATAACACAGAGGAGAGATCGGGGATCCTGTGTACATGTACTGATAAGATAACATAGAGGAGAGATCGGGGATCCTGTGTACATGTACTGATAAGATAACACAGAGGAGAGATCGGGGATCCTGTGTACATGTACTGATAAGATAACACAGAGGAGAGATCGTGGATCCTGTGTACATGTACTGATAAGATAACATAGAGGAGAGATCGGGGATCCTGTGTACATGTACTGATAAGATAACACAGAGGAGAGATCGGGGATCCTGTGTACATGTACTGATAACATAGAGGGGAGATCGGGGATCCTGTGTGCATGTACTGATAAGATAACACAGAGGAGAGATCGGGGATCCTGTGTACATGTACTGATAACATAGAGGGGAGATCGGGGATCCTGTGTACATGTACTGATAAGATAACACAGAGGAGAGATCGGGGATCCTGTGTACATGTACTGATAAGATAACATAGAGGAGAGATCGGGGATCCTGTGTACATGTACTGATAAGATAACATGGAGGAGAGATCGGGGATCCTGTGTACATGTACTGATAAGATAACATGGAGGAGAGATCGGGGATCCTGTGTACATGTACTGATAAGATAACATAGAGGAGAGATCGGAGATCCTGTGTACATGTACTGATAAGATCACATGGAGGAGAGATCGGGGATCCTGTGTACATGTACTGATAAGATAACACAGAGGAGAGATCGGGGATCCTGTGTACATGTACTGATAAGATAACATAGAGGAGAGATCGGGGATCCTGTGTACATGTACTGATAAGATAACACAGAGGAGAGATCGGGGGTTCCTGTGTACATGTACTGATAAGATAACATAGAGGAGAGATCGGGGATCCTGTGTACATGTACTGATAAGATAACATGGAGGAGAGATCGGGGATCCTGTGTACATGTACTGATAAGATAACATGGAGGAGAGATCGGGGATCCTGTGTACATGTACTGATAAGATAACATAGAGGAGAGATCGGAGATCCTGTGTACATGTACTGATAAGATCACATGGAGGAGAGATCGGGGATCCTGTGTACATGTACTGATAAGATAACAGAGATCGGGGATCCTGTGTACATGTACTGATAAGATAACATGGAGGAGAGATCGGGGATCCTGTGTACATGTACTGATAAGATAACATAGAGGAGAGATCGGAGATCCTGTGTACATGTACTGATAAGATCACATGGAGGAGAGATAGGGGATCCTGTGTACATGTACTGATAAGATAATATAGAGGAGAGATCGGGGATCCTGTGTACATGTACTGATAAGATCACATGGAGGAGAGATAGGGGATCCTGTGTACATGTACTGATAAGATAACAGAGATCGGGGATCCTGTGTACATGTACTGATAAGATAACATAGAGGAGAGAAAAAAAATGCCCAACTGCTCCTAAACGTCCGATTACCAGCAGCAGTGTACATGAGGCCTTAACGCTGGAGTTCCACCCAAAAATGGAACTTCCACTTTTTCTAATCCCCCCCCCCCCTCCCCCTCCGGTGTCACATTTGGCACCTTTCAGGGGGCGGGGGGAGGAGGGAGCAGATACCTGTGTAATCCAGGTATTTTCTTCCCCTTCCGGGCATAGGTTGCCGCGGCGACCTACACTACGTCCGGCGCCTCCTCCAACCCCCCCGCCCCCCGCTGTCTTCTGGGAGACACACGGGTCCCAGAAGACAGCAGGGACTTCACTTCCTGATTCCCTTACCGAAGATGGCTGCGCCTCCACCCCGAGAACCGAGGGACAGATCGGCTTCGGGTGAGGACATCGCGGGTGCCCAGGACAGGTAAGTGTCCATATATTAAATGTCAGCAGCTGCTGGATTTGTAGCTGCTGACTTTTAATTATTTTTTTCGGCAGAACTCCACTTTGGGCTGGGTTCACACTTATGCGCTGTGAATTTGGTCCCTTTTTTTTTGTCCATTCTGAGGTGCGAATTTTGCCGCGATTTTAACGTGAATTTCAGGCGTTGGACATGCCTGTAGCTGCGATTATGTTCTAGCCAATGGAATCAAAGTGTAAAAAAAAAAGGTATTAACTTTGTTTTTTGTGGAGAATCGCGTGGTGGAATTCGCACGTATGTGAACCATCATTGCGATTCCAGAACGATTTACACTGATGTCTATGGAGACTAAATTCGCAACGCAGTAAAACCGGACAAGACACTTTTTTTTTTATTTATCGCATCGCATCGCATTCGTTGAGGAATCGCAACGCATGTATGTGAACGACCGTCATTGAAAACAATGACTTTAGGGATGACCTGCGAATTCAAAGTGTTTTTGACACATCACATTCGGTATGAAATCGCACAAGTGTGAACCGCGCCTTAAGGTGCTTTTCATTCTCTGTTTGAAGCATCTTCATGTGAAAGCGGTGACTTTTTTTTTGTCAGCCGACGCTGTTGGGGAAAAGCTGCCAAAAGTCTTTGTTGTGCGATGCAGTGCGCTCACTTCTCGCTCCTCTCATACGTCGGGCGCGGAAGGCACATGTTCAAAGCACATTCCTGGGATAACATTTGTTTTGGAGAAGCGGGATGTCTGAGAAGGCAGCTCGGTGTTTTACGACTGTCTGAGAGGCGAGCTCCGCTCTTTAGTTTGGACGGTCCGGCAGAAAGTCAATAGGAGAAGCTGTAGAGCTCTTGTCATACCTCCCCGAGACAGAGTATGTTTGTAGGAGGATTCGGCCTACTTTGTATATAAGGTGTGGGAGCAACAAGATGATAAGTGATGCCAGCACAGCACGATTGGGAGGAAAAAAAAACACTACATGTCTTCTTACTTGTGACCATGGGTGGGTTGTACAGGAAAAAATAAATAAATACATTCATTGGCCACTTTATTAGGTACACCTGTTCAATTAATTGGTAATACAAACTGGTAATCAGCCAATCGCATGGCATCAACTCAATGCGTTAAGGCATCTAGCCGTGGTGAAGACGACTTTCTGAAGTTCAAACCGAGCATCAGAATGGGGAAGAAAGGGGATTGAAGTGACTTTGAACGTGGCATGGTTGTTGGTGGCAGACGGGCTGGTCTGAGTATTTCTGGGATTTTCAAACACAACCATCTCTTGGGTTTACAGAGAATGGTGGGGAAAGAGAGAAAATATCCAGTGAGCGGCAGCTGTATGGAGGGAAATGCCTTGTTGATTTCATAGGTCAGAGGAGAATGGGCAGACTGGTTCCAGATGCTAGAAAGGCAACAATAACTCAAATAAGCACTCGTTACATCCAAGGTATGCAGAATACCATCTCTGAACACACAACGCATCCAACCTTGGAGCAGATGGGCTACAGCAGCTGAAAACCACACTAGGTGCCACTCCTGTCAGCTAAGAACAGGAAACTGAGGCTACAATTGGCACAGGGGTCTCCAAAATTGGAAAAAATGTTGCCTGGTCTGATGAGTCTGGATTTCAGCTGCGACATTCAGATGGTGGGGTCAGAATTTGGCTTATTTATCCATCCTGTGATAAAACAAACATGTCCACTGCCCTCATCTATAGCTGGCCATAACAGTAAGCAGCATTGGAAGGCTAAAGCAGATAACAACAAAGGCCTGGGTAATGCCCAGGAAAAAAACAAGCATACTTATCGACCAGCTAGCTGACAACCAATTAACCTGTCTAACAGTATGCGTTAAAAACAGGGGTTTGTCCGCACGCATTTGCAAACGCATGCGTGAGCCACAGAGCCACGCCAAGGCCCCCTGGAGTCTGTGGTCCTACACTAACTATGAGTGTCCCCACAATGGAGGCACATGCATTCTGATGGTTAGATGAGGACAGGTGGACTGAAGGGGAGCCACCCCTCCTTAAAGGTACAGGAGCACACCAAACATCCAGCGTAGCACAATGGCAGCAAAGGTGTTGGTGCGCTGCTGGACCAATACAAGCACCAATGTGATAAAACAAACATGTCCACTGCCCTCATCTATAGCTGGCCATAACAGTAAGCAGCATTGGAAGGCTAAAGCAGATAACAACAAAGACCTGGGGAATGCCCAGGAAAAAACCAAGCATACTTACCGACCAGCTAGCTGACAACATATTAACCTGTCTAACAGTATGCGTTAAAACCATCAGAATGCATGTGCCTCCATTGTGGGGACACTCAGTTAGTGTAGGACCACAGACTCCAGGGGGCCTTGGCGTGGCTCTGTGGCTCACGCATGCGTTTGCAAATGCGTGCGGACAAACCCCTGTTTTTAACGCATACTGTTAGACAGGTTAATTGGTTGTCAGCTAGCTGGTCGGTAAGTATGCTTGGTTTTTTCCTGGGCATTCCCCAGGCCTTTGTTGTTGTTTATCCATCCTGCCTTGTTTTACCGGTTCAGGCTGGTGGTGGGTGTAATGGTGAGGGGGGGGGGGGGGGGGATATTTTCTTGGCACACTTTGGGCCCCTTAGTACCAATCGAGCATGGTTTAAACACCAAAACCTAAACCTACCTGAGTATTGTTGCCGACCATGTCCATCCCTTTATGACTACAGTGTCCCCATCTTCTGATGGCTCCTTCCAGCAGGATAATGCACCCTGTCTCAAAGCTCCAATCATCTCGCCACTGGACAATGAGGTCACTGTCCTCCAATGGCCTCCACACCTCATCACATCTCATCCAATAGAGCAGCCCTCAAAAATTCCACTCGCCTACTCGCATTTTACAAGTGGATTTTGAGGGCTGGCGAGCTATGGCTACCTGGGAGGAGGCGGGCGCGAACACCGCTAGCAGCCTGGGTGGAATGGGAGTCCTCCCAGCGATCACCGAGGGAAAGAGAAAGAAGAGCCGCCCGGATTATCAGCGCAGGAAACACCGCTTTCATTTCACATTGCTGTGTTCCCCGCTGCTCGCTGTCACATACAGCCCCTCCTCCTGGTCCTAGGACTTTGATAGACAGATCACCCGTCCGATCCCGGGACAGACTATCTGTCAATTAAAGTTCCCCGGCCAGGGGGCAGGGCTGTATGTGATGTTGACGGCGGGAACACAGCAATTGAAATGAAAGCTGTGTTCCCTGCGCTCTGATCATCCGGGTGGCTCTCCTGTTCCTCTCTTTCCCTGCACAGGTAGGCTGCATAGTGGGCAAAGGACACAGGCTGCATTGGTGGGCACAGGCAGGCTGCATTGGTGGGCACAGGATAAAGTTGTTAAATGTTTTATGCAGAATTAAGTTATAAAAATAAATATTAACAACTTTATCCTGTGCCCACCAACGCAGCCAGCCTGTGCCCACCCCTAAACACGCTTTTGGCAGCTTAGGGATCATGTGATCGCTATGCAAAGAAAACCTGTTATGAATTAATTTAATTCACAACGGCTATAGTGATGCTGTGATTGGCCCACGGCCATCACATGGTACCTGGGCCAATCATGTGACCGCTGCGGGCAAATCACAGCATCACTAGGGTAAGCACAGCTGTTATAAATGAAATTTATTCACTACAGTTCAAACAATTGCTGTTGCAGTGATCATCATTGTAACAGCAATCACAGTGTAAAAATAAATAAAAAATACCTGACCCCCCTTTCCATCCATGTCTCCATGCTTTATTTTGATAAGAAATCTCTGTAAGAACCCCCCCCCCCCCCCCCCCTAGCATTTCTAGCCATGCCATCTTGAGTAAGGGGCAAATGATTTGTGTAGCATTTACTTTCTGCCCTTAGCTTAAGTATTGATAAAGGAAAGTATGCTTGGCTGAGAAAACCCCTCCTCCCCTCCTGAAGACTCCTGGGATGTAAGACATCATTTGCCTAAGCAGGAAACCAGGAAGTAACTGATGAAATGTAAAAAATAAATATTTAAAACAAGTAGATATGTTATACTTTCCTATCTATTTTACTAATGCTAGCAGCATGAGTATTAACAATAATCAATATTGATTGGGAGAGTGACGTTCAACTTTAATTTCTTAATTTTCCAAAAAATTGTGCCAAAACAACGTCAAAACACCCACCATGCCTCTTATAAAATACTTTGGACTGGCTACTTTCCAAAATGGGGGTCATTTGGGGGGTATTTTTTTTGTCCTGGCGTTCAAGAAATGATATCAGGCATCAGTATAATTCCTCCCAATGACACCAATGATATAGCTGGGAAACAATGTTTTGCAACGTAGGGGTGGACCGAATGGAAATTTTGGTACCGAAAATGCAGTATGCTCTTAGCCGAAAATAAATATTTTTATATATAATTGTATTATATTCGACTTTTTAATGAATATTATCAATTTAAATTAATATGAATTTATTGCTGGCCATTATTGGCACCTTTTTATTGCAAGAAAGGCTAAAAAAAAAGCAGTTCGCAGTCTCTAATCATTTCTTGTATCATGTCTGCAATCCCGTGATGATCCGCCCCCGTGAACATCCGCTTGCTCAGCGGGGATCGCTCCGTTGATCCCCGCTGAGCCGGCGGATGACTTGTCCGTCTCTGCACACTGTGCAGAAACGGAACGGTCAGATCACCGCTCTCCTCTATGGGGGGATCGGATGAAAACGGACCGTCTGTCCGTTTTTCATCCGATCCGATCCGCAGGCGGATGGAAAAATAGGATTTTCCTCCGTCATGCTAAACGGACCATAGCGGAGACGGATGTTATCGGATGTCAGCAGATGTTCATCCGCTGACATCCGCTATCCCATAGGGATACATGTATGTCCGTTTTTCATCCGAAAACTGGATGAAAAACAGACATACGGAACGTCCGTGTGAAAGGGGCCTTACTTAAACACACTGCTAATGGTAATCCATTTGGTGCACCTCTAGCAGACATGATACAGGAGATGGTCAGAGAGTGCAGACATGATACAAGAGATCAATGCAGCCTCACCGGTGTCCATAAAATGCAGCCTCGCCGGTGCCTGTCGGATGCAGCCTCGCCGGTGCCTGGATCAGAGCAGCGATCTCCTGCTGTGTCACGGAGCTGGATTTGAATTGCCCGTGCCGCAGTAACAATGTCCCACCCCCTGTGATCAGGTCACGCTGATTCAATGTCCCGGCATGGGATCAGTCTGCCGTCTATCACAGGAGGCGGGACATTACGACTGCCCGGACAATTCAGCTCCATGACACAGGGAGATCCCCCGCTCTGCGTGAGGAGGAGGGAGGGGAGGACTCTGACTGAGCCGCCAGGATGACACCCCAGCAATGTGCGGCACCCGGGACAGACCCTGCCCCCTTTTCAGTGCCTTAATCAGCACCTTTTCTTCTTTCGGCTGCATGCCGAAAGCACAGTTTTCGGCAGCCAAAATTTAGGTGCACCTCCTATTAGGGATGCACCAATACCATTTTTTTTTATTTTTTTTCTACGAGTATCGAAACTTCTTCCTTTTTTTTTTTTTTTTTTTTTTTTTTTTTTTTAGTACTCGCATATACCAATTACCGATGCCTACCGCAACTTTTGTTTTCACTTCAGCTGTCAGCAATGGTACAAAGCATTGAAAAGTTTTTTACAAATTAAATTGATTTTTCTTTTTAATTTTGCGCTTTTTCAATGTGAAATGTGTTAGTAAATATTTTTACACATTTATATTAACAAAGCAAACAAAAACAAAAAAAAGTTTTTAATTGTTTATCGTTTATAAAATAGACGTGATCAAAAAAAATGGAGGAAAATAATAATTAAATGGAGGAGAATAGGGAGTTAATTAAGGCTGATTAGAGTAAATTATGGTGGGTTAATAAGGGGTTAAACAGAGGAACATTTGTTCATCCCTTTGATCTGCAGATGAAGAAACAGAAAGATACAAAAATAAACAATGTTTCTTTTATTTTAGTGTTTCAGGCTGAGCAATGTTGCTAATAAACATTGCCGTGTTCTGTCGGATAGTGCCCGCTGTCAAGAACTGCCCGGGACGATCTGCGCTGCGCATGCGCCGCACGGAACAGCACAACAGCTGATTTTTACAATCGGCCGTTGAGACGGCGCCTGCGCACAATAGCCGACAGAAGAAATTTTTGTGTCGGATTGTGCCTTGTGCTGCCGAGGCGCGTTCATGTCGGTGAGGGGTGGATTTGTACATGTAGGGGGCGGATTTTAAAATGATGGGCAGTGCTGCAAAACCACTTTTTTATTTTTATTTTTTTATTTATTTATTTATTTTTCTGGACGCTTTAGTCAACTGAAGGGCAGCTTTTTCTATGTTGATGGGTGGCTTTGCAGGGCGTATTTAGAGAACCACCAGAAAAAGAGCAGAAAAAGATTTGTTTTGCAGCACTGCCCATCTTTAAAAATCCGCTCCCAACATGTACAAATCCGCCCTTCACCGACATGAACATGCCTCGGCAACGGCAACGCGAGGCACAATCTGACAGAAAAATTTCTTCTGTTGGCTATTGTGCGCAGGCGCCGTCTCGCTGTGACAACAGCTGATCGGAAAATCAGCTGTTGTGCTGTTCCGTACGGTGCATGCGCAGCTCGTCCCGGGCACTTCTCGATGGCAGGCACTATCCGATAGAACACTGGCTGCTTTTCTTTTTTTTTTTTTCTTTTTTTTTTTTGACAACTCCAATTACCGGACTTCTTTAACACCTCAGCTGTCAACAGTGGAGACCCCACTGACAGCTCAAAGACCCAAGCCTGAATTTATCGGTGCATTTGCATGAGTACCGTTACTTGTATCGGCACAACCCTAACCTCTATTGTAATGCGATCTGAGTGACATTGGGGGGGAGGGGGGTCTTTTAGACCCTGCATGTCTCATTAAAGAGAACCTGTCACCTAAAAATCATCACATAAAGGAAAAAAAGAAAGTTAAGAAATTTTTTTTGCAAAAAAAGCAAAAATAAAATTAACGCCCAAGCACATAATCTCTCTCTCCCCCAAAAAAAAATGTTTCGGCCCTTCACCTACACATATACCCACTTAAGGTCGTAAACACATGCATCAAGGGCGCCTACACGTGAAAAAGTTGATTACAATACATGTTGCATATCTATGCACATGCCGGAATGAGAGCAATAATTCTAGCACCAGACCTCCTCTGTAACACTAAACTGATACCTATAGGGGATTTTGAAGCATCAAGTGTAAACAAACCTCTCCCCGTGCTTCCTAGTGTGAGTGTCACTGATCGTCTGTTCCCTGTCATAGGGAACGACGATCAGTGACGTCACGCCAAGCCAAGCCCCCACACAGTAGTAATCACTAGGGATGAGCTCCGGCGTGTTCGCATTGAACACGTGCAGAGCCCGCCAGGAAGTCGGCACCACGCTGCGCAAATCACAGCCAGGGAGACCTTTCCCGATCTCTGCAGCCGAGCATCGGGAAATGTCTCCCCGCCTGTCATTAGCGCAGCGCGGTGCCGACTTCCTGGCGGGCTCTGCACGTGTTCAATGCGAACACGCCGGAGCTCATCCCTAGTGATTACTACTGTGTGGGGGGGGGCGTGGCTTGGCATGTGACGTCACTGATCGTCGTTCCCTATGACAGGGAACAGACGATCAGTGACACTCACACTAGGAAGCACGGGAGAGGTTTGTTTACACTTGATGCTTCAAAATCCCCTATAGGTATCAGTTTAGTGTTACAGAGGAGGTCTGTAACCCCTTCACTGCCAGTGTCATTTTCACAGTAATCGGTGCATTTTTATAGCACTGATTGCTGTAAAAAATGACAGGTCCCAAAATGGTGTCAAAAGTGTCCGCCATAATGTCGCAATCACGATAAAAATCGCTGATCGCCGCCATTACTATTAAAAAAAAAAAAATATTAATAAAAATGCTATAGAACTACCCCTTATTTTGTAGACGCTATAATTTTGCGCAAACCAATCAATAAACGCTTATTGCAAAAAATTTTTTTTTTACCAAAAATATGTAGAAGAATACGTATCGACCTAAACTGAGAAAAAAAAATGTTTTTTTTATATATTTTTGGGGGATATTTATTATAGCAAAAAGTAAAAAATATGTAATTTTTTTTTTTCAAAATTGTCGCTCTATTTTTGTTTATAGCGCAAAAAATAAAAACCGCAGAGGTGATCAAATACCACCAAAAGAAAGCTCTATTTGTGGGGAAAAAAAGGACGCTAAATTTTGTTTGGGAGCCACGTCGCACGACCGCGCAATTGTCAGTTAAAGCGACCCAGTGCCGTATCGCAAAAAAGTGGCCCGGTCCTTTAGCTACGAAATGGTCCGGGGCTTAAGTGGTTAAGGTTTGACATGTTGGGTATCTGTTTACTCGGTGCAACCTTGACTTTTATATCTTACCAAAAATTGGGGTAGTTTTATTGCTTGTTTAGCTAACCACCAGAAAAGGAGCTGAAAAAGATTTGTTTTGCAGCACTGCCCATCTTTAAAAATCCCCCCTTTACATGTACAATTCCGATTTTTTTTTTTTTTTTTTGTCTTCTTTTTTTTTTTTTTTTTACTGAAATTTTGCATTTTCTAGACATTTGCAGTAATATCGTGCGACATAAAAAAATTGTTTATTTTATTCTCTAGGGTTTCTGCTTATAGAAAATCTATTTCATGTTTTTTGAGGGTTTTGTGTAATCTTCGGGCCTAAAGTGTATTTTTTTTTTTAAACGTGCGTAAAAATTTCTCTGCCAGCGAAAGGTTAAATGAGAGAGATTGTTATAACTTTTTGTCCAAGTAAATTTTTTATTTTTTTTTATTGAAGAAATCATCGGCACAGACCAGCTTCCGGTGCTTGTACAGGAGACGGAGGGTGTGCAGCATTACCCCTGGAGGATAGACAACAAGTACTACACAGCCATTGTAAATATCTGCATAGTACCCAGCACAACCCAGGTGACCGCTCGGGTAGCCGAGTCTGTCCAGGCCTTCGTTGTATACTTTGACAGCACAGTGGTAAGTGTTCATGGAGGTTATAACATACAAATATGTACAGGACCAGATTAAAATGACAATGTCTGATGTAGTGTTTTATACGGGGATTGAAAAATTAAAGCGGAACTAAACTCTCAAATACATAAATGCTCTTTCCAACGATGTTGAAGTCCGGGCTATTGATAACTAACCTTAAAACTGATGGTTGGAGCTTTGTGACATGGAGCATTATCCTGCTGGAAGGAGCCATCAGAAGATCGGGACACTGTAGTCATAAAGGGATGGACATGGTCAGCAACCATACTCAGGTAGGTCATGGAGTTTAAATGATGCTCAATTGGTACAAAGGGGCCCAAAGTGTTGCCAAGAAAATATCCCCCCCACACCATTACACCCCCCACCACCAGCCTGAACCGGTGATACAAGGCAGGATGGATCCATGTGCCAAATTCTGACCCCTCCATCTGAATGTCGCGGCTGAAATCCAGACTCATCAGACCAGGCAACGTTTTTCCAATCTTCCATTATCCAATTTTGGTGATCCTGTGCCAATTGTAGCCTCAGTTTCCTGTTCTTAGCTGCCCGGAGTGGCACCCGGTGTGGTCTTCTGCTGCTGTAGCCCATCTGCTTCAAGGTTCGATGTGTTGTGCGTTCAGAGATGGTATTCTGCATACCTTGGATGTAGTGGTGCAACAGAACGGTGACGATCCGTGATCCGAACGGGTCGCCCTGTTCGGATTGGCACACCACGCGATCCGCGGAGCGCTCCGCAGCCTCGGCCATAGGAAAGGCCCCGGCTTCAGCTTAGCTCCGGAGCGGCGGCCATCTTGGTACACCCGGCGGCTGTCTCGTCAGGAAGTGACGTTTTGTCGCCGCCATCTTGCTCCACCCCCATCTTGCTCCACCCCACACTCCTGCACAGTAATGATGGTGAGAAGGGGCCAAGCGGACATCTTGTTAACCCCACCAGAGTTTTAGATTTCACAGTTATTTTCAACACAAAACGGAGCTTATATGCTTAAATACAGCATTTGGAAATCCAACAGACTGTTTACATGTTACTGTATATACTCGAGTATAAGCCGAGTTTTTCAGCACATTTTTTTTTTGTGCTGAAAATGCTCCCCTCGGCTTATACTCGAGTCACCTTTTTGCGCCTGATCTCCCGGAATTTGGGGACCCGGTTCTGACCGACCGTAGGTCCCTTGGACCCCAAACCTGGCACACATGTAGCCCCACTCTTCCTCTACAAGTGTGCAAAGTTTGTTGTCCGGGGGACCTACGGCCGGGGAGCACCGATTTTTCAAACCTGGGCACCCCTTCCATAGACTCCAATGTTAAACGGTAATTTCTCTGGTGACTTTGGGGACCCGGGACTGGCCGGTCTTAGGTCCCCTGGACCCGAAGCTTGGCACACATGTAGTCCCCTTTCTCCTCTACAAGTGTGCAAAGTTTGTTGTCTGGGGGACCTACGGCCGGGGAGCACCGATTTTTTTTATTTATTTATTTTTTTCAAACCCAGGCACCCCTTCCATAGACTCCCATGTTAAACGTCAGTCTAGTCATGGGCACGGTGAGGCACAGTGAGGCATGCAGATGGACACCCTAGGCTTATACTCGAGTCAATAAATTTTTTCCCATTTTTTTGTGGTAAAATTAGGTGCCTCGGCTTATACTCGAGTATATACAGTAAATTTTAAAAGCAGCAGCAAACCTCACATGTTTGTTAATGTGACAGAACACCTCTGATTTTCACATTTAACATTTAGTTAAATGTGAAAATCAGAGGTGTTCTGTCACATTAACAAACATGTGAGGTTTGCTGCTGCTTTTAAAATTTACCGTATATACTTGAGCATAAGCCGAGGCACCTAATTTTACCACAAAAACATGGGAAAACTGTGAAATCTAAAACTCCGGTGGGGGTAACAAGATTTGTCTTTCTTCTTCTTCTTTTTTTTTTTTTTGTTGTGTTTTTTTTTTTTTTTTTTTTTTTTTTTTTGCTGATCCGAAAAATGATCCGATCCGTGACTCTGATCCGAGGATCGATCTGATCTGTGAGTTTTTTTTGATGCGTTGCACCCCTATTTGGATGTAACGAGTGGGTTTTTGAGTTACTGTTGCTTTTCTATCATCTAGAACCAGTCTGCCCATTCTCCTCTGACATCAACAAGGCATTTTCCTCCACACAACTGCCGCTCACTGGATAGTTTCTCTCTTTTTTAATTTTTTTCTCTGTAAATCCGAGAGATGGTTGTGTGTGAAAATCCCAGAAATACTCAGACCGGCCCGTCTGCCACCAACAACCATGCCTCCTTCAAAGTCACTTCAATCCCCTTTCTTCCCCATTCTGATGCTCGGTTTGAACTTCAGAAAGTCGTCTTCACATCTAGATGCCTAAATGCATTGCTTTGCTTCCAATGCGATTGGCTAATCAATCAATTTGTGTTGCCATGCAATTAAACGGGTGTACCTAATAAAGTAGCCGGTGAGTGTATTCATCTGTAACAGTAAACAGAAGCCTAACTATTAACAAGATATAAAATATACAAGCCTAGCAATCCGGATTCCAGCAATCATTTTCTTTCTGTTTTTACATTTTTGCTGCAGAGTAGCTTCCAATATAAATGTCTCTTGTTGAGAATCTGAACCTTTTATAATTGGAAGTGAATGTTTTTTCAGTAGCCTGGCTCATTCCAAGTCTTGTGATTGGAGATGTGCATTAGCCAAAGTTACTGCTTTCGCACTGTTGCTGCATTTTCTTAGCAACCAGAGGGCTATAATTTTAGTGATGCCCAAATTGTATATTACAAGCTTAGTGTTTTAGGCAGATTTTAGCAACACCCTGCAGTCACGATATGAAATCATTGTAATACTAACCATAAACTGCTTGAAATATTCCTTTTACATTATGTACCACAGCACACCCCTGAACCCTGCACTCTGTACACAGCACACCCCTGAACCCTGCACTCTGTACACAGCCCACTCGTGAACCCTGCACTCTGTACACAGCCCACCTCGTGAACCCCGCACTCTGTGCACAGCCCACCTCGTGAACCCCGCACTCTGTGCACAGCCCACCTCGTGAACCCCGCACTCTGTGCACAGCCCACCTCGTGAACCCCGCACTCTGTGCACAGCCCACCTCGTGAACCCCGCACTCTGTGCACAGCCCACCTCGTGAACCCTGCACTCTGTGCACAGCCCACCTCGTGAACCCTGCACTCTGTGCACAGCCCACCTCGTGAACCCTGCACTCTGTGCACAGCCCACCTCGTGAACCCTGCACTCTGTGCACAGCCCACCTCGTGAACCCTGCACTCTGTGCACAGCCCACCTCGTGAACCCTGCACTCTGTGCACAGCCCACCTCGTGAACCCTGCACTCTGTGCACAGCCCACCTCGTGAACCCTGCACTCTGTGCACAGCCCACCTCGTGAACCCTGCACTCTGTGCACAGCCCACCTCGTGAACCCTGCACTCTGTGCACAGCCCACCTCGTGAACCCTGCACTCTGTGCACAGCCCACCTCGTGAACCCTGCACTCTGTGCACAGCCCACCTCGTGAACCCTGCACTCTGTGCACAGCGCACCTCGTGAACCCTGCACTCTGTGCACAGCCCACCTCGTGAACCCTGCACTCTGTGCACAGCCCACCTCGTGAACCCTGCACTCTGTGCACAGCCCACCTCGTGAACCCTGCACTCTGTGCACAGCCCACCTCGTGAACCCTGCACTCTGTGCACAGCCCACCTCGTGAACCCTGCACTCTGTGCACAGCCCACCTCGTGAACCCTGCACTCTGTGCACAGCGCATCTGGTGAACCCTGCACTCTGTGCACAGCGCATCTGGTGAACCCTGCACTCTGTGCACAGCGCATCTGGTGAACCCTGCACTCTGTGCACAGCGCATCTGGTGAACCCTGCACTCTGTGCACAGCGCATCTGGTGAACCCTGCACTCTGTGCACAGCGCATCTGGTGAACCCTGCACTCTGTGCACAGCCCATCTCGTGAACCCTGCACTCTGTGCACAGCCCACCTCGTGAACCCTGCACTCTGTGCACAGCCCACCTCGTGAACCCTGCACTCTGTGCACAGCCCACCTCGTGAACCCTGCACTCTGTGCACAGCCCACCTCGTGAACCCTGCACTCTGTGCACAGCCCACCTCGTGAACCCTGCACTCTGTGCACAGCGCATCTGGTGAACCCTGCACTCTGTGCACAGTGCACCCCTGAATATTAAAAGAGTAGATACATAGGCTTACAGGTACAATCGGCCCTTTGGGGACAACCATACTACTGATGCGGCCCGTGATGAAATGGAGTTTGACACCCCTGTTCTAGAGGTTTCTAGGATTTCCTTGAGCTATTTCTAAGTAACCACTGAGGCCATTGATCTTTTTAGCTCTCTGTAAGGGGTTAATTCTTCCCAATTACCTCAAATGTAAGTCAAATTTCTCCCACTGGCCGTCACACTAATGTACTATGAGCTTTGAATAAAGCAGGGGTTCCCCGAGACCACAAAATCGTATCAAAGGTTCCTTCACCCTAAAAAGGTTGATAAAGGCTGGCTTAAGCAATATATAGCAGAGCAGATCACAAATGCCTCAGCAGTGTTATCCACTCACTTCCATATTGCAGAGAGCAGGCAGGGGACACAGGAAGTTTCAGTAGTGATTGGGGTGTCCGCATCCTGGCTGTGCTTTGTGGAAAGGATGTGCGAGTCAGAAGAATGGTTCAAAAGAATTGGAGCTGTGTATTAAGCTGTTTGGGTGGAGTTCTGCTTTAACTATGCCATATTTCCTGACAGAAATCTGGTCTGGAGACAGTGTCTCCATGGCTTCCACTGCTGGAAGATTGGATGCTAGATGTCATGATCTTGGTGTGTGACCGGGCTTCTGATACTGGTAAGACTCTTCTGTTTGTGTGTTCATTACCTGGCAGCTTCATACATCTTCCCACTTACAGTGTGTCCAGGCATGCCACCAAATGTAACCCTTTCTCTACTCTTCAGACTTCTCCTTCAAGGCAGTCCTCTGGTCCAATATCTTTGGACACCGGTTCACCACTGCTCCTCTTCCACTATCTCTCATTGATGCTTATTTGTAATCCTAATTTTTCAAAATGAAGTACCTCTGGGTATTTGTTCTCACAGTTTGTGATGGACCGATTGGCACCCAGCCTGAAAATACGGCTTCCTCCAGTCTGGAACCGGGTCTAGCGGAGCACCCAAGAACTAGACTAAGCTAGCTTAGGTGCAAACTGGAACTCGCTTATTTGTAAATTCACATAGAATAGATAGATAGATAGATAGATATAGATATATGAGCTTAAAGTGGAGTTCCACCCAAAAATGGAACTTCTGCTTTTCAGATTCCCCCCGGTGTCACAGTTGGCACCTTTCAGGGGGGAGGGGGGACCAGATACCTGTCTAATACAGGTATTTTGCTCCCACTTCCGGGCATAGATACCCGAGCCACCCGCGGGTATCTACTCCACTTCCGGCGCCTTTTCCGTCCCCCCCGCTGTCTTCTGGAAGACACACAGGTCCCAGAAGACAGCAGGGACCAGTGGGATCACGCAGCGCGAGTCGCTCAGTAGGGAATCAGGAAGTGAAGACGCAAGGCTTCACTTCCTGATTCCCTTAACGAAGATGGCGGCGGCAGCACCCGAGAGCCGAGAGAGAGATCAGCTTCGGGTGCCGACATTGCGGGCTCCCTGGACAGGTAAGTGTCCTTATTTTAAAAGTCAGCAGCTGCAGTATTTGTAGCTAACTTTTATATAAAAAAAAAAAAATTGGCGGAACTCCACTTTAATCACCTTATGCAAACAGTAAGATAATTAACATAGCTAAAGAACAGCCAACATAAACAGTAAGCTATTTAACAATTGGTCACCTAGACAAGCCTAGGTGACTCTGGTCACTGCCCACCCTTACAATGCTTTGATTATTTAGGGATCCCACCCAACCTCAGACTGTCCTGCGCCAGTCTACAACAGTCTGAGATAAAAACTCATACAATGTTCCCGCAGTCTGAAAAAGTGGAATTAATTTATCTTCATAGCTTTCTCGAGGGATATTGTTTATAAATATTTCTGTCCCAAGTGAAGGGTGTCTCCAACCCAGTCTGCTGGAGGGCCACCATATTTCCTCTGACCATTAACCTGTATAAGATTAATATTACACCCTTCCACCCACTCCAAAAGGGAAGGTTTATTGTCCTTATTCAGAGAAATAAGCTAAGTCTCGCTCTCAGCGTTCATCACATGGTTGTTCATCATTCGAGGATGATCTGCTCTTTCCATGGGATCAGAGGCGGACCTGATTTCTTCACCATGATCTGCCTGGAAGAAGCAGAGAAAATCCCCAATTTCCTCCATAGGCCCTAATCAGTGGGTAGGAGGCTTGCCCCTATTCCCCTCCTAAACCTCTTTCCCAGTTGGGTCTGTCACACAGTTCTGTTTTTATTGCATCCCGATGGCCCCTTCACATGTCACTGCAGTTTAGATCCTCCTGTCCATTTTCAGGTAGGTCTGAATGGATGCTCCATGTAAAGCAGGTGGATTTAAACAGACATGTGTCAGTTTACATTCAATTCCATCTAGGCATGAAAAAAAGCAGAAAAGGTCTGCATCTCTTTCCATTTTTTTTATCAGAACTAAACGTGACAGATCTGAGGTAGTCGGATGTAAACACACATGTGTTCATTTACAACTTAATTCCCGTAAACCTAACCAAGGGTCCTTCATAAGGTCTGGGTGGAAAAAATGGACACAGATGTGACAAAGTGATTTCCATATCATTCAGCTCTGATTCAGCAGTGTAACTACTGTTCATGGATCCCCTGCTGATCGGAACGAACATGGATCTGTATAAAAGGAGCCTATGTCAGAAAGTTTACTCAGTGTAAGCTAATTACCGGTACATTTTTTTACATTTTCCTATTGCTGGGTTGAGCAGAACCTTAATGTTACTCCCTGTAGTGATGTAGGAGGAATCATAGCTCACAGCAGGCATTCAGCACCCCTAGAAGTGCTAGTTTTTAAAGATTCTAAAGATTGGGTTTTGTGTGATGTTGGGAGAGGAGTGGGAGGGTTTTGTGTCATGTTGGGAGAGGAGTGGGAGGGTTTTGTGTGATGTTGGAAGAGGAGTGGGAGGGTTTTGTGTGCCACCAGGAGAGGAGTGGGAGGGTTTTGTGTGCCACCAGGAGAGGAGTGGGAGGGTTTTGTGTGCCACCGGGAGAGGAGTGGGAGGGTTTTGTGTGATGTTGGAAGAGGAGTGGGAGGGTTTTGTGTGCCACCAGGAGAGGAGTGGGAGGGTTTTGTGTGCCACCAGGAGAGGAGTGGGAGGGTTTTGTGTGCCACCAGGAGAGGAGTGGGAGGGTTTTGTGTGCCACCAGGAGAGGAGTGGGAGGGTTTTGTGTGCCACCAGGAGAGGAGTGGGAGGGTTTTGTGTGCCACCGGGAGAGGAGTGGGAGGGTTTTGTGTGCCGCCGGGAGAGGAGTGGGAGGGTTTTGTGTGCCGCCGGGAGAGGAGTGGGAGGGTTTTGTGTGCCGCCGGGAGAGGAGTGGGAGGGTTTTGTGTGCCGCCGGGAGAGGAGTGGGAGGGTTTTGTGTGCCGCCGGGAGAGGAGTGGGAGGGTTTTGTGTGCCGCCGGGAGAGGAGTGGGAGGGTTTTGTGTGCCGCCGGGAGAGGAGTGGGAGGGTTTTGTGTGCCGCCGGGAGAGGAGTGGGAGGGTTTTGTGTGCCGCCGGGAGAGGAGTGGGAGGGTTTTGTGTGCCGCCGGGAGAGGAGTGCTGTCACTCGTAAACACAGAAGCCAGATTCCTATATTGCCTGACCTGCCAGGAGAGCCTCCCCGTGATTCCTATGCATGTTTTGACTAGAATATGCAATTTTTTTTATGAGTATAAAGTGCTGGCTGTGTCCTGGTGTAATCAGCAGACCGCTGGTTTCAAGTACTAGTACCCTTCATATGAAGGTATGTTACTGTTTATTTGGGCTACCAAACTAGCTGACTGTCGCCTTATTTTTCCTCTCTACTTGGTCATGGCCAAAAATATTGGCACCCCTGCATTTCTTTCAGATAATGCACCACTTTACTCAGAAAATTGTTGCAATTACAAATGTTTAGGCATTCTCATGTTTATTTCTTTTGTTTGTATCGGTATGACACAAAAAGGTGGAGAAACAAAAAGCCAGATCTGAGGCCTCGTACACACGACCGATTTTCTCGGCAAGAACCAGCAAGAAACTTGCTGGCAGAGAGGTCTTGCCGAGTAAATCGGTCGTGTGTACGCGGCTATCGGGTTTCTCGTCGAGAAAACCGACAAGTAACCTCGACGAGAAAATAGAGAACCTGCTCTCTATTTTCTCGTCGAGATTCTCCTCGGCATGTTTCTCGACGAGAAAAGTGAGTGTGTGTACACTTACCTGTCCTCCCGGAAGCCCGCGCATGTTCGAAATGAATTCGACGCATGCGCGGTAGCTTTCTAGGCATACGTAGGGTATACCAAGATGGCGGCGACGGCATCGAATGTGACGAGCGCATGCTCGTTGTAGTCGATGACGTCACCGCGTACGCTCCATTCAAAGAACCGCGGGTTCTTTGAAACGAGCGTGTGTACACTCGGCCGGGACAAGTTTCTTGTCCAAGAATCTCGTTGAAAAAAACGACATGTTTTTTTCAACGAGAATCTCGGCCGTGTGTACGAGGCCTGACACTTTCCACACAAAACTCCAAAAAATGGACTGGATAAAATTGTTAGCCCCTTCCCAAAATTGTAAGAAATAATTTAATTTCAAGTTTGTGATGCCCCTGTAATTGGTAAGAAACTTGCCTGTATCAATTAGCAGGTGCTGTCAATATAGAAATCACACTGGCAACCAGTTAAAATGGTGAAAAATTTACTCAACCTTTCTGTTGTGTGTCTGTGTGCCATACGGAGGATGGAGAAGAGAAAGGGTAGCAAAAAATTTGTCGGAGGATTTGAGAACAAAAATTGTGGAAAAGCACGGACAATCTCAAGGTTGCATGTCCATCTCCAGAGATCTTAAAGGGGTTGTAAAGGTTTGTTTTTTATTTTCTAAATAGGTTCCTTTAAGCTAGTGCATTGTTGGTTCACTTACCTTTTCCTTTGATTTACCTTCTAAATGTTTGTTTTCTTTGTCTGAATTTCTCACTTCCTGTTTCTCCTCACTAAACTTCACAACATCATCCGAGTGGTGTGGAGTCAGCCAGAACAGCTTACTGAACAGCTTACTGAGGAGGAACAGGAAGTGAGAAATTCAGATAAAGGGAAAAAAAAGAAAAAAAATATTTAGAAGGGAAATCTAAGGAAAAGGTAAGTGAACCAACAATGCACTAGCTTAAAGAAACCTATTTAGAAAATAAAAAACGAACCTTTACAACCCCTTTAACCACTTCAGCCCCGGACCATTTGGCTGGTCAAAGACCAGGCCACTTTTTGCGATTCGGCACTGCGTCGCTTTAACTGACAATTGCGCGGTCGTGCGACGTGGCTCCCAAACAAAATTGACGTCCTTTTTTTCACACAAATAGAGCTTTATTTTGGTGGTATTTGATCACCTCTGTCGTTTTTTTATTTTTGCGCTATAAACAAAAATAGAGCGACGGACACAGCAGCATATTCTTGACAGTAGGGTATTAGCCTTCTAACAGGAGAGGACTAGGCAGAAACATGTTAGTGTTAAAACAGCATTAAACAGTACAGTACCGCCATGGGGGCGGTCCCGCTAGGTACAACCCCTCTCCCTGCATCCAGCAGCTCAGTTTTTTTCTGCCTAGCATTGGAGAAGGGCCTGGCTGGCTCCCTGCGGGTGCGGGCCCTTTGGTCCCAGAGTTTTTTTCTATTTTTATTTTTTCAATTTTTTTTTCTGCTTTGATCCTGACATCTTCTATCAACTGCCGACTGGGCGACAGTCTGGATGTCCTAGATCCTTGTAGTCACCCCAGTTTCGGCCATCGAGCGTGTGCAGACCCAATTTTTTTTATTTTTTTTTATTTATTTTTTAAAAGCAAATTTTTTCTCAGTTTAGGCCGATACGTATTCTTCTACATATTTTTGGTAAAAAAAATCGCAACAAGCGTATATTGACTGGTTTGTGCAAAAGTTATAGCGTCTACAAAATAGGGGATCGTTTTATGGCATTTTTATTATTCTTTTTTTTTTTTACTAGTAATGGCAGCGATCTGCGTTTTTTTTTTTTTATCGTGACTGCAACTTTATGGCGGACACTTTTGACACATTTTTGGGACCATTGTTATTTTTACAATGATCGGTGCTATAAAAATGCACTGTTTACTGTGAAAATGACACTGGCAGTGAAGGGGTGAACCACTAGGTGGCGCTGAAGGGGTTAAGTGTGTCCTAGGGAGTGATTCTAACTGTTAGGAGGAGGAGCTACCAGTGACACGTCACTGATCACCGTTCCCGATCACGGGGAACAGTAGATCAGTGACCTGTCACTAGGCAGAACAGGGGAATGCCGTGTTTACAAAGGCATCCCCCTGTTCTGCCTTTTGCCGACCGCAATTGCGGGGCGCCTGGGAACATCGCTTTCCCGGGACCCGCGAGCGCACTCACGAGGCACGCCCATTTGCCTGCCCATACCATTGTGCAGACGTATATCTGCGTGCGGCGGACGCTATGTGGTTAATGTTCCTGTGTCCACTGTGCGCAACATTGTCAAGAAGTTTACAGCCCATGGAACTGTAGCTTAATCTCCCCGAACGTGGACGAAAGAGAAAAATTGATCAAAGATTGCGACAAAGGATTGTCCAAATGGTGGATAAAGAACCTCGATCAACTAACGGACAAATTCAAGCTGACCTTCAGGCACAAGGTACGACTGTGTCAGCTTGCACTATACATTGCCATCTGAAAGAAAAGGGACGCTATGGTAGGAGGCCCAAGAGGACCCCACTGCTGACGCAGAAACATAAAGCCACAGTGGAGTTTGCCAAAACTTACCTCGGGAAGCCGAAATCCTTTTGGGAGAATGTGTGCTGTGGACAAACGAAACAAAATGACAGCTTATTGGTAAAGCCCATCATTCTACTGTTTTCAGAAAAATAATTGAGGCCTTTAACCACTTCAATACTGGGCATTTTCACCCCCTTCCTGCCCAGGCCAATTTTCAGCTTTCAGCACTGTCACGCTTTGAATGACAATTGCGCGGTCGTTCGACGTGGCTCCCAAACAAAATTGACGTCCTTTTTTTTCCCACAAATAGAGCTTTCTTTTCGTGGTATTTGATCACCTCTGCGGTTTTTATTTTTTGTGTTTTAAACAAAAAAAGAACGACAGTTTTGAAAAAAAAAAACACTTTTACTTTTTGCTATTATAAATATACCAATTTTTAAAAAATAAATAAAAAAAATTCTCTGTTTAGGCTGATATGTATTCTTCGACATATTTTTGCTAAAAAAAGTCGCAATAAGCGTATAGTGATTGGTTTGCATAAAAGTTATAGCGCCTACAAAATAAGGTATAGATTTATGATTTTTTTTTTTTTTTTTACTAGTAATGGCGGTTATCTGCAATTTTTGTCAGGACTGCGATATTGCAGCCGACAGTTCAGACACTTTTAACACTATTTTGGGACCATTCACATTTATACAGCGAACAGTGCTATAAACAGGGCTTTTTTTTTATCATTACCAAATTCCATACAAATTACTTGGCACCACAAAATGATACTTGGTTCTATATTGTCTAAAAGGGGCGGTACTGGGAGGTGGGTAGGGGCGGAGAAAAGGAGTCACTTGGAAAGGGGGAGTTCCTGCACCTATTGTCTGAGAAAATGGCTATAAATATGCACTGATTACTGTATAAATGTGACTGGCAGGGAAGGGGTTAACACTAGGGGGCGATCAAGGGATTAAACGTGTTCCCTGGGAGTGATTCTTACTGTGGGGGGAGGGGACTGACTGGGGGAGGTGACCGATCGTTGTCCCTATGTACAAGGAAAACACCATCGGTCTTCTCTCCCTGACAGGATGTGGATCTCTGTGTTTACACACAGAGATCCACGTCCCTGGCTCTGTAACTGCCGATCGCGGGTACCGGGCGGACATCGCGGCCACCAGGCACGCGCATCGGCACCCGCGGGACGCGGCGGGCATGCGCGCACCCACTAGCGGCCGGGAGGCCCGAGGCCGTCATGTGATGTCCACCCAGGATGGCAGAGCCACCTTGTGGACGTCATATGTCTATACGCCGGTAGTGAAGTGGTTAAAGAAAATAATACAGTCCCTACAATCAAACATGGTGGAGGTTCACTGGATTTCTTGACCGTTTGCATGGCATTATGAAATCTGAAGACTACCAAAGGTTTCTGGGGGGCAATGTAGGGCCCAGTGTCAGAAAGTTGGGTCTCTGCCAGAGGTCATGGGTCTTGCAGCAGGACAATGACCCAAAGCACATATCCAAAAGCACCCAGAAACGGTTTAAGACAAAGCGTTGGAGAGTACTGAACTGGCCAGCAATGAGTCCAGATCTAAATCCCATAGAGCCAGTGGTCATCAACTCCTGTCCTCAGGGCCCACTAACAGGCCAAGTTTGCACAATAACTGAAATACATCACAGGTGATATCATTTGCTGCTCAGTGATTGCAGTATTCTAGTCTGCATCTCCCCAAGATAATACATAAAACCTGGCCTTTTAGTGGGCCCTGAGGACAGGGTTGATGACCACTGCAATAGAGCACCTGTGGAGAGGTCTCAAAACCGCAGTTAAATGAACACCTTCAATCTGAGAGACATGGAGCAGTTGGCGAAAGAAGAGTGGTCCAAGACTCCAGTAGAGACGTGCAAGAAACTCATTGATGGTTAAAGGAAGCCATTGATCTCAGTTATTTTTTCCAAGAGGTGTGCTACCAAATATTAAATTGAGGGTGCCAATAACTTTGTCCAGTCCATTACTGGAGTTTTGTGTGGAAAGTGTCAGATTTGGCATTTTGTTTCCACTTTTTTGTGTCATAATAATACAAGCAAATGAAATAAACATGAGAATGCCTAAACATTTGTAATTGCAACAATTTTCTGGGCGAAGTGGTGCATTATCTGACATTAATACAGGGGTGCCAATATTTTTAGCCATGACTGTATATACCTCCGTACAGTAATATTGCATTCATATTGCAGGTGTGAGCCGGCAGACGGCACAGGAGTGGTGTATCCAACATGGGTTTGAGCTGGTGGAGCTGAACCCGGAAGAGCTGCCAGATGAAGATGGTAATCAACTCTTGAACTGGAAATGTATCTTCTGTCGAGAAGTTTCTGGAATCGTTCATTCTTTTATTCTTTCTTTCTTTCTGCAGATGATTTCCCGGAGTCCACCGGTGTTACCCGAATAGTACAAGCGTTAAATGCCAATGTGTGGTCTAATGTGGAAATGAAGGATGGTGAGCGCCTTTTAAAGGAACATTAGAGTTTTGCATTTACATGCAGATTAAATGGCATTTTTGCAGATAGTTTTTCATCATTTTTATTTTAGGCCCGGTTCACACAGGGGCGGCACGACTTCGGGGACGACCTCGGCGGCGCGATCTCAAGACGACTTGAGACGCCCGCCGAGGCGATTTGCATAATGACTTCTGTATAGAAGTCGATGCAAGTCGCCCTGCGTTGCCCCCAGAAGTAGTACAGGAACCTTTTTCTAAGTCGGAGCGACTCAGGTCGCTCCTATTAGAACGGTTCCATAGCACAGACCGGGACGCGACTCCTCAGGCGACCGAGTCGCCTGAGGAGTCGCCCCTGTTTCGCCTGAGGTGTCGCCCCTGTGTGAACCGGTTTCAAGGACGGCCTTTATTGTTGATTTGTAATTTTTATTTTTAATACTTTAAAGTGAATCTAAAGTCTAAGGGGCCTATTTATAGCAGAAAGTGGATATCGTGATCTGCTTTCCACTGCACCAGGGGCGGATCCAGGGGGGGGGGGGCAACAGGGAAATTGCCCCCCCCCCGAGACCATCTGTCACACTCACTTGCTCTGTTTTTTTGTTTTTTTTGCGCCTGATCTCCCGGACTTTGGGGACCCGGTACCAGCCGGTCATAGGTCCCCTGGACCCCAAACTTGGCACACCTGTAGCCCCATGTCTCCTCTACAAGTGTTCGCAGTTTGGTGTCTGGGAGACCTACAAACGGGGAGAACCGATTTTTCAAAGCCGGGCACTCCTTCTATGGACTCCAATGTTAAACGGTAATTTCTCCGGTAACTTTGCGGACCAGGTACCGGTCGGTAGTAGGTCCCCTGGACCCGAAACTTGGCACACATGTAGCCCCATGTCTCCTCTATAAGTGTGCAAAGTTTGGTGTCTGGGAGACCTACGGCCGGGGAGAACCGATTTTTCAAAGCCGGGCACTCCTTCCATAGACTCCCACGTTAAACATCAGTCTAGTCATAGGCACAGTGAAGCATGGGCACAGTGAGGCATGCAGATGGACACCCTAGGCTTATACTCGAGTCAATACGTTTTCCCAGTTTTTTGGGGTAAAATTAGGTGCCTCGGCTTATATTCGGGCCGGCTTATACTCGAGTATATACAGTACTTGTTCTGCGGCTGCCTCTCTGAGTCTCTCTCTCAGTTTCTTACATCAGCCGATCAGCGGTGCCAAGAGAGAGACTCCTCTAATGTAGTTACGCGGCACACTGACACGATACCAGGAGCGGAGGAGGAGGTGGATGGAGCCTCTTCCCTGCACTCATTGCTAACGCCTGGGCCGCTTGGTGTCTAGCAACGAGTGACGTCAGTGAGTCACGTCGGGCCGCTCTGCAGGCAGGTGCGATAGCGTGCGGCTCCACAGACGGGTAAGAAAGCGGGCGGCTCCGCTTGTGGCGCGGTTTGTGGGCGGGCGGCACGCTTCGTGGGCGGACCGTGCTGCTCAGTGTGTTGGCAGCGCAGGTGAGAGTGAGAGAGCAGGCTCATCTCTCACCGCCCGTGCCTGCCCTGCATTCATGCAGTGACTTCCGACCTCACTGTGCAGGCAGCAGAGAGATTACATTATCTCTCTGCTGCCTGACTCTGGGAGTCTGGGACACAGCAAGAGACAACCAAAACTACACCTTAGCAGGCAAGTTAGTGACAATCCGCAAATTGTGTCAGGTGACGTGGCAAATGACAATCTGCATCTGGTGGCAGGCAAGTGACAATCCGCAAGGTGTGGCAAGTGACAATCCACAAGATGCGGCAGGTGACGTGGCAAGTGACAATCCGCAACGTGTGGCAAGTGAGCTCAGGGCTCCCACTAATTGCAGGCGACGGTGGCAAGTGACACACTCGGGGCTCCCACTGATTCTGCATTGAACTATTTAATTTTATATTACAATGTAATAATAGAAATAATGCGCTTCAATCATCCTGACACCATAACAACCATGGTGCCGGGATGATTGAAGCGCCGACACCAGCCATTTCCCCGATAAATTTCCCACAAAAAAAAATAGGATTTTTATAACAGCTTACCTGTAAAATCCTTTTCTTGGAGTACATCACGGGACACAGAGCGGCATAGTCATTACTATGTGGGTTATATAGTTTACCTTCAGGTGCTGGCACTGGCAACTTCCAAACCGGAAGTACCCTCCCCTATATAAGCCCCTCCCATCCGGGAGCACCTCAGTTTTGTAGCAAAGCAATAAGTGTCCCCAAAAGAGGGGTGGGAGCTCTGTGTCCCGTGATGTACTCCAAGAAAAGGATTTTACAGGTAAGCTGTTATAAAAATCCTATTTTCTTTCTCGTACATCACGGGACACAGAGCGGCATAGTCATTACTATGTGGGACGTCCCAAAGCAATGCCCAATGAGGGGGGGGGATACACCATACATAAGCTGGGCGCTATCAGACATGAGGATCTTTTGCGGCCTGCAACACACTGCGCCCAAAGGCGACATCCTCCTGACTTCTAACGTCCACCTGGTAGAACCTAGTAAACGTGTGCACTGAAGACCATGTTGCGGCCTTACAGATTTGAGCCAGGGAGGCCTGGTGATGCACTGCCCATGAAGTTCCAACTGCTCTCGTGGAGTGCGCCCTAACTTTGAACGGAGGCGGTCTCCTTCTCAAGCCATAGGCTTGCATTATGACCTGTCGAATCCACTTGGCTAAAGTAGATTTTGACGCTGCCTGACCCTTTCTGGGGCCTTCCGGCAGAATAAACAAAGTATCCGTTCTGCGAATCTGAGCAGTGGCTTTTAGATAAGCTTTAACTGCTCTTACTACATCCAAAGAATGTAATAACTTTTCCTCTACTGAACTAGGTTTGGGGAAAAAAGAAGGAAGAACCACATCTTGGTTCAAATGAAACCCCGATACCACCTTAGGAAGAAAGGCTGGATGAGGACGTAACACTACTCTGTCCTTATGGATAACCAGATATGGCTCTTTACAGGACATAGCTGCTAATTCCGACACTCTTTTAGCCGAACAAACGGCTACTAGAAAAATCAATTTACTGGTGAGAAGAACCAAGGAAATATGCTGTAATGGTTCAAATGGTTGCTTCTGTAGAACCGACAGAACCAGGTTTAAGTCCCATGGACATATGGGAATATTAACCGGAGGGCTAATACGCATCACTCCTTGTATAAAGGCTTTGACTAGTGAATGCGAAGCCAAGGGCCTTTGAAAAAATATTGACAAGGCCGAAATCTGACCCTTGATAGTACTCAAGGCAAGCTTCCTATCTACAGCCCACTGTAGGAAGTCCAGAATCCTACCTATTACGTACTTACGTGGATGCCATTTCTTGGCCTCACACCAGGCGATGTACGCCTTCCAGATTCTATAGTAGATCTGCCTGGATACCGACTTCCTGGCATTGATCATGGTAGATACCACAGGATTAGAGAGCCCTCTCTTTTTTAGAATGTGGGCTTCAATAGCCAGGCCGTCAAACCTAGGGCTGGTAAGGAAGGGTGGTATATCGGTCCTTGCAAAAGCAGGTCCGGACGATGTGGGAGGGTCCAAGGACTCCCCACTGACATTTTTACAATCTCCGCGTACCATGCTCTTCGGGGCCACGCTGGAGCCACCAGAATCACTGGTTTCTTTTCTACCCTGATTCTGCGGAGTAATCGAGGTAACAATTGTGGCGGTGGAAATGCATATATCAGCTTGAACTGATCCCAAGGGAACACTAGGGCATCCGAGCCGCAAGCTAGGGGATCCCTTGTCCGAGAGACAAACCTGTCCACCTTTGCGTTAAATCTGGATGCTAGCAGATCTACATCCGGTGTTCCCCACCGCTGACATATTGTCCGGAAAACCTCAGGGTGAAGGGACCATTCCCCTGGGCATAATTGTTGGCGACTTAGAAAGTCCGCCTTCCAATTCTCCACTCCTGGAATGAATACTGCGGATATGGCTGGGACATATCTTTCTGCCCATTTCAGGATGCAATTCACTTCCCTCTGGGCTGCACGACTCCTGGTGCCACCCTGATGATTGATATATGCCACTGCCGTGGCATTGTCTGATTGAATTCTGACAGGGGCCCCTTGGAGTTTGGATGTCCATGCTACTAGGGCATACCGGGCTGCTCGTATCTCTAAGAGATTGATGGGCAGGGCCTTTTCTGCATCTGACCACCTGCCCTGGAGAGATCATTGCTCCCGTACTGCTCCCCAGCCTATAAGGCTGGCATCTGTAGTGACCACCTTCCAAGAAATCGGACTGAAGGATTTCCCTTTTTCCAGATTCTGGGGAACCAACCACCAGCGGAGGCTCTTGCGAACGGAAGGGGACAAGGACATTGGTAAGTCTAGGGCCTGAACTTTCTTGTTCCAGGCTGACAGTATGGCCCTTTGCAAATTCTATGAATGGAATTGACCGTAGGGTACTGCTTCGAATGATGCCACCATTTTTCCCAGCAGCCTCATGCACAGGCGTATGGATGGCTGTCTTTTTGTACCCACTAGGTGGATCAAATCTCTCAAAGACGACACCTTTTCTTGAGGAAAGAAAATTTTTCTCTGGTCTGAATCCAGCCTTAGCCCTAAGTATTCCAGACCTTTGACTGGTTTTAGGGCTGACTTGTCTCGGTTGATAATCCAACTGTGAGATTCCAGATACTCGATTGTCTCGTGAACAACCACTTCTAGTTTTTCCACTGAGTGGTCTATCAGCAACAAGTCGTCTAGATATGCCATTATCGTTACACCTCGTGTTCTTAGATTGGCCAATAATGGGGCCAGAATTTTTGTGAATACTCGTGGTGCTGTGGCCAGACCGAAGGGTAAGGCTCTGAACGTAGAAATTTTTGGTGGACTGGAAAGATGGGAATGTGCAAATAAGCATCTTTGATGTCGATCGAGGCTAACCATTCCTCCCCTTGTAGGGCAGTGGCCTACGATCGGATCGACTCCATCCGGAAAGTCCTGATATGTAGGAATTTGTCTAGCCCCTTTAGATTTAATATGGGCCTCACGTCCCCGTTTGGCTTCGGGACTGTAAAGAGGTTTGAGTAAAACCCGAACCCCCATTCTTCCAGGGGAACCTCCATAATTACTCCTTGGAGCAATAGTTGTTCTAGTGCCAACAGGAGGGATCCTCTCTTCCGGGGATCCCTTGGCACGTTTGACCTTATAAAATGGGAAGGAGGGGAGTCTTTTAACTCCAATTTGTATCCCAGACTTACTGCGGAGAGCACCCATCTGTCTCTGATCGTGTCCCGTTAGGTCTCTGCGAACAACTGAAGTCTTCCCCCCACCCGATTGAGTGGGGGCAACCCTTCATGCATTTGACTTTGGGGGAGGTTTTGTACCTCTCCTGACCCAGGGTTTCTTGTTACCCTGCGATTGTCCCTGATTTTTACCCCCGGGATTTGATCGAGGAGGCCGTCGGAACTGTTTCACAGCCGATGTCCTAGGGACTGGAGAAGCAGGCCTCTTAAAAGAGGTACCTCTAGGGCCCCTTTCACACGGGGCGGATACGTGCAGATCCGCCCCGTGAAGCTCCGCTAGCTCAGCGGGGATCGCTCCGTTGATCCCCGCTGAGCCGACGGATGACTGGGCGGTCCCCGCACACTGTGCAGGGACCGCCCTGTCAGAGCGCCGCTCTCCCCTATGGGGAATCGGATGACGACGGACCGTAGAGTCCGTTGTCATCCGATCCGCTCCGCAGACGGAAGGAAAAATAGGGTTTTCCTCCGTCACACTTTGGCGGAGCGGATGTCAGCGGACATGTCTCCGCTGACATCCGTGCTTCCATAGGGGTACATGGAGGATCTGTTTCAGGTCCGCCTAAAAAACTGACAGGCGGACCTGAACGGGAAAGAGCCCTAACTCTGTTTTTAACGGGCAAGAGTGTACTTTTACCGCTGGAAATTTTCTGGATATATTTGTCCAGGTCTTCCCCGAATAAGCGTTCACCATGAAATGGGAAGCTGACCAGCAATTTTTTACATGGAGCTTCAGCAGACCAGTTTTCGAGCCATAGAAGCCTGCGCATATGTACTACAGACAGCGGGAGGCCTGATGGATTGAATCCTTTATCGCGTCAACCGCAAAGCATAAGGCTCTAGGTAGATCAGCTAGGGCAAGAGCCTGCTGATCTGGCAAGTCCCTTAAGACCTGTTTCAACTGATCCTTCACTGCTTGGCAGACCCCAATAGCTGCCACTGCTGGTTGTGTCACCAAGCCTGCTGTAGAGAAAGCAGATTTTAATAAGGACTCCGATTTTTTATCTATTGGGTCCTTGAACATTTGGACATTATCTACTGGACATGTCAGTGATTTATTCACACAAGAGATGGCTGCGTCCACTGTAGGGACCCTCCATTTTTTGATGAACTTATCCTCCATGGGATAGACCACCGGAAATCTCTTGGGGGGAGTAAATATTTTATCAGGATGTTCCCAATCCTGGTAAATGAGCCCTTCCAGTAAAGGATGGATCGGAAAGGAACAAACAGTCTGGGGAGCTTTTAGCGACCCCAACGAGGAGACAGAAGTGGAGGATGGCTCCGCAAGGGGCATTTTAAATGCTGATCGGACCATGTTAGTCAGGGACTGAACCCATAATCTTTCAGCATGTGATGCTGAGAATGGCTCTTCCACTGTTGATTCCTCTACAACAGAATCAACCTCATCCTGATCCCCTTCAGGTAGGTCGATCCCTGTATGGGACTGTTGCTCTGCTAACAGGTACTCTGAGGGAGGAGACGGAGATCAGGCGCGCTTTCCCTCTGATAGGGAAGCAGCGATCAATGTTGTCAATCTCTCTTCCAGTCCTCCCAGAGCTGAGGAAAAAACCTCCTCTGTTATATACACAGGAGCAGGTGAACTGAGGACAGCCACAGTACCAGGTACTCCTGAGGGTGCTCTACGGTCACTAACCTCTGATTTTTCAGGGGAGATTGGTGCAGCCGAAGCATGCCCAAGATCCTCAGAGCCCGATGGAGACCCCCTATGCTTCCTGGGATTCTTAGTCCCGGAGACTTTAGACGGCATATTCCTAAGCCCAAAGCTGAGGTATTCCAGCCGAAAATACACCACTTACTGACAATAGTCTAGCACAATTGCTGCTATATAAACAGTTGGTGTCTACTAATGTGCCTTTCTATGGGGATGCCTGCATCAACCGCCTGCTGTATGCCTTTCTAAATGTTGCCAGCTCTGTTTCTGCCTTCCATAACCAGCTGACAACACCTAATTGTGCTTTTTATCATGCTGGGACGCCCGCACATGCGCAGAAGCGCTGCGGCGCGCACAGAGCGTCATCCACCAAGCTCCGCCCCTTTTTCCAGCTCACCTCTATAAATAGAGGCGCGTGCACGCGCGCCTTCGGCGCTCTTTTTTGAAAGGAACTAGGGACAGAAGCCAGGGCCCTGTTTGCCACAGGGCCAGGGGATGGACGAGCATTGCAACATGGCAGAGGGAACAGTTTCCCATCCAGAGAACTCACCATCTGCCTGGATTTTGACTTGGAAAGAAAAAATCCACATGACAAGAAAACAACGTTCCACAGTGGCCTCTAGTGGTTTAACACAGGTACCGCGGTTTAACCATTTTTTTTTTTTTTTTCTTGACCACTTTTAAAATTATTACATTTTTTAGTAGTTACAGGCATGCACAGATATTTAGCGGGAATACCGTTAGGTAACAGGCAGAAAGACATATTAGGCTTGGGGGTCCCCTCAATAGAACCAAGTTCCTGAGGGGCCCCCACTTACCTTTTCCCCGCCGCAGGACTCTGTTTGGTCCACAGAAGCCCAAACTTCACCTATCACGGCAGGCATTGTAATTAAACCTTCAGGGACCGGGTTCCCAAGGATTCCACTCCCCTGGACCTGTATAGCACCCTGCACAGAAAACATCTTGGTCGTGGGTATGACCAGAGCTCTGGATCCCAGGGTCCAGCCCTCCTAAGAAAAGCATTACAGGCAAAACCTTGCTCTTCTCTGCAAGGCCCGGGTACCGACCGTTTAGCTATGAAGCTTTTTTGGTCGGATCCGGAATAGCTTACTGAGGCCCAAAAGAACCTGTACGCAAGCTCAGTGAAAAACACATGTTACTTCTTGGCCAACACCTTAGACACTGGCAAAAAACTGAGGTGCTCCCGGATGGGAGGGGCTTATATAGGGGAGGGTACTTCCGGTTTGGAAGTTGCCAGTGCCAGCACCTGAAGGTAAACTATATAACCCACATAGTAATGACTATGCCGCTCTGTGTCCCGTGATGTACGAGAAAGAAACATATTTTTTGGCAGTGCCCCTCCCGAGAAAAGACTCTGGATCCGTCCCTGCACTGCACACCGTAATATTTTCTACACATCATACAATTTTCTTTATAGATGTAGCCCTAAGTGTGGGCTATTCACTTTCCCATTGGTATCCTTACAACAAAGCCCAAAATGTGCAACAAATACATTGTGTAGATAATTACAAAAAAAGTTGCTTTGGTTTTTCAAATGCATCTTGTGAGATTGATTTCATCAGTCTTTCTCCTTCTAATCTCCCCAGTCCTCGATTGTCTTCCTCATCTAATCTCTTCATCCATGGATTGGCTGTCTTTATAATCTCTCCAGCCCTCAATTGGCTTTCACCTCCTAATTTGCACAGACTTCGATTGGCTTCCGATAATTTCTCCAGATCAGGATTGGCTTTCTTCTCTGATCTCTCTAGACCTTGATTGGCTTCTCCCCCTTAATCCCTCCAGTCCTCGTTTGGCTTCCTACTCCAATCCCATCAGCCCTCAATTTTCTTCCTCTCCTTGATCTGCCAAGCCCTCGATTGGCTTCCTCCCATCTGTTTCCTCTAGCCCTCAATTGGCTTCCTCCCCCTGATCTGATCAGCCCTTGATTTAGACTTCCTCCATCTGTTTCCCCCTAACCCTCAATTGACTTCCTCCCTCTAATCAGTCCAACCCTCAGTTGGTTTCATTCCCCTAATCTGCACAGTCTTTGATTTGGCTTCTCCCACTAATCCCTCCAAACCCTTCCGCCCTTGATTGGCTTCCTCCTCCAAACCCTTCTGCCCTTGATTGGCTTCCTCCTCCAATCCCTTCCGCCCTTGATTGGCTTCCTCCTCCAATCCCTTCCGCCCTTGATTGGCTTCCTCCTCCAATCCCTTCCGCCCTTGATTGGCTTCCTCCTCCAATCCCTTCCGCCCTTGATTGGCTTTCTCCCCCTGATCTGCCCAGCCCCTCAATTGGCTTTCTCCCCCTGATCTGCCCAGCCCCTCAATTGGCTTTCTCCCCCTGATCTGCCCAGCCCCTCGATTGGCTTTTTCCCCTGATCTGCCCAGCTCCTCGATTGGCTTTTTCCCCTGATCTGCCCAGCCCTTCGATTGGCTTCCTTCACCTATTCTCTCTAGCTCTTGTTTGACATCCTCCCCTTTTAATCTGCACAGCCCTCGTTTAGCTTTCGTCAGACCAGGATTGGCTTCGTCCACTAATTACTAATTTCTGCAACCCTTGATTGGTTCTCTCCTCCTACTCTGACCATCCCTCGATTTGGCTTTCTCTTTATCCCTCCAGCCCTCGATTGGCTTCTTCACCCTGATCTGCTCAGCCCTCGATTGGCAACCACCCTCTAATCCCTCCAGCCTTCGATTGGCTGCCTCCCCCTGATCTGCCCAGCCCTCGATTGGCTGCCTCCCCCTGATCTGCCCAGCCCTCGATTGGCTTTCTTCACCTTTTTTCCTCTAGCTCTTGTTTGACATCCTCCCCTTTTAATCTGCACAGTATAAAGCAACACGCAGTAACACACTTGTTAGGCACACACTTAACCCCCTGATTACCCCGAGATGTTAACACCTTCCCAGCCAGTGTCATTAGTACAGTAACTGTGTATATTATTATCACTGTATTGGTGACACTCGTGATGTCAGGGTAAGTTAGTCTACCTCCCACCCAAAGTCAGTTAGCGTCAGATAGTCCACCACGCTATCACAGTCCCACTATTAAAGCGGAGTTCCAGATTGTAAAAAAATAAAAATAAAATTTTAAGTCAGTGGCTAAAATTACTTTAGCTGCTGACTTTTAATATAAGGACACTTCCCTGTCCAGGGATCCCACGATGTCGGCACCGAAAGCAGATTCATACTGTGTGTGTGATATAGATATATATAATTTCCACAGTGGTTTTTCATACACAGTTTTTCTTGGGGGGGGGGGGGAGATGTATTCGGTCAGTGTACTGGGCTACAACAACAGCTTTATAGTCATGTATTTTACTGATTGATTCTCTGAAATGTTCATTTTCTCAGCTTGCTGAGTTATTACTAGCTCCTTTGGAGTTACCCCCGTATTGTAACACAAAACACCTCTTCTGTTGTACCGATGTTCAGCTTGTATACGTCTGTTATACTTCAAAATAAAAAAATAAAATAAATAAAACACTATATATTCCCAATGTTTTGTAAAGTATGAAAGATGATACGCCGAGTAAATACAGTGCCTTGAAAAAGTATTCATACCCCTTGAAATTTTCCACATTTTGTCATGTTACAACTAAAAACATAAATGTATTTTGTTGGGATTTTATGTTGTAGACCAACACAAAGTGACACATAATTGTGAAGTGGAAAGAAAATGATAAATGGTTTTCATTTTTTTTTACAAATATAAATATGTGAAGAGTGTGAGGGGCATTTGTATTCAGCTCCCTTTACTCTGGTACAAGAGGGAACAGAGAACAGCGCCCTCTAAGTGCAGTATGTATGCATTTTAATAAAGGAAAACTTAATTAAGTACACTCACAAGATTGCGGTGATAACAGGCATAGTGGGGTTTCATCCGCTCCGACTTCTGGGTGAGGGGAGAGTCCGGCGTCACTGGTGTAGACTGGTGTCCATGATCAGGTCTGTCCTCCGGCCACACTGCTTGTGCATGGTGCTTCCGGATGGATAGGACTGCAATCGGCGGTACACTTCGGATGACCTCACTTCCAGGTCAGGTCAGGTCAGCGTACCGCCGATTTGCAGTCCTATTCATCCGGAATCGCGGTACACTGACCCGACCCGGAAGTGATGTCATCATCCGAAGTGTACCGCCGATTGCAGTCCTATCCATCCGGAAGCACTGTGCACCAGCAGTGTGGCTGGAGGACAGACCTGATCACGGACACCAGTGACGCCGGACTCTCCCCTCACCCGGAAGTCGGAGCGGATGAAACCCCACTATGCCTGTTATCACCACAAGCTTGTGAGTGTACTTAAGTTTTCCTTTATTAAAATGCATACATACTGCACTTAGAGGGCGCTGTTCTCTGTTCCCTCTTGTACCCTCTTATATTTCAGAGTTTTCTTTTTCCTTCTAAAACTTTTGAATCGGCAGCCTTCTCTGGACAGTTACTTACTATTATTTTGAACTTTACATGGACTAAATCACTAAAAAGAACTGTTGCTATTCCACCCTCCTCCCAATCCATTCTTATCTGTATTGAGTCCTAACCTGAGTGCGCCATATTACTCAATTCTTTACTCTGGTACTCCTAACTAAAATCTAGTGGAACCAATTGCCTTCAAAAGTAACCTAATTAGTAAATAGAGTTTAACTGTGTGTAATTTCTTCTCAGTATAAATACAGCTGTTCTGTGAAGCCCTCAGAGGTTTGTTAGAGAACCTTAGTGACAAGCTTTGAGCATCTCACGGAGCTCTGTACAATCCATCATCGGAAAATGGAAAGAGCATGACACAACTGCAAACCTACCAAGACATGGCCGTCCACCTAAACTGACCGGCCGGACAAGGAGAGCATTCATCAGAGAAGCAGCCAAGAGGTCCATGATGACTCTGGAGGAGCTGCAGAGAGCCACAGCTCAGGTGGGAGAATCTGTCCACAGGACAACTATTAGTCGTGCTTCTCCACAAATCTGCCCTTTATGGAAGAGTGGCAAGAAGAAAGCCATTGTTGAAAGAAAGCCATACGAAGTCCTCTTTGCAGTTTGTGAGAAGCCATGTGGGGGACACAGCAAACATGTGGAAGAAGGTGCTCTGGTCAGATAAAATTTTTTTTTTTAACTTTTTGGCTTAAAAGCAAAACGCTATGTGTGGCGGAAAACTAACACTGCACATCACCCTGAACACACCATCCCTACCGTGAAACATGGTGGTGGCAGCATCATGTTGTGGGGATGCTTTTCTTCAGCAGGGACAGGGAAGCTGGTCAGAGTTGATGGGAAGATGGATGGGGCCAAATACAGGACAATCTTAGAAGAAAACCTGTTAGAGTCTGCAAAAGACTTGAGACTGGGGCGGAGGTTCACCTTCCAGCAGGACAACAACCCTAAACATACAGCCAGAGCTACAATGGAATGGTTTAGATCAAAGCATATTCATGTGTTAGAATGGCCCAGTCACAGTCCAGACCTAAATCACATTGAGAATCTGTGGAAAGACTTGAAAATTGCTGTTCACAGACGCTCTCCATCCAATCTGACAGAACTTGAGAGATTTTACAAAGAAGAATGGGCAAAAATGTCCCTCTCTAGATGTGCAAAGCTGGTAGAGACATCCCCAAAAAGACTTGCAGCTGTAATTGCAGAGAAAGGCGGTTCTACAAAGTACTGACTCAGGGGGGCGCCATACAAATGCCCCCCACACTTTTCACATATTTATTTGTAAAAAAAAGAAATTGAAAACCATTTATCATTTTTCTTCCACTTCACAATTATGTGCCACTTTGTGTTGTTCTATCACATAAAATACCAATAAAATACATTTACGTTTTTGGTTGTAACATGACAAAATGTGGAAAATTTTGAAGGGTATGAATACTTTTTCAAGGCACTGTATTTTGCAGATCTTTAGATTTTCCTTTAAGGATTGTCTGTGTGTTTGCCAGCCTAAGGCCCCATGTACACAGGACGCTGCTAAACGTACGCTCAGAGGCAGTTGGACGCTTTTTTCAATTGCCCCTGAACTCATTCAATGTTATCCTATGTGACCATGTACACAGTCTCGTTTATTGCCGTTTTTAGGCAGTTGCGTTTTAACAGCGTTTCTTTGAAAGCAAAAAAATGGGTTCAGACGCCGAAGATTTCCACGTTTCAGACGCCAAACGCGGTAACCCGTGTTTAGCATCGTTTTTTCGTTTTTGGGCATTTAAAAAATAAAAAAATAATTTTTTTTTTTTAAACGCTTCTAAACGCAAAATGCCGCTAAATGCGGCATGTAATCGCGGCATAACGGACGTTTTAAGCGTGGTTTACTATCGGTCAAGTTAAATCGTTCAGAGGCAGTTGTGAAAACGTCCCGTGTACAATGAAGCCTTACATGCACATTGCTTGCTGACCTACTGAGTTGGTAAATCAGGTCTTTGTATTTCCAGAACAGTCCTTTGGGATCTTCGGCTCCTTGGCGGCGGTGAACCTTGGCACAGAGAGCAGCGGAGATCCACAAGATAACGTGAGTGGCCGGGTATCTTCATTATGTCAGAGACTACTAATGGCAGCAGTGTGTACTGAGGGGCTGATCCACGCCAGATGCATTGTTGTGTATTTTGAACCATTTTCTAGAGCAGGCAAACATGGCATGAAAAAAAAATATTATTGTTCTTGTGCAACTGAAGTCAGTTGAAATGCGGTCCTTTAAAAAAAACGCCACCACTCATATCACAGATACAATAACTATGCTCTGCTCAGAAAAAGCCCTAAAATAAAGAAGAGAATTTACTAAGACTGGAGCAGCTGTGCATGGTAACCAATCGGCTGCTGGCTTTAATTTTTAAAGCTTAACCACTTCAATACCGGGCACTTTTGCCCCTTCCTGCCCAGGACAATTTTCAGCTTTCAGCGCTGTCACATTTTGAATGACAATTGCGCGGTTAATGCTACAGTGTACCCAAACTAATTTTTTATTATTTTCTTCCCACAAATAGAGCTTTCTTTTGGTGGTATTTGATCACCTCTGGGGTTTTTATTTTTTGCTAAACAAACTAAAAAAGACCAACATTTTGATAAAAGTTTTTTTTCTTAGTTTCTGTCATAAAATTTTAGTTTTCCCCTTCACTGACTGGCACTGATGAGGCGGCACTGATATGTAGAATTGATGGGCACTGATAGGCGGCACTGATATGCAGCACTGATGGGCACTGACAGGCGGCTGTGATGGGCACTGACAGGTGGCACTGATGGGCACTGACAGGCGGCTGTGATGGGCACTGACAGGTGGCACTGATGGGCAGCACTGATGAGGTACTGATTAGTTACTGACAGGTGTTACTGCTGGGCTCTGATTGGTACTGTGGTGGGCACTGGCAGTTATTATTGGTGCACTGATTGGTAGATCTGAGGGGGCTGTGCTGATAATCAAAGTGCTGATTATCAGCACAGACCCCCCCCTCTGACGGGGAGAGCCGCCGATCGGCTCTCCCTGTCAGCGCGAACCGAGGAATGCCGTTTACCGTCACTTCCTGGTTCACGTGATAATCAGCTGTGATTGGTCACAGCTGATCACGTGGTAAGGAGCCTTTGACAGAGGCTCCTTATCACGATCGGAGATGCGGCATGTCAGACTGACACGCTGCACTCGCGATCGCCCCGGGCGCGCGCCGGCATGTTATCCTGCTGGACGTCATATGATGTCCAGTCAGGATAACGGAACCACTTCCAGGCTGTCATTCTGCATACAGCGGGCGGGAAGTGGTTATAAACCCTCACATATACCCAGTGAAGTTTCTGGCCTCAGGTGATACACAGAGATTAAACAAATCCTCCTACGTAAGTTGTATCTTTTTATCTGCAGCCTTCTCTCCTCTACATGCCTTCAAATTCCAGAATATTTAAAGCTGGTCTGAGCTGTCAGAAAAAAGGGGGCGGAGAGCTGAAGTTACACTCGGCAGAGCTGAGTGAGGAGAACTCTGAGAACTGATTAGAGGGAAGGAACACCCCCCCCCACACACCCCTTTCACACAGCACAGAGGCACTGAGCTGAGGCTGTCAATCACAGCCTGTGTGCTGGAGCTTCTCCCCTGTCGCTATTTCTTTTTCGTACATCACGGGACACAGAGTGGCATAGTAATAACAATGTGGGTTATAGGCCTACCTTCAGGTGATGGACACTGGCGCACGCCTACGCCCCTATATAACCCCTCCCATACCGGGAGTGTTGGTCACAGTTAAGACATGTTATGAGAAGCTTCGCTGGAGGGTCCTTTTTTTTTTTTTTTTTTTTTGGGGCCCGCAAGCTATTCACTGGATCCGTCCAAGTGCCACTGAGGCCAAAGTGGACGGTACCCGGGCATCAGTAAAGAAGAACGAGGTTTTGCCTGTAATGCCTCTCCTTGGAGGGCTGGATCCTGGGTTCTAGTACTTTGGTCATCCCAAATACCAAAAGTTTCTGGCAGGATGCGGTACAGGTCCAGGGGAGTGGAAATCCTAGCCGGGAACCCGGTCCCTGAAGATCTGCTGACATAGCCCGCCGTGATGGGTGAAGATTGGGCTGTCTGTGTTTTCAGCAGTGCCCTGTGGCGGGAAAGGTAAGTGAAGGTCCCTGGAGAACTTGGTTCAACCAGGAGACCTTCTATGGAGTCCTGCCTATGAGTTACCACTAGTTACCACTAGGTGGTGTTAACATGCCTGTTTTAAAAAAAAAAAAGAGCATGTCTGTTTGCTGTGGGTAAGAAAACCGGCCACAACTCTCTGGGTATGATCAGTCCATTGTGACCTGAGATCCCTGAGCTAAAGCCTGCGGTGTAGTCCCCAGGCGCTGCCTAAGATTCCTTCTTTAGAGCAGTATGGAAGATGTTACTTGCCTTTCCACTTTAGTTGTATGGTCGTTTTGGGGAGGGGGCATCCTCTGACGTTTCCTCTCCTCAGAGACGTCTCCTCCTTCCTCCTCGGGCGGGGGGGGGGGACGTCATCACATGCATGCGCGCGCGAGGATACATTCTTATGTAGAGCATGTTGCGATACGGCAAAAAAAAGGTCGGCGAAGCTTAGCGGGCCGGCGCTCCATGTCCGGCGTTCCCTTCAGCGCAGGCGCACGGCGCCCTTGCGTTTTATAAAGCCAGTGTTTCTATAACAATTGTGAGGGGGTTAGCTCGGCAGCGGGTGTGGGTGACCCCCGGGATGGGCTCCCCACACAAAAACAGGCCCAGCAAACGGAGGTTGTGGTTTTCAAAATCAAAAAGGTGCGGTTTATTTTCTATTTACAGTGACAAAACACAGCAAAGCAAAAGAAACATAAACAAAATAAATCCTGGTCAACTTGACCTCTAACTAAACATACAGGTTTCCTAACTAACAACTGGGATCAGCCTAGTGCTGTCCTAGTCCCTAAGTCCCTGGTTTTAAATGTCCAAGCAAATAGCCACACAGGCTTTGTCTCACCGCACAGGGGTTCACTCTCCCTAGACAGTCCACACAGGTCTGGTTCCAGGCATGAGCTAACATCTAATGAAGCTGGGAGTTCTTATAGAGGCCTAAATGAGCTGACAAGGTTCAGCTGGTCTCCTCATCTCTGTCTGCACGACGCCCCACACTCTCCCTAGAGGTATGAGTCATCCATGAGCCCACTAGCCTTATACAACTCTCCACCTAGTTGTATAAGTCGGCGTAAAGCCTGAATCTGGGCGAAATATATCTACCCCCCTGGATGCAACCAGGTGACTTTACCTTCCTGCTGTCACATACCCCCCCCCCTCTTGTTTTAACCTCGGGGTTGGAACACCAGCAATCAGGCATTCATGTACTCGAGACAAAGCATCCACATTCCCCATTTGAACGCCAGGGCGATGCTTTACTGTGAAGTTGAATTCCTGGAGGGCCAGGAACCACCTATTCACTCTTCTATTTGTTTCCTTGTTTTGAGCCATCCACTTTAACGGAGCGTGATCCGTAACCATGTCAAAGTGCCTACCTAGCAGGTAGTACCGAAGGGAATCTAGAGCCCACTTCACCGCTAAACACTCCTTTTCAACGGTGGCGTAATTTACCTCATGGGACTTCAACTTCCTGCTGAGGTAAATGACTGGGTGCTCTTCCCCGTTCCAGACCTGGGACAATACTGCTCCTAACCCCACATCTGACGCATCACTTTGTACGACAAAGTCTTTAGAGAAGTCGGGTGAGTACAACACTGGCTGGCTACATAAGGCTTGTTTCAAGAATTGGAATGCTGCCTCAGCCTCGGGGGTCCATTTAATCATGACCGACCCTTTCCCCTTCGTCAGGTTGGTTAGGGGCACAGCCTTAGAAGCAAAGTGGGGAATGAATCGCCGATAATACCCAGCGATTCCCAGAAAGGCTCGTACCTGCTTCTTGCTGTTGGGACGTGGCCAACTCTGGATGGCCTCGACTTTGTTGAGTTGGGGTTTTATTACTCCCCTCCCAATGGTGTACCCAAGATATTTGGCCTCTTCCTGCCCAATGGTACACTTCTTGGGGTTAGCCGTAAACCCCGCTTCCCGAACAGAGTCCAGGACTGCTTGCACTTTTGGCAGATGTGAGGCCCAATCTGTGCTATGGACAATTACGTCATCCAGGTAAGCCGCAGCATACTTCCGATGGGGCCTCAGCATCTGGTCCATTTTCCGCTGGAATGTGGCCGGCGCATTCTGTAACCCGAACGGCATTCTTTTATATTGGAACGCCCCGTCTGGGGTTACAAATGCGGTTTTCTCTTTGGCCGACTTGGCCAGGGGGATTTGCCAATACCCTTTTGTGAGGTCAAGAGTCGTCATGTATCGGGCTGTTCCCAGCCGGTCGATCAACTCATCTATACGTGGCATGGGGTAGGTGTCAAATTTTGTAACTTTGTTCAACTGACGAAAATCGTTACAAAATCGCCAGCTCCCATCCGGTTTAGGCACCAACACAATGGGACTAGACCAATCACTTTGGGACTCCTCTATCACCCCTAAGTTCAGCATTTTCTGTACTTCCTCCCGTATTGCCTCCCGTCGGGCCTCTGGGATCCGATAGGGTTTTAACTTCACCCTTTCACCGGGCGGGGTAATGATGTCATGCTCTACCCCAGATGTTTGTCCCGGCAGCTCAGAGAATACCTCCTTGTTGCGAAGCACAAACTCCTTAACCTCCTGTTGTTGGGGTTGTGACAAGGTGGCTGCTATTCCAACCTCAGGAATCACGCAACCAGTTTGAGCTGGTGACCAAGTGTCTGCGACTAGGGACTCTCTATCCCTCCAGGCTTTCAACAGATTAACGTGATAGATCTGTTCGGGCTTTCGCCTTCCTGGTTGTCTGACCTTGTAATTCACTTCGCTCACTTTTTCCATTATCTCGTAGGGGCCTTGCCATTTGGCAAGGAATTTACTTTCAACCGTAGGGACAAGTACCAGTATCCTATCCCCCGGGGAAAAGGTACGGGTCTTGGCTCCACGGTTGTACACTCTCTGCTGTGCTAACTGCGCTTGGGCCAAATGTTCCTTCACGATGGGCATTACCTGTGCAATTCGGTCTTGCATCAGGGCGACATGCTCAATCACACTCCTGTGGGGAGAACTCTCACTTTCCCAAGTTTCCTTGGCAATATCCAACAGCCCTCTTGGGTGTCTCCCATACAGTAACTCAAAGGGGGAGAATCCCGTAGAGGATTGGGGCACCTCCCTAATAGCAAACATCAGATAAGGAAGTAGACAGTCCCAATCCTTTCCATCTCTATCCACCACTTTCTTCAACATTTGTTTTAGGGTTTTGTTGAATCTTTCAACCAGCCCATCGGTTTGGGGGTGATACACAGATGTACGTAATTGCGTCACTTTGAACAATTTACACAGCTCCTTCATAACCCGGGACATAAAGGGTGTACCTTGGTCCGTAAGCAGTTCTTTACAAATACCCACCCGGCTAAACACAAGAGATAGCTCTTTGGCTATGGTTTTGGCCGAGGTATTTCGGAGAGGGATCGCTTCTGGATAACGGGTGGCATAGTCCATTATAACTAATATGTACTGGTGCCCCCTAGCGGACTTGATTATAGGACCTACCAAATCCATGGCGATCCTCTCAAACGGGACCTCAATGATGGGTAGAGGGACCAGCGGGCTACGGAAATGTGGCATCGGGGCCGACCTCTGACACACAGGGCAGGAGGAACAATAATTTTCTATGTCCTTCATCACCCCCGGCCAATAGAATCTCTGTAATACCCTCTCTCGGGTTTTCTCTGTCCCCAGATGACCTCCAAGAATGTGCCCATGAGCCAACTCCAACACCAACTTCCTGTAAGGTTTGGGCACCACAAGCTGCTCAACGGTTTCTTCTGCCCTTTTTGCCACCCGATACAGTAGGTCCTTCTCTACGCTGAAGTATGGGTAAGTGCAGGTATTATCTGGGTTCACTAACTCGCCATCTATTTTCACTACGTTTTCCCGTGCCTTTATTAGGGCGGGGTCTTTCAACTGTTCTGTGGCAAAGTTTTCCCTGTGAACCTCAAGATCAGAAAACTCCACAGACGGTAGGTTTTCGTCTGAGGAGGTGGGCTCCTCTCCAGTTTCTTGAGTCTCCCCTGCCAATACTGATAAGGGAAATTCCGGAGAGTCCTCACCACTCTCAGGGGAGTTCTGGCTATCACATTCCTGGTACATAGGGGCACCAGTGGGGGGCTCAGGATCATCCCACAGTTCCCAGAACTTCGGAAAATCCCTTCCCACAATGGCGTCATGCGGTAACTGAGATACTAAGCCCACTGGATGAAAGAGGGTACCTTTGGGGGTCTCGAAACACACTGTAGTCACTGGATACTCTCGGGTGTCCCCATGCACACAAATAACAGCTACCTTGCTATTCCCAGAGACCTCTGTTTTAACTAACTCAGCCTTTATCAGGGTCACAAGGCTACCTGAATCCAGCAATACCACAACATTTCTACCATTAACACACATTTTGCATAAATGTTTCTCAGTTCCTCGAATGGCAGTGCATGCGACTGTCGCACACAGCGACTGACGTCTGCCCGTCAGAAAGTCACACTGCATGGGTTCCTCCACAACCGGGCAATTGGCTGCAATATGTCCCGCTTGCCGGCAGCGGTAGCAAACGATCCTTCTTGCCGCCTCTTGAGCCGCTGATTTCCCAGGCTGTTCTCGCCAAACTTGGGGTAGAGCTCCCACCCTCTCACTCTCTCCACCCTCACCCCTTGGAATCCTCTTATCCGCCCCTGGGGATGGTCTGGTCTTAGGGTGGAAAGTCCGAGTGTCTCTGGAAGAGGCCGTCAGGTTCTCTGTAGCCAAGTATTTCTCCACACGATCCACAAGACCATCGGCCGTCTCTGGGTCTCCATGGCTTACCCACTTTTGGATGGCAGTAGGAAGAGCTCTCAAAAACCGATCCATTACAACACGTTCCACAATCTTTGGTGCGGACAAAGTCTCTGGCTGTAGCCACTTTCTGCTCAGGTGAATGAGATCATACATTTGAGACCTGGGGGGTTTTCCAAGCTGGAAAGTCCAGTTATGCACACGCTGAGCCCGGACAGCCAGGGTGACACCCAGCCTTGCCAATATTTCAGCTTTTAGCATCACATAGTCTTTTGCTTGGTTAGGCTCTAGGTCATAGTAAGCTTTCTGCGATTCACCAGTTAACAGAGGAGCCACCAGTCCAGCCCACTGCTCCTCAGGCCACTTTTCTCTTTCAGCGGTCCTTTCAAATGTGGTCAAAAATACCTCTGGATCATCCTCTCCAGTCATTTTTGTCAATAAACGACTGACCCCAAAGGACGCGGTATTAGTGGGACGGCTTTCCTCACTGGTCTGCGGACGTTGCTGCATTACTGCTTCCATCTGTTGTTGTAGTCTCTGCTCTTGCTTCTGCAACAGGTCTATGAAGCGGGCCTCAGATTGCTGCTGGGCTTGTTGCTGAGCCTCCAGACTCTGTTGCAAAGTTGCGTTTGTCTGCTGCTGGGCTGCAAGGCTCTGTTGATGAGCTTGCTGCTGGGCTGCAAGGCTCTGTTGATGAGCTTGCTGCTGGGCTGCAAGGCTCTGTTGATGAGCTGCAAGGCTCTTTTGCAAACCTGCATTTGTCTGCTGTTGATTGGCATTTGCTAGAGCCAGCTGTTTCAGTATCTCCTCCATGCTGGCTTAAAAAAAAACTGCCACTGGTTCTCCACCAACTGTGAGGGGGTTAGCTCGGCAGCGGGTGTGGGTGACCCCCGGGATGGGCTCCCCACACAAAAACAGGCCCAGCAAACGGAGGTTGTGGTTTTCAAAATCAAAAAGGTGCGGTTTATTTTCTATTTACAGTGACAAAACACAGCAAAGCAAAAGAAACATAAACAAAATAAATCCTGGTCAACTTGACCTCTAACTAAACATACAGGTTTCGTAACTAACAACTGGGATCAGCCTAGTGCTGTCCTAGTCCCTAAGTCCCTGGTTTTAAATGTCCAAGCAAATAGCCACACAGGCTTTGTCTCACCGCACAGGGGTTCACTCTCCCTAGACAGTCCACACAGGTCTGGTTCCAGGCATGAGCTAACATCTAATGAAGCTGGGAGTTCTTATAGAGGCCTAAATGAGCTGACAAGGTTCAGCTGGTCTCCTCATCTCTGTCTGCACGACGCCCCACACTCTCCCTAGAGGTATGAGTCATCCATGAGCCCACTAGCCTTATACAACTCTCCACCTAGTTGTATAAGTCGGCGTAAAGCCTGAATCTGGGCGAAATATATCTACCCCCCTGGATGCAACCAGGTGACTTTACCTTCCTGCTGTCACACAATCTAGCTGACAGAGGGACACTGGACTGCGCTGCAGAGGCATTAATAGTAATATAGGCATATAAACGGGCTGGTGTATACAGGCATTCCCAGGCACATTTTAGCTCTGCATCAGGCTGGTGTTTAATAGCAGCATATGCGCTGAACTATATCCCAGCAGTAGATGCAAATTTTGGCTGTGAGTACCTCTGCTTTGTGCTAAGGACTATGCCTTCCAAAGGATTTGGGACTAAACCTCCTAAAAAGCCAAGGGTATCGCCGTCGGGCTCTGAGGATCTCAGTCATGCTTCCACTGTCGCTTCCTCTCCTGATAAATCGGAAGTAGTTGCCCTGGGTGAGCCATCGGGGTTGTTAGGTGCTGCAGCTATCCTCAGCCCACCTGATCCTGTTTGTTACAGAAGAAGTTTTTGCTTCAGCCCTGGGGGGGGTTGGAAGAAAGGTTGACAGCATTGATTGTGTATTTCCTTCCTGAAAAGAAGCGTGGGAGATCCACTTCTCCCCCGTCGGGCTTCCTAGCAGCAGAGCAGTTATCGCCAGAAGAGGTTGATTTACCCTCAGGGGATCAAGCAGAAGGACACTCTGATGTGTCTGCTTCTGAGGAGTCAACACTAGAGGAACCTTTTTTAGCTTCACAAACTGAAATATTAATGGCACAGTCTCTTACTGAAATGGTTCGTACAGCGTTTAAGTTACCCTTATCTGAACCAGCAGGGAGATCTGTTTCTTCTTTGGGTTCTTTGAAATCTCCTCAGGCTCTTTGCTCGTTCCCTGCTCATCCTTTGCTAGAAGAGCTTATTTAACGGGATTGGGAACATCCGGATAAACATTTTCTTCCTCCTAAGAAATTCTCTGTACTTTATCCCATGGAGGAAAAGTTCACCAAAAAATGGAGTGTGCCAGCATTAGACGCTGCTATCTCCTGTGTGAATAAAAGTTTGACTTGTCCGGTTGACAACGTACAGATGTTTAAGGATCCAACGGATAAGAGGTTGGAAACATTGTTAAAGACCTCCTTTTCCGTGGCAGGTGCGGTAGCCCAGCCTGCAGTGGCGGCTATAGGCATTTGTCAAGCACTAAAGGATCAGATGAAGCAGGTTTTCAAAGATATCCCTGCTCAGCAAGCACGGGACTTAGCCGACTTGCCCAGGGCGTTATGTTTTGCGGTTGATGCCATTAAAGATTAAATTCATTAGGCCTCTCGCCTTATGCTCCTATTGGTACAGTACATATGCGTATCCTCCTGTGGTTAAAGAATTGGTCAGCCGAGACACCTTGTAAGAAGCTCCTGGCTGGGTTTCCTTTCCATGGGGAACAATTGTTTGGGGATGATTTGGATAAGTATATCCAAAGAATCTCTAATGGAAAGAGTACTCCTTTTGCCAGTTAAAAGAAGGAGCAGGCGTCCTTCTTTTAAATGGTCTACCTCTCCAGTCCCGGGAACAACAGCCTCCAAACAGTTCCGAAGGCCTCCCCAGTCAGGACCTGGAGGGAAGACTCGGGGACAAACCCAGGGTCACAAGAAACCCTGGGGACGTAAGCCTGCTAATTCAGGCCCCAAGTCCACATTATGAAGAAGCGCCCCCACTCGGTCGGGTGGGGGGAAGGCTTCAATTGTTCTCAGGGATATGGCGGGAGGAGATTCAGGACAGTTGGGTCCTCTCCACGGTGTCGCTAGGGTACAAGCTGGAGTTACGACAGTTTCCTCCACCTCGTTTTCTGGGGTCAAGTGTTTCAAGGGATCGAGTAAAAAGAAAACCTCTCTTTCTGGCATTGGGGTGATCATAGAGATTCCTGTAGAGGAACACAGCTTAGGTTTCTATTCAAACCTCTTTACAGTACCAAAGCCAAACGGGGACGTCAGACCTATCCTAGACCTCAAAGGGCTGAACCAGTTCCTGAATATCCGCCCCTTTCGCATGGAGTCGATTCGGTCGGTGTTCGCCACCCTACAGGGGGGAGAGCTGCTAGCGTCAATCGACATCAAGGACGCAAATCTGCACGTGCCTATTTTTCCCGCTCATCAGAAGCTCTTGCGTTTCAAGGTCAAGTAATGCCATTATCAGTTCGTGGCCTTACCCTTCGGGCTGGTTACTGCACCTCGGGTGTTCACAAAGGTTCTGGCCCCACTTTTGGCCAGATTAAGAGCTCAGGGTCGATAATGGCATACTTAGACGATCTACTGCTGGTGGATCACTCAGTAGCCAGCCTAAAACAGGCTGTATGCAGCACGGTCCAGTATCTAGAGTCTTTTGGATGGGTTCTCAATCTGGAGAAGTCAGCCTTGCAACCAGTGAAAAGGTTGGAATATTTGGGTCTGGTCATAGATACAGACCAAAAGAAGATTTTGTTGCCCCAGGCAAAGGTCACTTCCTTAAGAAAGCTGATCCAAGTAGTCAGGGCAAAAATGGATCCCTCCATTCGCCTTTGCATGCGGTTATTGGGGAAGATAGTGGCCTCTTTCGAAGCCGTCCCATATGCCCAATATTATTCAAGGATGTTGCAAAATTCCATCCTCTCTGCCTGGAACAAAAAGGTCCAAGCTCTGGATTTTCCAATGACTCTGACCCCGGGGTTACGTCAGAGACTCTGTTGGTGCTTGGTATCCAAAAATCTACAAAAGGGAAAATCCTTCATTCCAGTCACCTGGAAAGTGGTAACAACAGACGCCAGTCTTCTGGGTTGGAGAGCAGTCCTAGGAAGTCTGACGCTCCAGGGCAAGTGGTCTGTCTCCGAAAGGTTCCTGCCCATCAACAGCCTCGAGATTTGGGCGGCTCACTTGGCCCTGAGGACGTGGACGTTCGAATTGCAGCATTACCCTGTCGGGATTCAATCCGACAACACCACGGCTGTGGCTTATCAATCACCAAGGGGGCACCAGAAGTCACGCTGCCCAGAGGGAGGTGAACCAGATCCTGGTCTGGGCAGAAAAGCATGTTCCTTGCGTATCTGCAGCCTTCATTCCAGGGATAGAGAATTGGCAGGCAGACATCTTAAGCCGCCAACATTTATTTCCAGGGAAGTGGTCTCTTCACCCCGACATCTTCCTAGCTATATGTCAAAGATGGGGGACCCCAGACGTGGATCTCTTGGCGTACAGGTCCTGAAAAAGGGACCCTCTCGCATACCGAACGGATGCACTAGTAACTCCTTGGGATCAGTTTTCACTGATTTATGCATTTCACCCAATGCAACTATTGCCACGACTCCTTCGCAGGATCAGGATGGAAAGAAAGCCGGTAATTCTTGTAGCTCCGGCGTGGCCCAGAATGTCCTGGTACGCAGAAATTATAAGGATGTCCGTGGGAGATCCATCATGGACCCTTCCACTTCGACCAGACCTACTCTCTTAAGGCTCAATATTCCATCCTTCCTTACAAACTCTAAATTTGACGGTTTAGCTATGGAATCCCACATTCTAAAGAATCGAAGGCTCTCGGGTTCGGTGGTGTCTACCCTAATTAACGCTAGAAAGCCAGCTTCCAGAATTATATATTATAGAGTCTGGAAGGCATATGTGTCTTGGTGTGAAACTAGAGGTTGGCATCCTCGTAAGTATGTCATAGGCAGAATTCTGGACTTTCTACAATTGGGGGTAGACATGAAGCTAGCCTTGAGTACTATCAAGGGTCAGATTTTGGCCTTGTCGATATTGTTTCAAAGGCCTTTAGCTACGCACTCCCTAGTTCGAACCTTTTTGCAGGGGGTAACACGGATCAATCCACCGGTTAAGTCCCCCTTGTGTCCATGGGACTTGAATTTGGTCCTAACGGCATTGCAAAAGCAGCCCTTTGAGCCTTTACTCCATATTCGCTTGGTTCCTTTGACTAGGAAGTTGGCCTTTTTGGTAGCCATATCCTCGGCTAGAAGGGTGTCAGAATTGGCTGCTCTTTCTTGTAAAGAGCCATATTTGATTATTCATAAAGATAAAGTGGTTTTTGCGTCCTCATCCGACCTTTCTTCCTAAGGTAGTATCAAGTTTTCATTTGAACCAAGATGTGGTTCTCCCTTCTTTTTTTCCAGAATCTACTCCTGCAGAAGAGAAATAATTACATTCCTTGGATGTAGTGAGAGCAGTTAAAGTCTATCTGAGGGCTACTGCTCAGATTCGGAAAACTGATATTTTATTTGTACTGCCAGAAGGGCCCAGGAAGGGTCAGGCAGCATCTAAATCTACTATTTCAAAGTGGATTCGGCTCAGATTTGCAAGGCCGCAACTTGGTCTTCAGTCCACACATTCACTAAATTCTATCAGTTGGATGTAAGAAGGCATGAGGATATCGCCTTTAGGCGCGGTGTGCTGCAGGCTGCAGTATAGGTCCTCAAGTCTGATGGCGCCCTACTTTTGTATCTGGTGTCTTCCTCCCCTCATTGGGCATTGCTTTCGGACATCTCACATAGTTACTACTATGCCACTCTGTGTCCCGTGATGTACAAAAAAGAAAATAGGATTTTTATAACCGCTTGCCTGTAAAATCCTTTTCTTGGAGTACATCACAGGACACAGAGCTCCCGCCCCTCTTTTGGGGACACTTATTGCTTTGCTACAAAACAGAGGTACCCCCGGTATGGGAGGGGTTATATAGGGGAGGGGACTTCCTGTCTTGGGTGTGCCAGTGTCCATCACCTGAAGGTAGGCCTATAACCCACATAGTTATTACTATGCCGCTCTGTGTCCCGTGATGTACTCCAAGAAAAGGATTTTACAGGTAAGCTGTTATAAAAATCCTATTTTTTTTTAATCTTGTGTCAGAAGTGATTCATGAAAATGTGATTCACGTGAAATGACGCTTGGTGCTCTTAATTGAGACAAGTACACACTATAGAGGGATGTGCTTTGTTCATATTTCATGTCTGAGGTTTACAACCACTTTTAGCTGAACAGGCTGACGTTAGAAGCTGATTGGTTGGGTATTTTGAACACCGATGCACCGGGACCAAGTAATTCTTCTACATATCGCTGTGCTGCTTCACCACTGATGCTTACCCGCTAAATGCTTGTACTAAATGTAAACCAGTAAAATATTTTTGTTTTCTGTGCATGCAGAAAGGATCTTTCAGGTTCCAGAATGCTATATAATTCTGTTAGTGTGAACGAGGCCTAATAAATAGTTTTTCTTTTGACCTTTTGGCTATGGTTATTGAATGTGTTCATATACAATACTCTGTCCCACCGGTCTACAAAGATTCTAAACAAAGGGACCACTGGGAACAGTAAATGCCCCAGAACCAGTGGGAGTGGATGAGGTTTCAGTCTTGGCGGTCAGTGGGGATAAATAAAAAATTTCATAGCACCTGCTGTCAGTAGGAGGAGGAATAGTGCCCCATTGTTGGTATCAGTGGAAGGAATGGTGTCCCATCATTGCTGTCAGTGGGAGGAATAGTGCCACATCATTTGTGTCATTGGGTGGAATAGTACCCCATCATTGGTATGGTATGGGAGGAATAGTGTCCCATCATTGGTGTCAGTGGAAAGAATGGCATCCCATCATTGGTGTCACTGGGAGGAATAGTGCCCCATCATTGGTGTCACTGGGAGGAATAGTGCCCCATCAATGGTGTCAGTTGGAGGAATAGTGCCCAGTCAATGGTGTCAGTGTGAGGAATAGTGCCCCGTCAATGGTGTCAGTGGGAGGAATAATGCCCCATTGTTGGTGTCAGTGGGAGGAATAGTTCCTCATTGGTGGCAATGGTAGGAATAGTGCCCCATCACTGGTGTCGGTGGGAGGAATAGTGCCCCATCATTTGTGTCAGTGAAAGGAAAGGTGCCCATCATTGGTGTCAGTGGGAGGAATGGTGCCCCATCATTGGTGTCAGTGGGAGGTATAGTGCCCCATCATTGGTGTCAGTGGTAGGTATAGCGCCCCGTCATTGGTGTCAGTGGTAGGTATAGTGCCTTGTATCAGTGGGAGGAATAGTGCCCCATCATTGGTGTCAGTGGTAGGTATAGTGCCCCATCATTGGTGTCAGTGGTAGGTATAGTGCCTTGTATCAGTGGGAGGAATAGTGCCCCATCATTGGTGTCAGTGGTAGGTATAGTGCCCCATCATTGGTGTCAGTGGGAGGTATAGTGCCCTAACGGCCAGATAAAGGCAAGCAAAGGGCTTCATCCAGCCCACCAGCCACAGTTAGGAGACCACTGTTCTATCCTATAAGACCCCTGTAAGGGTCCATCTAGGTGCAGTGTGCCCGTGAAGGACGGGTCCTGTGTGTGGCAGGCTGGACGGGGCTGAATGCTGTACCAAATGCTACCCGCATTCAGAAACAAAGGTCCTCTGAAAAGGCACTGATGACAGATTGTCCGCAGTATGGACACTCCAGCCTCAGTGCTGCCCCCCCCTCCATGTGACAGATTCCTGTACTTGTTCCTGACCGGTACATAAATCTGTTCCCTGCACCAACACTTCTCCTGTGGTGGATTGCCGGAATTCTAAAGAGTATCTACGCTTCCAGTCTTTCTGAATTTCAGAAACAACAACAGTATCCCATAAATTCCTTCTTTATCACACCCACATTTATTTATAGGCAGGACAAGATGTCCAGCAAATGTGGCGATGTTTGGGACAGACGTATGATCCTGCTGGGGGTGCCTCCAGTAATGCCCTTTTATCCACCCGGTTTAAACTATAAAAACTTGAGTGTCAGTGAGCAGCTGTCTGTCATCCCAGCTTATGGAGGAAACCGCACAGACACCAAATCCTGCAAAGGGCTGGCAGTTTAAAAACAGCTGACACATATTTTTTTTTTTTTTACCAAAAATATGTAGAAGAATACGTATTGGCCTAAACTGAGGATTTTTTTTTTTTTTTTTATATATATTTTTGGGGGATATTTATTATAGCAAAAAGTAAAAAATATTACTTTTTTTTTTTTTTTCAAAATTGTCGCTCTTTTCTTTGTTTATATTGCAAATTAATAAAAACCGCAGAGGTGATCAAATACCACCAAAAGAAATCTCTATTTGTGGAAAAAAAAGGACATTGATTTTGTTTGGGAGCCACATCGCACGACCGCGCAATTGTCAGTTAAAGCGACGCAGTGCAGAATCGCAAAAAAAATGGCCCAGTCATTGGGCAGCCAAATCCTCCGGGATTAAGTTGCCATTTAATAAAAATAGTTCCAGAGGAGCAAAATGGTAAAATCGGGGCGGGGGGGGGGGGGGGTTTGGGGGGGTTTATTTACTAAAACTGGAGAGCGCAAAATCTGGTGCAGCTCTTCATAGAAACCAATCGGCTTCCAGGTTTTATTGTCAAAGCTTAATTGAACAAGATGAAGTTTAGAAGCTGATTGGCCGCTATGAAGAGCTGCACCAAATTTTGCACTCCCCAGTTTTAGTAAATTAACCCCATTGTATTCAATATTTGGAAAAATACCAATAAATATGCAGATATGTAACTGGCAATAATGATATATATATATTTTTAGTTAAAAAAAAAAAAGCTTTTTTGGCCATGTTTCTCTTATTGACCCATAAGAAAAACATGGCCAGTGCACTCCTGCTCCTCTTACTTGTGCTCTCCTGTGACCTAGAATCAGCCGACAATGGGCTAAAGTCCACTGTCTGCTTACATCACAGAGCTACTTCAGGCTCTGGAAGGAGCCTGACAATAATGTCGGGATCGGCCCAGGTGCCTGTTTAGCATGTCGCTGAGAGCCTGAGCCAGCTGCTCCTGCCCTCTCCCCAGCCCAGTGCTCCAGTGAGCGCTGGAAGGGCAGAGCAGAGAGTGGTGGTCGACAAGTCACTGCTCTCTGCTCAGAGCTAACTGATAAGGGAGTGATCAATGGTCATGTGATCGCTCAATTTTAAGGGTTAGTGTCAGTGGGGGACACAGCTGCAGCATACAGGTGAGTATTGATCTTTCGTGTGTGTGTGTGTTTGTTTGTTTGTTGGTTTGTTTGTTTGTTGGTTTGTTTGTTTGTTTGTTTGTTGGTTTGTTTGTTTGTTGGTTTGTTTGTTTGTTGGTTTGTTTGTTTGTTGGTTTGTTTGTTTGTTGGTTTGTTTGTTTGTTGGTTTGTTTGTTTGTTGGTTTGTTTGTTTGTTGGTTTGTTGGTTTGTTTGTTTGTTGGTTTGTTTGTTTGTTGGTTTGTTTGTTTGTTGGTTTGTTTGTTTGTTGGTTTGTTGGTTTGTTTGGTTTGTTTGTTTTTTTTTTTTTTAGTACCTCACACTTTTTTAAATAGAGAATAGTGCCTCTATTACTACAAATTATTCATATCTATGGAATTGAGTCAATGCCTTTTTTCTGTCTCTCAGGTCTCTGTATCCAGTGGGGAGGCTGCAGTACATCCTGCGGATGCGGGACGAGGTGGAGATTCTGGAAGTCATTGCGATTCACAGATTGACTCTGTTGTGGGTGAGTGCTGGTGCTGAAAAAACGACAGTGCCTTGAAAAAGTATTCATACCCCTTGAAATTCCCCACATGTTGTCATGTTACAACGAAAAACATAAATGTATTTTATTGGGATTTCATGTGATAGACCAACACAAAGTGGCACATAACTGTGAAGTGGAAGGAAAATGATAAATGGTTTTCAATTTTTTTTTTTACAAATAAATCTGTGAAAAGTGTGGGGGGCATTTGTATGGCGCCCCCCGGAGTCAATACTTTGTAGAACCGCCTTTCTCTGAATATACAGCTGCAAGTCTTTTTGGGGGTGTCTCTACCATCTTTGCACATCTAGAGAGGGACATTTCTGCCCATTCTTCTTTGCAAAATATCTCAAGCTCTGTCAGATTGGATGGAGAGTGTCTGTGATCAACAATTTTCAAGTCTTGCCACAGATTCTCAATGTGATTTAGGTCTGGACTGTGACTGGGCCATTCTAACACATGAATATGCTTTGATCTAAACCATTCCATTGTAGCTCTGGCTGTATGTTTCGGGTCGTTGTCCTGCTGGAAGGTTGAACCTCCTCCCCAGTCTCAAGTCTTTTGTAGACTCTAATGCCCTGTACACACGAGCAGAATTTCCGTCGGAAAAAAGTTGGATGGTTTTTCCGGCGGAATTCCGCTCAAGCTTGGCTTGCATACACACGGTCACACAAGTTCTCTGAACTTTCGAGCATTAAGAACGCGGTGACATACAACACAACGACGAGGCGAGAAAAAGAAGTTCAATGCGTCGAATTGTTTCCGAGCATGCGTGTTTTTTTTTCCTGTCAGAATTGCATACAGACGAACGGATTTTCCGAAAGGAATTTTTTCCGCCGGAAAAATTGAGAACCTGCTCTCATACTTTTTCTGGCGGAAATTCTGACAGCAAAAGTCCGATGGAGCATACACACGGTCGGAATTTCCGATGAAAAGCTCACATCAGACTTTTGCTGGCGGAAATTCCGCTTGTATGTTCGGGGCATAACAGGTTTTCTTCTAAGATTGCCCTGTATTTGGTTCCATCCATCTTCCCATCAATTTTGACCAGCTTCCCTGTCCCTGTTGAAGAAAAGCATCCCCACCACATGCTGCTGCCACCACCATGTTTCAAAGTTGAACTTTGTGTGTGATTGGCCACAACCGATAAGCTGACTTCAAATTATTGGCTGAAATCCGCTGCCAAACTTGTGCTGTGTCCAATCACAGAACTCGCAGTACAACTATTGTGGACGGCAAGCTGTTAAAGACCATATAAAAAAAAAAAAAATACTATCTGCAAAAAATTTTGAATTGAATATAATCTTTAAAATCTTTTTTTTTTTTTTATATGAATAAAAAAAAAAAGAGAAACCCCAGGCCTATAGTAAACTTGTTTTGGATTCTGAATCCTGTTCCAGACAGGTACATGAATCTGTAACCTGCACCAACATTTGTTTTGTGGAGTGAAAGTCCATTTAGGAACCCCCAAGAATATTCTTGTACATCTCACCTGAGTCACACAGCCGAGTTGGTGTTGCAGAATTTGCACCCTGAATGTATTTTTTTCATGTAAAACTTTGTGGTAAAGCAGAATAAAGATTTTTATTTTATTCATTTGATAAACAGAAATAGTTTTTACTTTGAATAATGTGATGATAAATGGTTGGAGAATGACTTTACTGACTAAAGAATATTTTCTGTCAGACCCCATGCTGGACCTCGATATCCGAGAACTTGCCAGTCTCACCTCGGGAGAAGGAGACCTGGAAAATTTTGGCCGGCTTTTCTCCAAACTTCAGGAAATGAAAGGTAAAAAAAAAAACGACTTTGGAGGTGAAAATCCGTGTTTCTTTCTCGTACATCACGGGACACAGAGCGACATAGTCATTACTAATGGGTTATATAGATACCGTCAGGTGCTGGCACTGGCAACTTCCAAAACCGGAAGTACCCTCCCCTATATAAGCCCCTCCCATCCGGGAGCACCTCAGTTTTTTGCCAGTGTCTAAGGTGTTGGCCAAGAAGAAACATGTGTTTTTCACTGAGCTTGCGTACAGGTTCTTTTGGGCCTCAGTAAGCTATTCCGGATCCGACCAAAAAAGCTTCATAGCTAAACGGTCGGTACCCGGGCCTTGCAGAGAAGAGCAAGGTTCTGCCTGTAATGCTTCTCTTAGGAGAGCTGGACCCTGGGATCCAGAGCTCTGGTCATACCCACGACCAAGATGTTTTCTGTGCAGGGTGCTATACAGGTCCAGGGGAGTGGAATCCTTGGGAACCCGGTCCCTGAAGGTTTGATTACAATGCCTGCCGTGATAGGTGAAGTTTGGGCTTTTGTGGACCAAACAAAGTCCTGCGGCGGGGAACAGGTAAGTGGGGGCCCCCAGGAACTTGGTTCTATTGGGGGACCCCCAAGCCTAATTTGTCTTTCTGTCTGTTACCTAATGGTATTCCCGCAAAATTCTGTGCATGCCTGTAACTACTAAAAAAATGTAATAATTTTTAATGGTGGTCAAGAAAAAAATAAATATATTTTTTTATATATATTTAAGATATTAGACTGCGGTACCTGTGTTTGTCCACTAGAGGCCGCTGTGGAATGTTTTCTTGTCATGTGGACTAGTTTCTTCTCAGCAGAGCAAGTCCAGGCAGATGGTGAGTTCTCTTATGGGAAACTGCTTCCTCTGCCATGTTGCAATGCTCGTCCATCCCCCGGCCTGCGGCAAAGAGGGGCCCTGGCTCTTGTCCCTAGTCTCCAGTTTTCAAAATTAGCGCCGAAGGCGCGCGTGCACGCGCCTCTATATATATAGAGGTGAGCCAGGAAAGGGGGCGGAGCCTGGGGGATGACGCTCTGTGTGCGCCGCAGCGCTTCTGCGCATGTGCGGGCGTCCCAGCATGTTAAAAACCACAGTTTTGTGTGGTGAGCTGGCTATGAAGTACAGAGACAGAGCTGGCAACATTTAAAAAAGGGCATACAGCAAGCGGTTGATACAGGCATCCCCTAGAAAGGCACATTAGTAGACACCAACTGTTTCTTATAGCAGCATTTATGCTAGACTATTGTCAGTAACTGGTGTATTTCGGCTGGAATACCTCAGCTTTGTGGCTTAGGAATATGCCGTCTAAAAACTCCGGGACTAGAAATTCCAGGAGGAATAGGGGGTCTCCATCGGGCTCCGAGGATCTTGGGCATGCTTTGGCTGCACCAGTCTCCCCTGAAGAATCAGAGGTTAGTGACCGTAGAGCACCCTCAGGAGTACCTGGTACTGTGGCTGTCCTCAGTTCACCTGCTCCTGTGTATGTAACAGAGGAGGTTTTTTCCTCAGCTCTGGGAGGGCTGGAAGAGAGATTGTCAGCATTGATCGCGGCTTCCCTGTCACAGGAGAAAAGCGCCCGATCTCCGTCTCCTCCCTTAGAGTGCCTGTTAACAGAGCAACAGTCCCATACAGGGATCGACCTACCTGAAGGGGATCAGGATGAGGTCGATTCGGTTGTAGAGGAATCAACAGTGGAAGAGCCGTTCTCAGCATCACATGCTGAAAGGTTATGGGTTCAGTCCCTGACTAATATGGTCCGATCAGCATTTAAAATGCCACTTGCGGAGCCATTATCCACTTCTGTCTCCTCGTTGGGGTCGCTAAAAGCTCCCCAGACTGTTTGTTCCTTTCCGATCCATCCTTTACTGGAAGGGCTCATTTACCAGGATTGGGAGCATCCTGACAAAATATTTACTCCCCCTAAGAGATTTCCGGTGGTCTATCCCATGGAGGATAAGTTCATCAGAAAATGGAGGGTCCCTACAGTGGACGCAGCCATCTCTTGTGTGAATAAATCACTGACATGTCCGGTGGATAATGTCCAAATTTTTAAGGACCCAATAGATAAAAAATTGGAGTCCTTATTAAAATCTGCTTTTTCTACAGCAGGATTGGTGACACAACCAGCAGTGGCAGCTATTGGGGTCTGCCAAGCAGTGAAGGATCAGTTGAAACAGGTCTTAAGGGACTTGCCAGATCAGCAGGCTCTTGCCCTAGCTGATCTACCTAGAGCCTTATGCTTTGCGGTGGACGCTATAAAGGATTCAATCCATCAGGCCTCCCGCCTTACGCTGTCTGTAGTACATATGCGCAGGCTTCTATGGCTCAAAAACTGGTCTGCTGAAGCTCCCTGTAAAAAATTGCTGGTCAGCTTCCCATTTCATGGTGAACGCTTATTCGGGGAAGACCTGGACAAGTATATCCAGAGAATTTCCAGCGGTAAAAGTACACTTTTGCCGGTTAAAAATAGAGTTAGAGGTCCCTCTTTTAAGAGGCCGGCTTCTCCAGTCCCTAGGACATCGGCTGTGAAACAGTTCCGACGGCCTCCTCGGTCAAATCCCGGAGGTAAAAATCAGGGACAGTTGCAGGGTAACAAGAAGCCCTGGAGCAGGAGAGGTACAAAACCTCCCCCAAAGTCTAATGCATGAAGGGTTGCCCCCACCCAATCGGGTGGGGGGAAGACTTCAGTTGTTCACAGAAACCTGGCGGGACACGATCCGAGACAGATGGGTGCTCTCCGCAGTAAATCTGGGATACAAATTGGAGTTAAAAAACTCCCCTCCTTCCCGCTTTATAAGGTCAAACGTGCCAAGGGATCCCCAGAAGAGAGGATCCCTCCTGTTGGCACTGGAACAATTATTGCTCCAAGCAGTAATTATAGAGGTTCCCCTGGAAGAATGGGGGTTCGGGTTTTACTCAAACCTCTTTACAGTTCCGAAGCCAAACGGGGACGTGAGGCCCATATTAAATCTAAAAGGGCTAAACAAATTCCTACATATCAGGACTTTCCGGATGGAGTCGATCCGATCGGTAGCCACTGCCCTACAAGGGGAGGAATGGTTAGCCTCGATCGACATCAAAGATGCTTATTTGCACATTCCCATCTTTCCAGCCCACCAAAAATTTCGACGCTTTGCGGTAGAAGGGCACCATTTTCAGTTCAGAGCCTTACCCTTCGGTCTGGCCACAGCACCAAGAGTGTTCACAAAAATTCTGGCCCCATTATTGGCCAATCTAAGAACACGAGGTGTAACGATAATGGCATATCTAGACGACTTGTTGCTGATAGACCACTCAGTGGAAAAACTAGAAGTGGTTGTTCACGAGACAATCAAGTTTCTGGAATATCACGGTTGGATTATCAACCGAGACAAGTCAGCCCTAAAACCAGTCAAAAGTCTGGAATACTTAGGGCTAAGGCTGGATTCAGACCAGAGAAAAATTTTCTTGCCTCAAGAAAAGGGGTCGTCTTTGAGAGATTTGATCCACTTAGTGGGTTCAAAAAGACAGCCATCCATACGCCTGTGTATGAGGCTGCTGGGAAAAATGGTGGCATCATTCGAAGCAGTACCCTACGGTCAATTCCATTCAAGGAAGTTGCAAAGGGCCATACTGTCAGCCTGGAACAAAAAAGTTCAGGCTCTGGACTTACCAATGTCCTTGTCCCCTTCCGTTCGCAAGAGCCTCCGCTGGTGGTTGGTTCCCCAGAATCTGGAAAGAGGGAAATCCTTCAGTCCGATTTCCTGGAAGGTGGTCACTACAGATGCCAGCCTTATAGGCTGGGGAGCAGTACTGGAGCAATGGTCTCTCCAGGGCAAGTGGTCAGAAGCAGAAAAGGCCCTGCCCATCAATCTCTTAGAGATACGAGCAGCCCGGTATGCCCTAGTAGCATGGACATCCAAACTCCAAGGGTCCCCTGTCAGAGTTCAATCAGACAATGCCACAGCAGTGGCATATATCAATCGTCAGGGGGGCACCAGGAGTCGTGCAGCCCAAAGGGAAGTAAATTACATCCTGAGATGGGCAGAAAGATATGTCCCAGCCATATCTGCGGTATTCATTCCAGGAGTGGAGAATTGGAAGGCGGACTTTCTAAGTCGCCAACAATTATGCCCAGGGGAATGGTCCCTTCATCCCGAGGTTTTCCGGACAATATGTCAGCGGTGGGGAACACCGGATGTAGATCTGCTAACATCCAGATTCAACACAAAAGTGGACAGGTTTGTCTCTTGGACAAGGGATCCCCTAGCGTGCGGCTCGGATGCCCTAGTGTTCCCTTGGGATCAGTTCAAGCTGATATATGCATTCCCACCGCCACAATTGTTACCTCGATTACTCCGCAGAATCAGGGTAGAAAAGAAACCAGTGATTCTGGTGGCTCCAGCGTGGCCCCGAAGAGCATGGTACGCGGAGATTGTAAAGATGTCTGTGGGGAGTCCTTGGACCCTCCCACATCGTCCGGACCTGCTTTCGCAAGGACCGATATACCACCCTTCCTTACCAGCCCTAGGTTTGACGGCCTGGCTATTGAAGCCCACATTCTAAAAAAGAGAGGGCTCTCTAATGCTGTGGTATCTACCATGATCAATGCCAGGAAGCCGGTATCCAGGCAGATCTACTATAGAATCTGGAAGGCGTACATCGCCTGGTGTGAGGCCAAGAAATGGCATCCACGTAAATACGTAATAGGTAGGATTCTGGACTTCCTACAATGGGCTGTAGATAGGAAGCTTGCCTTGAGTACTATCAAGGGTCAGATTTCGGCCTTGTCAATATTTTTTCAAAGGCCCTTGGCTTCGCATTCACTAGTCAAAGCCTTTATACAAGGAGTGATGCGTATTAGTCCTCCGGTTAATATTCCCATATGTCCATGGGATCTAAACTTGGTTCTGTCGGTTCTACAGAAACAACCATTTGAACCATTACAGCATATTTCCTTGGTGCTTCTCACCAGGAAATTGATTTTTCTAGTAGCCATTTGTTCGGCTAAAAGAGTATCGGAATTAGCAGCTATGTCCTGTAAGGAGCCATATCTGGTTATCCATAAGGACAGAGTAGTGTTACGTCCTCATCCAGCCTTTCTTCCTAAGGTGGTATCGAGGTTTCATTTGAACCAAGATGTGGTTCTTCCTTCTTTTTTCCCCAAACCTACTTCGGTAGAGGAAAAGTTATTGCATTCTTTGGATGTAGTAAGAGCAGTTAAAGCTTATCTAAAAGCCACTGCTCAGATTCGCAGAACGGATACTTTGTTTATTCTGCCGGAAGGCCCCAGAAAGGGTCAGGCAGCGTCAAAATCTACTTTAGCCAAGTGGATTCGACAGGTCATTATGCAAGCTTATGGCTTGAGAAGGAGACCGCCTCCGTTCAAAGTTAGAGCGCACTCCACGAGAGCAGTTGGAACTTCATGGGCAGTGCATCACCAGGCCTCCCGGGCTCAAATCTGTAAGGCCGCAACATGGTCTTCAGTTCACACGTTTACTAGGTTCTACCAGGTGGACGTTAGAAGTCAGGAGGATGTCGCCTTTGGGCGCAGTGTGTTGCAGGCCGCAAAAGATCCTCATGTCTGATAGCGCTCAGCTTATATATGGTGTATCCCCCCCCCCTCATTTGGCATTGCTTTAGGACATCCCATTAGTAATGACTATGTCGCTCTGTGTCCCGTGATGTACGAGAAAGAAAATAGGATTTTTATAACAGCTTACCTGTAAAATCCTTTTCTTGGAGTACATCACGGGACACAGAGCTCCCGCCCCTCTTTGGGGACACTTATTGCTTTGCTACAAAACTGAGGTGCTCCCGGATGGGAGGGGCTTATATAGGGGAGGGTACTTCCGGTTTTGGAAGTTGCCAGTGCCAGCACCTGACGGTATCTATATAACCCATTAGTAATGACTATGTCGCTCTGTGTCCCGTGATGTACTCCAAGAAAAGGATTTTACAGGTAAGCTGTTATAAAAATCCTATTTTTTGTGGTAAAATGATTGTAGTCATTTTGGAACACTCTCTGGACCAATGTTGGGCAAACTGACACCTACAAACCAGGATTTTATAAGAAAAGCTCATATTCTTGTTGAAATTTAGACCCGACACATCAAACTTTTTTTTCTTCCTCCTTTCCTTGTTGACCTCAACAAGTTTGAGGATCTACATTTAACCACTTAAGACCAGGCCTATTTTTCAAACCTGTTGTTTTTACAAGTTAAAAACATTTTTTTTTTTTTTGCTAGAAAATTACTTGGAACCCCCAAACATTATTTTTTTATTTTTTCCAGACACCTTAGAGCAGGGGTGCTCAACCGCTGGCCCTCTGATGTGGCCCGCCATGTCCTGCTCTGAGATGGCGGGTCGGCAAGCCCAGATCGCGGCTTCCCGACCCGCCATCTCCGAGCATCAGCGCAAAGAACGGAGCCGCCGCTAGAGGAAGCACAATGCTTCCTACATAGCGCCGGCTCCTTCACAGGCGGAGTGATTCCAAATGCACTCTGCCTGTGACAGGAAGCTCTGCTCGCTACTGCAGCCGCATGCTTCTTTCGGTCACACATCTGATGCACGGGAACCCACGATCTGGGACACCCGCCAGCAGTGGCAGTACCCGCCAGCAGTGGCAGTACCTGCCAGCAATACCTGCCCAGCAGTACCAGTACCCACCAGCAGTATCAGCCAGCAGTGTCGATACCAGCCAGCAGTACTAGCCAGCAGTACCAGCCAGCAGTACCAGTACCCGCCAGCAGTACCCGCCAGCGGTACCTGCCAGCAGGCAGTACTCAACAACAGTTCCAGCCAGCAGTACCAGCCCTGGAGGACAGCCAGCAGCAGCCACTACCAGCCATAACCACCTGGGGGACAGCACCAACCAGCTGCAGGAATCCTGAGGAAGAAGTGAAGATCGAGATCAGTTGAGATGCAGGTAAACCACTGTGCATCAGTGTGAAAGGCGGCCTTAGGCCCCTTTCACACGATCGGGTCTACCTGTCTGTTTTTCAGGCGGACCCAATCGGACCCTCCATTCACCTCTATAGAGCGGCAGATGTAAACAGACTTGTGTCCATTTACACCCGCCTATCTGCAATCCGATCTGCTTAAAAAAACAGGAGGGGATCTGTCCCCTTCTGTCTGAGCGGATTGGAGGGTCCTTAGGGTAGAGCGGGCTGCGTCTGTGTCTGCTCTACATATGCAGAGTGGACACAGACCTGCCATCCGCCCGCTACACTCATTGTGGCCCGCGACCGGTTACCAAGTCGCTAAAGTGGCCCTCGCTCCTCAAAAGGTTGGGCACCCCTGCCCTAGAGAATAAAATGGTGGTCGTTGCACCGTATTTGCGAAGCAGTCTTACAAACGCATTTTTTTTTGGAAACAATACTTTTTTCTTATTTTTTAATTAAAAAAAAGTGTAACGTTGGCTTTTTTTATATTGTAAAATAATGTTACGCCAAGTAAATTGATACCCAACATGTCAAGCTTCAAAACTGTGCCCGCTCGTGGACTGGGGACAAACTTTGGCGCTAAAAATTTCCATAGGCGATGTTTAAAAATGTCTACAGGTTACCAGTTTAGAGTTAGAGGAGGTCTAGTGCTAGAATTATTACTCCCGTTTTAACGATCGTGGTGATACTTCACGTAAGTGGTTTGAACTCCGTTTACATATGCAGCACGACTTGCGTATGCGTTCGCTTCTGCATGTGAGCTCGGGGGGAAGGGGCGCTTTAAAAAACAAAAAAATAATCGTATTTATGTTACCTTTATTTGATTTATTTTTTAATTTTACACTGTCCTTTTTAAAAAAAAATGTTTGGGTCACTTTTATTCCTATTACAAGGAATGTAAACATCCCTTGTAATAGAAAAAAAAGCATGACAGGACCTCATTTACACTCGAAAGCAATAAAAGTTTCTGTGTGCGAGCTCGGAGGGACGGCGCTTTAAATTTATTATGATTTTTTTTTCAATAATAATTAAAATAAAAAGTCCCATTAAGGCTGTTTGGGCAAAAGTGACGTTGGGCGTCGCTTCCGTCAGACAACAGCATTGAGTCGAGTGGGGGCCATCATTCCTTCACTCGACTCAAGGGGAATGGATCGGATCGCGATTAAAAAGGATCTTACAGCAAATCCGCAGAGGAGACCACTTTTAACATAAAGCGGACCGCCCGCTGTTTACATAAAATGCCAGGGTTATGGTAGCTATCTACTGCCATAACTCCGGTATTTCAACGTCAAAGTGCCGACGTATAACAACGGTGGGCGGTGCGGAAGTGGTTAACGAGGTCACAATACGTTCTACGACTCATTATGACTGCTTATTTTTACAGTTTGTTAAAATTTTGCTGGAAATAAAAATTTTGGTTTTGTAACTGGTAAGTTGAATCCTAAAGAAAGGCTGTGGCAGCATTTCAGGAATGTAAGCGTGGCCCCTCAGCAGTACTAATCCCTTATTGGGTTTCCTATTTAGCTTTAGGCTCCATTCACATTGGTGCAACTTGTAATGCAACTTTGGACATCAAAGTTGCATGACAATCGTTTCCCATGTTTTCCAATGATACCCATTTATATATGCGTGACTTTTAGAGGTGGTAAACCTCTCTGTGGGTGTTGTACATATAGGTAAGCCTAGAAAAAGGCTTGCCTTTAGATACTGTAAATATCTCCTAAACGGGCGCCGTTTAGGAGATATTTACTGTGTTTTGCGCCGATGATGTCATCAGTGCATGCGCTGTGACTGGCGGCTCCCATGCGCACGATTTTGCGCCGATGATGTCATCGGCGCATGCGCTGTGACTTACGGCTCCCGTGCTCCTGAGTGACGTCACGCGGCCTTGGCCAGTCCGAGGCCCCCCGGAAGGAAAAGGGGCGAACGTAGATGCGGCCTGCAGCGGGGACGGCGCGGGCTTCGTTTGCAGGTAAGTGTCACATAATGTGCTAGTATGCGATGCATACTAGCACATTATGCTTTTAGTTTGCAGGGGCAAAGGAAGGAAGTAAAACCTATCACGGTTTACTTCCTCTTTAAAGTTGCAGCATCTTCAAAGTGGTTCATGCACTAATTTGGTTCCATTTTAATGCACCTTGAGGGCCATAGACTTTAATGTTAACCCTCAAAAGTTTCATGAAAGTCGTACCTGAATGTTATACAATGCAACCGTTCTCCATTATCACTGGTCAAAGCCAAAGTCGTATTCAAGATGCACCCATCCAAAGTCGCATCAAAGTTGCACTCCAAAGTCGGCGCAACTTTGGAGTCGTACAAGTGTGAATGGGGCCTAAAAGTGTATGTTACCTTAAATATTTATTTTTTCTATGTGTATATTCACATATGTGTGTTTTATAAATCATACTGGGCTCTGTTCACAAAGCAGTATCTACCGCTGTAAGATCCGCAGTAAAATACCTCTTTAGGTTTCTTTCACGCCGCCATTTTGATGTGACTTGAAGCAATGCATGTGGTGTAATCCTGAGGGCTATGGACATCAAGTAGCATCGAAGTCAGACGAAAGTAGTGCAGGGACTACTTTGAAGTAACACAGATATGAACGGTACTCATTGGAAATCATGGGGTACAACTTGTCATGCGACTTTACAGTCCCAAGCCCCAGGACAAGTCGCACAAGTGTAACTTGTTTTTTTTTTTTTGGCAATTCACGAAAAAAGCGCTACTAAAAGGAAGGAAGTAAAAGGAAATAAATAAATGCATGATGTAAATAAGTAGTGGTCCAAGAAATCGATAATTAAGGAATGTGTTTCATTTTAGCTGGTTGTTAAGGATCTGACAGCCACCGGCGTCCTTAACCACTTCAATACCAGGCACTTGTGCACCTTCCTGCCCAGGCCAATTTTCAGCTTTCAGCGCTGTCGCAATTTGAATGACAATTGCGTGGTCATGCTGCATTGTACCCAAACAAATTTTTTATAATTTTGTTCCCACAAATAGAGCTTTCTTTTGGTGGTATTTGATCACCTCTGCGATTTATTTTTTGCGTAATGAATAAAAAATGACCGAACATTTTGAAAAAAAAATACCTTTTTATTTGTTTCTGTTAATTTTGTTTTGTAAATAAATACGTTTTCTTCTTCAATGATGGGCACTGATATGGCTGCACTGACGGGCACTGATAAGATGGCACCGATGGGCACTGATAGGTGGCACTGATGGGCACTGATAGGTGGCACTCATAGGCGACACTCATAGGCGGCACTGATGGGTAAATATGGGTGGCACTGATAGGTGGCACTGAGGGACACTGAGTGGCACTGGTTATTACTGGTGGTGGTATTGCTGGGCATCACTTTTTTTTTATGCTATTATGGTGCCAGTCAGTGCCTGTTTGTGGGCACTGATTGGCACATGTTGGGCATGTTTTAAAACATGTGGATGGCCATGGGGGGTGTACCTGGCCATCCACATGTTGCCCGCTTCCCTGGTGGTCCTGGGCGGCATCCTGGTGGTCCAGTGTGGGCATCTGAGGGGGGACTGTGCTGATGAACAATCAGCGCGAACCCCCCGTTAGGAGAGCCGCGATCGGCTCTCCTCTACTCGCGTCTGTCAGACGCGAGTGAGGAAGAGCCGATCAACGGCTCTTCCTGTTTACATCGTGATCAGCCGTGATTGGACACGGCTGATCACGTGGTAAAGGGCCTCCGCCGGAGGCTCTTTACCGAGATCGGTGTTGCAGTGTGCTCCACCGATCGCCGTGATGCGCGCCCCCCCCCCCCCCAGGGCGCGCGACGGCTGTTATCCTGCAGAACGTCATATGATGCCCAGTCAGGATAACGAAACCACTTCCCGGACGTCAATTAACAACTAGTAAATAGCCACCGGCGTCCTTGGAAACCAGTAAATCCAGGTGGATTGATTGTTGCTTACAAATAGCAAAATTCCTTATAGCAGGTCGCCCTCAGTCTGACTCCCAATCCACCCAATTTAGGACATAAGCTGCTTTACCTGCAGGCGCCCTTTTGTGTTCATTCCAAATACCTTCTTTTAACCTGGTCGTTGTGTGTTCTCTGTGGGCGCATGGCATCCCCTCTCATCGGGTCTCCTGGTTTCAGTGGTGACCCTCTGGGGGTTTTCTGGTGTCCTTCGTGTCTTCTGGTTGGTTCGTTAATTATTCCCTGATGAAGCTTAAATACAAAACATGTTGGAATATCATACGAACATATAAACCCTGTACAACCGGAAATCCCTTTTGTATGGAGATGTACAATGAAACACAATGATCTGATCTGATTGGTTTTTAACTATGTTTATAATGCATTTTATTTTTTAAGTACCATTGGTTTCTATTATCATCTGTTGGCGCCGCTATAATCCCACCCCAATAGTCTCTCTATTTTTTACTTTTCGGGATGAGGTGTCGGATGCCAAGTGCTTGCTTAGGTAGGATTATATATACAAATTAACATTATTGTGGTTCTAAAGTCTGAAGTTTTTTTTACCTTTTTAAGCATTTTATGTATGAAGGCAAAAAACCTTCAGCGTGCAGCTCCCCCCTCAGCCCCCCCTTAATACGTACCTAAGCCTGATCCCAATCCAGCAATGTGCACCAGAGCAGCGGCTCTCCCGGGTCTCTCTCTCCTCATTGGCTGAGATGCAGCAGCAGGAGGCATTGGTTTTCGCTGCTGTCAATCACAGCCAGCAAGGAGGGAGCGAGAGGTGGGGCTTGAGCCATGCTTTGTGTGTCTTATGGACACAGAGAGCCGGCTTGGGAGCAAGCATGCATGAGTGCCCCCACAGCAAGCGGCTTGCTATGGGGGCACTCGGCAAGGGGGAGGGGCCTAGAACACTGGTGAGGGACCCGAGAAGAGGAGGATCGGGGTTTCTCTGTGCTAAACCAACTGCACAGAGCAGGTAAGTATAACAGGTTTTTTTTTTTTTCTTTTTTTCCTTTACAAACACTTTAATGATGACGGGACACATAGGACATTTTAGAGCTTTCTATCAGCTTTCAACCACAGCAACCACCTGCTATTCAGTTTCATTTATTTCCCAGTTTCCTGCTACCAAATAATCATGATTGGCATGGAAATTATACAAAAAAAAAATACCTGGCATTAAATTGGTTTCAGTTGACTTCCAATGCATATTTGATTGCTTGAAAGTGGAATTGTTGTGCTTCATCTTGTTTTCTGGTCTTCACAGATAAAGCCGCGACATTACCGCACGAACAAAGAAAATTGCACGCAGAAAAGGTAATCCAGTGTCTTTTAGGTGCATGTGTAATTTTTTTCAATTATTGTTTGAATATACTGTAGTTATACAATATAAGAGATCATCTGGATGAGAATTGTATTAATTTTTATTGTTTAAAAAACATGTTTTGTTTATAGTTTGCCATTGTATAATTGTACATGGGGGCAGCCATATTTTCTCATATCATACTCTGATTCTGCTTCCAACTTTGCAGAGCTACACAATTGCTTTTACTGCTCATAATGTGAGTCGGCTGACTCCCTGGGGATGATTGATTTACTAAATGAGTAAGGAGCTGTTCATCTAGGAAAGGGAATATTGGTAAATAAGGCAAAGTTGTGTTTGTTTTAAAGTGTTTCTAAAGCTCATTCTCTGCATTAGGCACCTTTCACACTGAGGAGTTTTTACTGCGTTTTCGCAGTAAAAACAGCGCTGTAAAAATGCCTGAAATAATCCTGCCCCATCATTCTCAATGTAAAAGCTCTGAGGGCTTTTACACTGAGGCGTTTTGCTGGCTGTGCGTTGGAAAAAATCCTGCAAACAGTTTTTTTGGGGCGCATAAAATAGTGCTGTAAAAACGCCTATCCCCATTGAAATGAATGAGTACCGTGGTAAAAAACACCCAGAAGCTGTGGGAAGGTCACATGACCGCAGTAGAGTGGAGGATTGTGGGATACCAAATAATCCTTTTTACCGCAAAAACGCGGTAAAAACGCGGCAAAATCACGGTAAAAAAACTCATAATATTTTAGCGTTTTTTCAACGCCTCAGTGTAAAAGGTAAAAAAAAAACTTGTGGTCAGGGATACCCCCCCCCCCCTTCATACTTACCTGAGCCTGATCTCAATCCAGCACTGTGCAGGAGAACAGCAGTTCTCTCCCTCCTCACAGGGCAGATAGATAGCAGTGGGAGCCAGCTTGATAATTGAGACCCAGTGCTGTATTGAGTTCATTCTGGCACCTCTATAAATGAGACTGTACTGTTGGGCCTATTCGGGTGCCATTGATAAATTACGCCCAGTGCTGTAGTGTTGTGTTTATTCAGCCCCCCCCCCCAAATAAATGAGACCCAGTACTGTAGTGTTGGGTTCATTCAGGCACCCTGATAAATGAGACCTGGTGTTGTATTCTTGGGTTCATTAAGGCACCCCCATAAATTAGGCCCAGTGCTGTATTGTTGAGTTCATTTAGGCTCCCTGATAAATGAGACCCAGTACTGTAGTGTTGGGTTTATTCAGGAACCCTGATAAATGAGACCTGGTGTTGTATTCTTGGGTTCATTGAGGCACCCTGATAAATTAAACCCGGGTTGTATTCTTGGGTTCATTTAAGCACCCCCATAAATGAGGCCCAGTGCTGTATTGTTGGGTTCATAAAGGCACCCTGATAAATGAGACCCAGTACTGTAGTGTTGGGTTTATTCAGGCACCCTGATAAATAAGACCTGGTGTATTCTTGGGTTCATTGAGGCACCCTGATAAATGAAACCCTGGGGTTGTATTCTTGGGTTCATTCAAGCACCCCCATAAATGAGGCCCAGTGCTGTATTGTTGGGTTTCATTTAGGCACCCTGATAAATGAGACCTGGTGTTGTATTCTTGGGTTCATTGAGGCACCCTGATAAATGAAACCCGGGGTTGTAGTGTTGGGTTCATTCAAGCACCCCCATAAATGAGACCCGGTAATGTATTGTAGAGTTCACAAAGGCACCCCCATAAATGAGACCCGATACTGTAATGTTGGGTTCATTCACCCTCAAAAATGAGACCTGGGGATGTATTGTTGGGTTCATCCAGCCGCCCTCAAAAATTAGACCTGGTGCCATATTGTTGGGTTGATTCAGGCACCTTGATCAATGAGGCATGGTTGGTTAGGGATGAAGAAGCATAGGGGAAGGTGTCATGATTTTTCTATGTTGGGAGGTGTTTTAAAGACGCATTTTATATCTTCAGGCATTTTCTTTTCAGGTTGCCAAAGCTTTCTGGGTGGCCATTGGTGGAAATCGTGATGAAATTGAAGGCATTTCCTCAGATGATGAGAACTGATGGCTGTAAGCATAGCAGGGCTGATTTTCGTAAAACTGGAGTTATATTGTAGCTGTTATCTCTAAAGAGCAACCAGATTTCACCTTCTATTTTCTCACTCTGTGATGGAATTAGTCAAGGTTTCTGATTGGTTGATATTTGAAGCAACTCCCAGTTTTTATAAATCAGCCTTACGGCATTAACACTAGTTTACTTGCATCACTTACTTTTGGATACCAGAGTCGCATTCTGCTGCAGTGTCTACCGACTTCCTTCAACTACATTTGGTCCTTACTGCCAGCACGTGTCTAGTGCTCTCCATACGTGGGTTAGATATCATAATTGTGTATTTATTAGAACGCAACAAATCTTATTAAACTGTTTTATATTCATTACAACACCTGGGAGCTCATTAATTGATTGATTGATTTATATATATATTTTGAAATGGTGCAATGTTTATTTTGGCACCCGGTGAATATGAATACACCTAACCTTGCCTTCCTTTGGCAGTCTTCATTATTCACAGAACACATTAATGTGCCTGCCTGGTGCTGGAGGATTCTCCAAAACATCATTAATATCAGGCCAGGAGGAGTGCAAGAAGAAAGGTGAGGATCTTCACGTTTGCAATCACACGTAACATTCAGCCTAATGCAGGATACCCTCATTACCATCCTCTAGTCCAGGGGACTTTATAAACAAAGGACCAGTTTACTGTTCTTCAGACTTTAAGAGGACCAGACTGTGGCCAGTGGGAGTGAACAATGCCCTATTTTTGGTATTGGAGAAATAGTGACACCTTCATTGGTGTCAGTGGGAGAAGTAGTGCCCCATCGTTGGTATCAGTGGGAAGAATAGTGTCCCATAATTGGTGTCAGTGGGAGGAATAGTGTCCCATAATTGGTGTCAGTGGGAGGAATGGTGTCCCATCGTTGGTATCAGTGGGAGGAATAGTGTCCCATCATTGGTGTCAGTGGGAGGAATAGTGTCCCATCGTTGGTATCAGTGGGAGGAATAGTGCCCCATTATTGGTGTCAATGGGAGGAATAGTGTCTTATTATTGGTGTCAATGGGAGGAATAGTGTCTTATTATTGGTGTCAGTGGGAGGAATAGTGTCCCATTGTTGGTATCAGTGGAAGGAATAGTGCCCCATCATTGGTGTCAGTGGGAGGAATAGTGTCCCATCATTGGTGTCAGTGGGAGGAATTATGACCCATTGTAGATATCAGTGGAAGGAATAGTCCCTTAAGAACTGGATAAAGACAAGAAATGGGCCGCATCTGGCCCGTTGGCCACACTTTGGAGACCCCTGCTCTAGACCAGCGGTATATAAATCAGAATCATTCCCCTTGCAGAGTCAAACTTATGAATCTAGTAGCACACATAAACATTTCATTGCACAGTGGTGCCATCACCTCCCATGTGTGGTATGTTTGCCTATCAATTCAGTAGGTTTCCTTCCACAAGCCTAACATATTAATCATTGGCTGGATTGTGAGTAACCTACTGCAATTGTGTATGTAAAGAAAGAGAAATCCAAAAAGCCAGTCATGCTCTACATGCCGTATAATACTAGTAAGAATTACAATCATTATCGAAAAGCACGGGTTCAAAATGTGTTTTTGCTTCCATTGAATTTATCAACCCCCCCCCCCCCCTTCTTTCTTCAGACCATTGGTAATATTGTAATAGGTGAAGGCCCACTTTATTGGATGGTGTCACTTGGTGCCTAAACACTGCAACTGCACTTAAAGCGGAGGTCCACCCAGAATTTTTTTTTACATTAAAAATCCTATAAAATAAAAAAATTTATAGAAAAAAATATATATTTTATACTCGCCTGAAATGCCTGTTGCTATACGGAAGTCCCCTAATCTGCCTCTAATGTGCCTCTTCTAATCCGCGGTGGGTCTCCTTCCGCTTCCTCTTCTTGCGAATGGGGCCGCGCTGCCATCTGGGAACTGTGTGTATCCCAGGAGGCAAGCTGCCCATTCACAAAGCGCCGTGCAAGTGGCGCATGCGCAGTAGGAAACGGGCAGTGAAGCCGTAAGGCTTTACTGCCTGTTTCCCTTAGGATGAAGGAGCCGGGACCTGCCAGCAGCGATCGGTCGCCGTGGCGGGACCGACATCGCGGGCGAGTAGGACAGGTAAGTGTCCTTATTAAAAGTCAGCAGTTACACTGTTAGTAGCTGCTGACTTTAAAAAAAAAAAAAAAAAAACTGTCTGCACCTCCGCTTTAAAGCCGATTCTCCTCCAGCTTTAGTTTCAGTTTAACCACTTTAGCTCCGGAAGGTTTTACACCCCCCCCCCCCCCCTTCGGACACATCTGATCACAGATCGGGCTAAAGAGCCAATCACATTGTCTCTTTACCATGTGATCAGCTGTGTCCAATCACAGTTGATCACAGTGTAAACAGAATTTGCCGGTTATCAGAAATCCTCTCCTCACGTGAGAGCCGGTAAGTGGAAATCCACACAGGGGACATGTACACTGATAATCGGGGCATCATCAATGTCCTAATGATCAGTGCAGCCCCAACAGTGCCTATCAGTGGCGCCTATTATTACAGTCTCATGTGCACCCATCAGTGCAGCCCCGTCTGCGCCCGTCGGTGCAGCCCCGTCTGCGCCCGTCGGTGCAGCCCCGTCTGCGCCCCCGTCAGTGCAGAAAAAATACTTATTTATAAAACTTTATAACAGAAACTAAGAAAAACTTTTTTGTTTTTTTTTCAAAATTTTTGGTCTTTTCATTTTATCTAAAAATAAAAACCCCAGTGGTAATTTAAGTACCACCAAAAGAAAGCTCCGTCTCCAAAAAATATAAAAATGTCATATGGGTACAGTGTTACGTGAGTAATTGTCATTCAAAGTGTGACAGCACTGAAAGCTAAAAATTGGCCTGGGCAGGAAGGGGGTGAAAGTGCCCGGTGCTGAAGGGGTTAACTAGATGTACTTCAGGTTCTGCATTTACTTGAAGCCAGCCCCCCTCCCCCCCCCCCCCCTCTACAATAAAATTGTATTTTAGATGCAGTTGGCTGCAGCTATATATATGAGGAAACTTCTGCGTAGGAGAAAAAATGGTTATTAAAAAAAGTGTTGGGAAGAAAATATGAGATTTGTTATAATAAAGGAAAACTCTTGCCAATTATATCTCCATAAATTGAATCTGTTATCTATTACTCCAAGAAATGAGCTATTGGAAAGAATGATATCACCGCTGTGTATTTCATTAGTAAATCCTCGGAGATCGTCGCTCTTTATTTATGGGCCTGTGTCTCCCCTTTCCTCCTCACAGCCATCAGTGTCCGATAATCCTTCTCGGGGAAGGATCCCAGCATTTTCCACAATCGCGCTCCCAGTTTGGGGGTCTTGTTTTATTTTACAGTGTTACTCATACTATGATGTCACTGGAAACGGGAACATTTTACTGATGATGAAGACGGCTTCCAGCACGATGTGCCTCCGTGTACTCCTGGCACGAGTACGGCTCCCAATTCAGCACTTTTATGACTCTGGGCTTGGAAGCGGGACATGGAAAAAATGAAACGGCGAGCATTAAAGGGTGAATTGTGAGAGAGGCGTGTTGGCCACGATGGGAATTGTAATCATGCAAATCTCCCTTCAATGAATGAGTAACCGTCTTCTGAATTCTGTAAACATAGACGAGAGCTGTGCTGTGAAATGCGTGGTGCTGGGCATGATGAACGTAAACCACTCAACCACACTGAAACGGAGCGTGCTTCTTCATAGAGAATTACAGGAGCAATGTGAGCTCCGACTTTAGCACACATTGAAACCCCTACCTGGCTCAGTAGTACCCCCACTCAGAAGATCCCCAGCTCACTAGTACCCTCATTCAGCAGTTCTGCTCAGTAGTGCCCCCAGCTTTTCTGATCCCCCACAGTAGTAGATCCCAGCTCTGCAGATAAACCACTCAGTAGTAGCACCCAGCTTTTCTGATCACCCCAGCTCTGCTCATCATCCCCAGCTCTGCTCATCATCCCCAGCTCTGCTGATCCCCCCCCCCACTCAGGAGTAGCCCCCCGCTTTTCTGATCCCCCACTCAGTTTTAACCCTCAGCTGTGCAGATCTCCTGCTCAGTAGTAGCCACTAGCTTTTCTGAACCCCCACTCAGTAGTAACCCCCCCCCTGCTCATCAGATCTCCTGCTTGGTAGTAGCCCCCAGTTCTGCTGATCCCCCACTCAGTAGTAACCCTCAGCTCTGCAGATCTCCTGCTCAGTAGTAGCCCCCCAGCTTTTCTGATCCCCCACTCAGTAACCCCCAGCTCTGCTGATTTCCTGCTCAATAGTAGCTCCTGGCTCTGTTGATCCCCCGCTCAGTAGTAGCCCCTATCTCTTGCAATCTCCTGCTCAGTAGTAGCCTTCAGCTCTGCTGATCTCCCACTCAGTAGTAGCCCCCAGCTCTGCTGATCTCATTTCAGTGGTAGCCCCCAGCTCTGCCAATCTCCTGCTCAATAGTAGCCCTCAGCTCTGCCGATCTCCCACTCAGTAGTATTTCCTAGCTACGCTTATCCCCCCACTCAGTAGCCCCAGCTCTGCTGATCTGCTTAGTAGTAGGCCCCAGCTCTGCCGAACTCCAGCTCTGCCAATCTCCCGCTCAGTAGTGGCTTCCAGCTCTGCCGATCTCCCGCTCAGTAGTGGCCCCCAGCTCTGCCGATCTCCCGCTCAGTAGTGGCCCCCAGCTCTGCCGATCTCCCGCTCAGTAGTGGCCCCCAGCTCTGCCGATCTCCCGCTCAGTAGTGGCCCCCAGCTCTGCCGATCTCCCGCTCAGTAGTGGCCCCCAGCTCTGCCGATCTCCCGCTCAGTAGTGGCCCCCAGCTCTGCCGATCTCCCGCTCAGTAGTGGCCCTCAGCTCTGCCGATCTCCCGCTCAGTAGTGGCCCCCAGCTATGCCGATCTCCCGCTCAGTAGTGGCCCCCAGCTCTGCCGATCTCCCGCTCAGTAGTGGCCCCCAGCTCTGCCGATCTCTCCCGCTCAGTAGTGGCCCCCAGCTCTGCCGATCTCCCGCTCAGTAGTGGCCCCCAGCTCTGCCGATCTCCCGCTCAGTAGTGGCCCCCAGCTCTGCCGATCTCCCGCTCAGTAGTGGCCCCCAGCTCTGCCGATCTCCCGCTCAGTAGTGGCCCCCAGCTCTGCCGATCTCCCGCTCAGTAGTGGCCCCCAGCTCTGCCGATCTCCCGCTCAGTAGTGGCCCCCAGCTCTGCCGATCTCCCGCTCAGTAGTGGCCCCCAGCTCTGTCGATCTCCCGCTCAGTAGTGGCCCCCAGCTCTGTCGATCTCCCGCTCAGTAGTGGCCCCCAGCTCTGTCGATCTCCCGCTCAGTAGTGGCCCCCAGCTCTGCCGATATCCCGCTCAGTAGTGGCCCCCAGCTCTGCCGATCTTCCGCTCAGTAGTGGCCCCCAGCTCTGCCGATCCCCCCCACTCAATAGTCGCCCTCGGCTCTCTTCTGATCCCCCACCTCAGCCGATCTCTCATACAGTAGTAGCCCCCAGCTCTGCCGATCTCCCAGTCATTAGCAGCCCCAAGCTCTGCAATTCTCCCACTCAGTAGTAACCCCCAGCTCTGCTGATCCTCCTCTTGCGGTCCCCGCCCACCTCCTACTATATTGCTCCCACGCTACTCACGTGTGACATCTACTATTTTCTCCTGTTCTGGTCCCCCAGCTCTGCTGATCCTCTGCCACTCAGCCCTCTCTGCAGTCCCCCTTCACCTTCCACTATAGCATTCACGTGTGCCGTCTGCTAGTTGCTTCACTCCAGTCCAGACCCCGCTCACCTTCCTGCTGCTCCACTTTGCACCCCGGATGTGACGTCTGCACCAGACACTCCCAGAATATATACATATGAACCAGAAGTGACTGCCGATGACGTCTTTCTGGTTCGTTTGTTGGTTTCTTAGTGCATCCTGGGATATCTCATACCTGTAATACCTCCAAAGCAAAGCCCACGCTGAATAAAAGCCTCTCAAAAGCTGCAGGTGCTGTAAGCGAGTGTTGTCTTTAAATTCTATGGAGGCTTTGAAGCACCGAGAAAGCGACATGATGGATAATTGTTGCAGCGAAGGAAACACAACGTGTGACCAGGACAGTAAGGTAACCATTTTATTTACTGACAGGCGCTTTGATTGGCATTCAGAGTGATTTAAAAAAAAGCATGTCCAGTGCCACATTTTGAAACAAGTGTAAATGAGCCCTTAAAGCAGGGGTCTCAAACTGGTGGCCCTCCCAGCTGTTTGCGAAACTACAAGTCCCATGAGGCATTGCAAGCCTGACAGTTACAAGCATGACTCCCACAGGCAGAGGCATTGTAGTTTCGCAACAGCTGGAGGGCTGCCAGTTTGAGACCCCCTGCCTTAAAGCAACCCCTCTGTATTACATAATGAAATGCAAGTGCCTGTCATCGGTGTCTGCTTTCCGTTGTGGTTTAGGTACTATTTTTTTGCAAGTTAGAATTTGCATTACTTGGAGGGGCTGTCGTGGAGAAGTGAGAACTTAGAAGCTACCAGGCCCTGCAAACCAGGGGTCTCCAAACTATGGGCCACATCTGGCCCCTAGAAAATTGTATCTGGCTCGTGGCAGCCCTGGATATTGTAATACGGAGACTTCATAGAATATTCCTGGAAATGGGTGTTGAAGCATTACCCAGCTGGAAACTGGTGACCAACATGAATGTAAGCATATATCTCCAGCACTCCAAGGATCCTGGGAATATCGTCCAATTGTTTATTAACCACTTCCATACTGGGCACTTAAACACCTTCCTGCCCAGACCAATTTTCAGCTTTCTGCGCTGTTGCACTTTGAATGACAATTGCGCGGTCATGGTACACTGTACCCAAACTAAATTTTTATCATTTTGTTCCCACAAATAGAGCTTTCTTTTGATGGTATTTGATCACCTCTGCGATTTTTATTTTCTGCTAAAAAATAAAAAAAAGACCGAAAATTTTGAAAAAAAATAGTTTTTTTTTTTTGGTTTCAGTTACAAAACTTTGTAAATAAGTTAGTTTTCTCCTTCACTGATGGGGCTGCACTGACGGGCACGGATAAGGCGGCACGGGTGGGCAAAGATCGGCGGCACGGGTGGGCAAAGATCGGCGGCACGGGTGGGCAACGATCGGCGGCACGGGTGGGCAACGATCGGCGGCACGGGTGGGCAACGATCGGCGGCACGGGTGGGCAACGATCGGCGGCACGGGTGGGCACAGATCGGCGGCACAGGTGGGCACTGATGGGCACGGATAGGCGGCATGGATGGGCACTGATAGGTGGCACGGGTGGGCATGGGTGGGCACTGATAGGTGGCATGGGTGGGCACTGATAGGTGGCACTGTACTGTACTAATGGATGCCAATCAGTGCCAAGCAATAATGCCTGCCAATCAGTGGTGCCCATTGTGGGCACTGATTGGCATCCATTGTGGCACTGATTGGCATCCATTATCCCTGGTGGTCTAGGGTGGCATACCTTATATATCTTTATGGTGTGGTTCCCTGGTGGTCTAGTGGCATCCCTGGTGGTCCAGTGGGCATCCTCGGGGGGGCTGTGCTGATAATCGATCAGCACAAACCCCCCCCTGTCAGAGGAGCAGCCGATCGGCTCTCCTCTACTCGCGTCTGACAGACGCGAGTGAGGAAAAGCCGATGACCGGCTTTTCCTGTTTACACTGTGATCAGCCGTGATTGGACATGGCTGATCACGTGGTAAAGTGTCTCCGTCGGAGACTCTTTACCTAGATCGGTGTTGCGGGGTGTCAGACTGACACCCCGCAGCAACGATCGCTGCGATGCGCGCCCCCGGGGGCGCGCAGCGGCTCAAAATCCTGAGGACGTCATATGACGTCCTGTCAGGATTTTGCAACCACTTTGCCGACGTCAATCCGCTATAGGGCGGGCGGCAAGTGGTTAAAGTGATCACATCATAGTGGTGAGAATGCAATGTTTTCAAACCAAGCATCACATGCAAAGATGTCCTGCGTGGCTGTGGCACTTTCACTACTGTGATACAATTGGATGTTATTCTCAAGATCTATCTTGTGCTGGAGATATATCGTACGCCATAGATCAGGGGTAGGCAACCACGGCCCCCCAGCTGTTTTGAAACTACAAGTCCCATGAGACATTGCAAGACCCTGATAATCACAGGCATGACTCCTAGAGGCAGAGGCATGATGGGATTTGTAGTTTCAGCACAGCTGGAGGGCTGAGGTTGCCTACCCCTGCCATAGATGATGCAAAATCGCTTTATTCCCCCATCAACACAAAGAGTGTTGATGGAGAAATCCCTTCTGCAGCACTACTGTGTGTTTGGTCAGCGGGGAGCCTTTCTTGCCGGCAGAACACAGTGATCAAAATCGCATGCAAAATATCTGATATGCTGGTTGTACTGAATTTGATCGATAATTGACTTCAGTACAAACAGCCTCCCCATAGATCAGTGGTTCTCAACCTGGGGGTCGGGATCCCCTCGGGGGTCGAATGACGATTTGCCCGGGGTCACCGAATCCTGGGCTGTTCCTGAAGCCCGCACCGCTCTCCCAGCCTTTTTGTGGCCACCCAGCTGGGCTGTTCCTGGAGCCCGCGGCCACCCACTCGGCCTCTTCGCAGCCGCCCATTCAGTTCACGGCATGGCCGGGGGGCAGAGACTAGAGGGTCAGCTGACTGGTGAGGAATGTGAAGTGGGAGGGGCTGGAGGAGACTATCTCCTGATTTCGGCATAGGTGTCACTGCTACGAGACACTACCTGTGATTATAGTTGCCATTAAAAGTCCCCACTACAGTTCTCAGATCATCGGATGACCTTGATCAAGAGCACCTAAGTTGGCTGATCAGAACTCCCCCCAGCACTGCCATTCATCCCATCCCCCACCAGCACTGCCACTGATCCCATCCCCCACCAGCACTGTCACTTATCCAACCCCCCCCAGCACTGCCACTCATCCCATTCCCCCCACCCCCAACCAAGGAGTAAAAGAAGGAATAAAAATAGAGAATACATGGAAGGGAGACGAAAAGAGGGGGAGGAACAAAGAAAAGGCAGATAAAGAATATTAAAAAAAAAAACAAGGCGGCTAGAGAGAGGGATGGGGGGAAAATAGCAAGAAATAAGGATAGAGAGAGAGATAAAGGGGAAAGAAAGGAGAACAAAGAGAAAGGGTGGTACATCCTAAAATGTACCATAAGGGGTTTTAATACTGTACAAGTGGAAGGGACTCAGGGAGCGCTAAATGTCTGGGTTAGGGGTGCAAATTACTTGCCTTGCCTTGGGTGCTGACAACCCACACTACAAAAATAATTTTACTGTTAGGGGTCCCCACAACTTGGGAGGGAAATTTTATCAAGGGGTCACAGCACTAGAAAGGTTGAGAACCACTGCCATAGATGGTTCGAATCTCGACCAGTTTCTGCTGAAACGCCCGAAATTTGATCCATCTATGTCCGGCTTAAAGGGTAAGTTCACCTTTTACAGAAAATCTGTAAGGTGAACTTACACTGGTCCCTAAGCCCCCCCGGTCCCGATGTACCCGCCCGAGTCCCACGATCACCGGCTGTGATACATCGGGTCGCCGCATCACCGGTCAGGGCATTTGAAATCCCTGCAGCCTAATCTCCTAAATGTACCTCGTAAAGGTACGTATAGGAGGCATTCTAATTGGGCGACGCCAACCAATCGGGACCCACCTAGCCTGTCCTGTCAGCGCTGGATCCCTGGGCCTGATGTCTCACAGCGGGTGATTGCAGGACTTGGGTACAGTGGAACCGGGGGGGGGGGGGATGGGGAGGTGGTACAGTGTAAGTTCACCTTACTGTCAATCCCAGGACAAAGTCAAGATGACAAAACGCCTCGGGGAGGGGCTGCACGGCAACTAGTAGGAAGATTTCTGTTGCAACAAGAGACGATTGGTCTTTATCCGCAGTGTGGTCAGATATCGCCGGTACTCGGTTTAAAGATTGACATATCGCTCTGGGTTCTACATCTTTTATGCTCGTTTTATACATACACCTTGTAAGTGCAATGTATGAAGATTTTATTCAATAAATTTGCAGTGTGTTTTAGACGTTGTCGCACTAGTGGAGCTTTTTTCTTATCTTCCCCCATGTGATTGCACACACCCGCCCATACTTAGTGGAGAGGAGCTGTACATGAATGTTAACTCTTCATGGGTAACGGCCTTGTTGCCAAACGCGCGAGTGTAAGGCATTACCTCTTGGTGAGTTCACAACTGACGGGGAGCGGTACTGTGTGACACTCATGGTGTGATTTGAAGACTTTCTCACCCTTTGGAAGAAGCTTTACTTGATCTTGGACATTTCTTTTTCTGCTTTATGGACTTTTCATTTTTTGAATGTTTATTTACTTACCATTGTGTCTACATATTGTGTGCAGTTTATTGTAGCGTTACCAACAGTCCCTGATTTCGAGGGACTGTCCCTGATTTGGAGCAATGTCCCTCTTTCCCCCCCCCTCATTTGTCCCTCATTTTGGTCTGATCTATATAGTTGTATATAAAATTCACTTTTTTATCTTTCAAAAAGTGTTTCCCAGTGCTAAACCTTTCATCCAAATTATAAATGGCTGCATTTGTAACTTTTAAAAGCCAATATAAAGGAGTAGTAGTGGTAAAAAGAGGCCTTGTGGATTTATGTAACCTTTTTTTGGGGGGGTTAAATCTCCTTTAAGGGGGTGTGGCAGGGGGCGTGTCCTATGCCTACATACATTTGCTAGTAGGTGTCCCTCATTCCCATCTCAAAATGTTGGGAGATATGGCGTTACTGTTCACTCGATTGTTTCCTTTGGAGCAGGGGTCTCCAAACATGCTAAACAAAGGGCCGGTTTATTGTCCTTCAGACTCTTGGAGGGCCGGACTTTTGCCAGTGGAAATTTTCCTAGCATCAGTGGGACTAAACATATGGTATTAGGGGAGAAATAGTGCCCCATCATTGGTATCATAGGGAGGAATAGTCCCCCATTAGTGGTGTCAGTGGGAGAAATGGTGCTCCATTGTCAGTATAGTGTCTCGTATCAGTGGGAAGGATACTGTCCCAAGGGCCGGATAAAAGCAAGCAAAGGGCCGCATCCGGCCCTCGGGCCGCAGTTTGGAGACCACTGCTTTTGGAGTGATCATTTTTACAATTGAACAACACTGATTATCTCGCTATAATGTCCTCTGAAAGTGGGTGAGATATATTAGGTAGAAAGTGAACATGTTGTCCCTGCCTTTGATGCATTGAAAGCAGTTTGTTGTGTATGGTGCTGTGCAGCCGCAGACCGGTTAGGGTGCCTAAAATGGGCACGTGAGCATCAGGACTGGACCACGTTGCAATGGAAGAAGGTGGTCTGGTCGGATAAATCGCATTTTATTTTACATGATGTGGATGACCAGGTGCGTCCGTCACTTACCTGGGGAAGAGATGGCACCAGGATGCTGTTTAAGAAGGAAATCCGGCGGAGGCAGTGTAATGCTTTGGCCAATGAAGCCTTGGCGCCTGCCATGCATGAGGATGTTACCACCTTACCTTAACATTGTTGCTAACCATGTACACCCCCCTTCATTTAAACCTGTATTCTCTGATGGCAGTGGCCTCTTTCAGCAGGATAATGCGCCCTGCCACACTGCAGAAATTGTTCAAGAATGGTTTGAGGAACATGAGTTTGAGGTGTTGACTTGGCCTTCTAGAGCCAATTGCCTTTTTGTGTTCTGAAAAACAAGTAGAGTGGACCCAAAATGAGAAGCCCTTTGACAAGGCAAACATTTTTTTTTCGTTTTTGGATAGAGTGGAGAGGAATTAGAATGCTTATCAGTTTTTATTGCCATCTGTCTACCCGTTGGTGAGATTCATCCTCTCTAATGCCCTAATGGAGATCTGAAATCTCCCCAATTGGCGGCAAAAAACTAAAAACTAATCAGTGGTTAACCATTCCAAGTTTTAACCTTAAAGTAGAACTATAGGCAAAACCTTTTTTTTTCCACCCATTTTGGATAGAGTAAGGGAGGGTTGTAACCCGTCAGATTTTTTTTTTTTTTTTTACCATCTGTGTTCCATTGTGGAGTTTTCTCTTCTCTTCCTGTCCCATAGCCAAACAGGAAGTGAGAGGAAATCCCTGCACATTCAGGGAATTCCTTGGGGACCCCTAGATCACCAGAACTAGTGTTCCCATTGGAAGATTTCCCCCTCTATTACTTTTCTGGGGACAGCCCAGAACACTAGTTCTGGTGATCTAGGGGTCCCCAAGGAATTCCCTTAATGTGCAGGGATTTCCTCTCACTTCCTGTTTGGCTATGGGACAGGAAGTGAAGAGAAAACTCCACAATGGAACACAGATGGTAAAAAAAAAAAAAAAAAAAATCTTACTCTATCCAAAATGGGTGGAAAAAAAAGGTTTTGCCTATAGTTCTACTTTAAGGTTAAAACTTGGAATGGTTAACCACTGATTAGTTTTTAGTTTTTTGCCGCCAATTGGGGAGATTTCAGATCTCCATACAACCTTGAAAATCTCTGATGGGTTTTTAACCCTTCCATGCTGTGTAGCGCCTTATACTTTAAGTGCCAATTTTCCGATTTATTGCGTTGTAATTACAGTATCTCACAAAAGTAAGTACACCCCTCACATTTTTGAAAATATTTTATTATATCTTTTCATGTGACAACACTGAAGAAATGACACTTTGCTACAATGTAAAGTAGTGAGTGTACAGCTTGTATAACGGTGTAAATTTGCTGTCCCCTCAAAATAACTCAACACACAGCCATTAATGTCTAAACCGCTGGCAACAAAAGTGAGTACACCCCTAAGTGAAAATGTCCAAATTGGGCCATTTTCCTTCCCCGGTGTCATGTGACTCGTTAGTGTTACAAGGTCTCAGGTGTGAATGGGGAGCAGGTGTGTTAAATTTTTGTGTTCTCGCTCTCACTCTTTCATACTGGTCACTGGAAGTTCAACATGGCACCTCGTGGCAAAGAACTCTCTGAGGATCTGAAAAAAAAGAATTGTTGCTCTACATAAAGATGGCCTAGGCTATAAGAAAATTGCCAAGACCCTGAAACTGAGCTGCAGACCATACAGCGGTATAACAGGACAGGTTCCCCTCAGAACAGGCCTCGCCATGGTCCACCAAAGAAGTTGAGTGCACGTGCTCAGCGTCATAGCCAGAGGTTGTCTTTGGGAAATAGATGTATGAGTGCTGCCAGCATTGCTGCAGAGGTTGAAGGGGTGGAGGGTCAGCCTGTCAGTGCTCAGACCATTCGCCGCACACTGCATCAAACTGGTCCCAGAAGGAAGCCTCTTCTAAAGATGATGCACAAGAAAGCCCACAAATAGTTTGCTGAAGACAAGCAGACTAAGGACATGGATTACTGGAACCATGTCCTGTGGTCTGATGAGACCAAGATGAACTTATATGGTGTCAGGCGTGTGTGGCGGCAACCAGGTGAGGAGTACAAAGACAAGTGTGTCTTGCCTACAGTCAAGCATGGTGGTGGGAGTGTCATGGTCTGGGGCTGCATGAGTGCTGCCGGCACTGAGGGGCTACAGATCATTGAGGGAACCATGAATGCCAACATGTACTGTGACATACTGAAGCAGAGCATGATCCCCTCCCTTCAGAGACTGGACCGCAGGGTAGTATTCCAACATAACGACCCCAAACACACCTCCAAGACGACCACTGCCTTGCTAAAGAAGCTGAGGGTAAAGGTGATGGATTGAGCATCTGTGGGGCATCCTCAAACGGAAGGTGGAGGAGCGCAAGGTCTCTAACATCCACCAGCTCCGTGATGTCGTCATGGAGGAGGGGAAGAGGACTCCAGTGGCAACCTGTGAAGCTCTGGTGACCTCCATGCCCAAGAGGGTTAAGGCAGTGCTGGAGAATAATGGTGGCCACACAAAATATTGATACTTTGGGCCCAATTTGGACATTTTCAGTTAGTGGTGTACTCACTTTTGTTGCCAGCGGTTTAGACATTCATGGCTGTGTGTTGAGTTATTTTGAGGGGACAGCAAATTTACACTGTTATACAAGCTGTACACTCACTACTTTACATTGTAGCAAAGTGTCATTTCTTCAGTGTTGTCACATAAAAAATAGAATAAAATAATTACAAAAATATGGGGGGTGTACTTACTTTTGTGAGATACTGTATATGTGTCAACACTTGGCAGTATGTGCAGTGCGTTGTGGTGCCACTTAATTTAAATGGAACCCCAACACATTTGTACAGCAGCTGTCCATGCATGCAACGGGGTGGGAGGTGCATGTACGGTATATTATTGGTCTGCTGAGGTGCATTGGCAGTCCATTCATATTGAACTGGCTCCCTTGAAGAAATGCATGCCAAAATGCATGTGCATTAACGCACCACAACAGACCAGGGCACATATAAATTGTCGCTAAGGATAGGTTAGAAGGTTTGAGCTAACTCTACTGCATCTTTGAACTCTTTGAGCCTCAGCTACTTATAACCTCCTGCACCCAAGTTTGAGGGGCAATACGTTGCTACATATTATCCCTCTCCCCTAACCCATCTCTCTACTGATCCCCGGCTCCTTACTCCTTTTGCTATCCTCTCTCTTTGGGGTCTCTACCGCTCCTTTTATTTCATTGGTTATCTCCATAACTTCTCCTATCCCCTTGTTTTCCCCCTTTCAGGACCTATGGGCCCAAACAATGGTCTAGGCTGCTGACCCGTAATCTTAGGTCTATGAAAGAGGCCTTATGTAATGCAATACCTTACGTCTGGAAATGTTAGTGCTCCCTAAATCTGACTATGTACACTCAGTTTGTAATTTTTATCAGAAGTTAAACCCCCCGCGTTAACAAAAATAATTTGACTAAAGCCCCATACACACGGGAGGACTTTTTGACAACAAACGTCAAAATGAGCAAGTTTTCAAAAAAATCCGACCATGTGTACGCGCCATTGGACAAACTTTTTCGGTTTTCATCGGACAAAAGTTCGCTCTGCAAACGGACAAACTTTTCGGCAACAAAAGTCCTACCGTGCAAAGCCCTATCGTGTGTACAGAAATCCATCAGACTTTTGTCCGAAGTACAAACACGCATGCCCAGAACCAATGTTAAAATCAACCAACAATAGCAGAAGTTGACCAAAGGGTGGGGGTAAAGAGCAGAAAAACCACGTGATGTTGGGAAAGTTTGCAGAAAAGTCCTGCCGTGTGTATGCTATGGGTGTGCCCGGCCAACTCCCTTCGGACAAAAAATCCACGGAAAAGTTTGTTTGAAGTCCGACCGTGTGTACGAGGCTTTAGCCTTGACCCCAGCAAGATAACAGAGAACATTTGCTCAGCGCTAACTTTTTTTTTTTCGCCTGTGGTATGGTGTGCAAAAACAAAACACTAAAGTGAACCCAGAAAATGCATTAGGGTGTGTGATGGTCCCCTCCTGAAGAGGAAGGTTTCCCTCTATGGTACGAGACTCCTGAAGGGACAAAGCACACTCAGGTCTACCTAGTCCAAAGGTCTGGCAGACCCCACTCCTCATGATCAGCCGAAGCAAGTGGGGGCTTTCCTGAAGGAAGACCACCCCCCAAGACAGGGGAGGAAGAAACCCGATGCCAAGCGCAAACTCATATGAGGTGTGATAATTCAATTCCCGGTATGGACTAAAAGAAAAAGAAGTTTGTGCAGGAGCATTGTCCTGGTGGAGAATCCACGTGTCGGGCCAGAGTTCTGGTCTTTTCCTCCGAACAGGTTCCCGTATCCTTTTCAGAATTTCCAAATTACAATGTTGGTTGAGCGTTGTACCATGTTCTACAAACTTGTAGTGAACCATCTCCTTATGATAAAAAAAAAACACACCAGCATGGGCACACGAGGGTTCGCACTCTATGCACATTTGCATTTGTCCTTTGTGTTTTTGGCTGCCCACTTCTTGCGTCTTCATGGGCATCTTCCCACCCCTCCCTAAACTGACTACGCCATTAAGAAACACTTGATTTCTTCATGGAACATTCACCATAAGCCTGTTGTAACAGAGCTAAAGTTTCACTCCCACTTTTGCCAATTTTCACGCAAAATTTGATGTTGATCCTCTGCTCCAGATTCCTGTCGCTCATTTTCTGCCAACAGCGCAACACACACACGCACACACACACGTGTTGCTTCTGCTACTAAAGACCGAGGCAAATGGGTCCCGGGCGACCCCAGGGGAGTGCAAGTTAGAACATGTCAGAACACGCTCAAGTGCGAATGGTTGCGTGACCCACCACCATAGTGCTACGCCCCGGGCATTCCAGGAATTAATCTGTCACACCTCATATGTGTACAGCTGTGGCCAAAAGCTTTGAGAATGACACAAATATTAATTTTACACAAAGTCTGCGGCTTCAGTGTTTTTAGATCTTTTTGTCAGATGCTACTATGGGATAGTGAAGTATAATTACAAGCATTTCATAAGTGTCAAAGGCTTTTATTGAAAATTTTATTAAGTTTATGCAAAGTGTCAATATTTGCAGTGTTGACCCTTCTTTTTTCAAGACCTCTGCAGTTCCCCCTGGAATGCTGTCAATCAACTTCTGGGCCACATCCTGACTGATGGCCACCCCCCCCCCATTCTTACATAATCAATGCTTGGAGTTTGTCAGAATCTGTGGGGGTTTTTTGTTCACCCGCCTCTCGAGGATTGAGCACAAGTTCTTGGATTAAGGTCTGGGGAGATTCCTGGCCATGAACCCAAAATTTCTATGTTTTGTTCCCCAAGCCACTTAGTTATAACTTTTTCCTTATGGCAAGGTGCTCCATCATGCTGGAAAAGACATTGTTCCCCACCAAACTGTTCTTGGATGGTTGGGAGAAGTTGCTCTCGGAGGATGTTTTTGTACCATTCTTTATTCATGGCGGTGTTTTCCTAGGCAAAATTGTGAGTGAGCCCCCCACTCCCTTGTCTGAGAAGCCCCCCACACATGAATGGTCTCAGAATGCTTTACTGTTAGCATGACACAGGACTGAGGGTAGCGCTCACCTTTTCTTCTCTGGACAAGGTTTTTTCCAGTTGCCACAAATAAGCGGGAAGGAGATTTTCTCCAGAGAAAATTACTTTCCCCCCAGTCCTCAGCAGTCCAATTCCTGTACCTTTTGCAGAATATCAGTGTGTCCCAGGAGGTTTTTCCTGGAGAGAAGTGGCTTCTTTGCTGCCCTTCTTGACACCAGACCATCCCCCAAAAGTCTTCTCCTCACTGTGCGTGCCGATGTCCTCACACCTGCCTGCTACCATCCTTGAGCAAGCTCTGCACTGGTGGCGCCCCGATCCCGCAGCTGAATCATCTGTAGGAGACGGTCCTGGCGCTTGCTGGACTTTCTTGGGCGCCCCGAAGCCTTCTTCACAAATGCAGTGGAAATGTTTTTTTTTTTTATGGGCTAAAGTTTATTTATATGGCAAAGAGGGACTTTGCAATTCATCTGATCGCTCTTCAGAACATTCTGGAGTACAGTGGTACCTTGGTTTACGAGTAACGCGGTTAACGAGCATTTTGAAAGACGAGCAACTTTAAAAAAAAAAAATCAGACTCGGTTTGCGAGTGTTGATTCGCAACACGAGCAGAATTCAAGCTAATGGGGTGTGCAGTACTGCATTTGGCCTGAGGTGCGGGGGCGCCGGTGACACTCAGAATGGTTCGGAAATACTCCGTTTCCGAGGCCAGCCGAGCTGTCCCCGAGCATTTCCGAGGCTCTCCGGCGCCCCACCTCTGGCCACATGCGGTATTGCATGCCATAGAAATCAATGCGGAACAAATTATTTTTGTTTCCATTGACGTCTATGGGGAAACTCGCTTTGATATGCGAGTGCTTTGGATTACGAGCATTCTCCTGGATTATGCTTATAATCCAAGGTTCCACTGTATATGCAAATTGCCATCATAACAACTGAGGCAGCAGACTTTGTGAAAATTAATATTTGTGTCATTCCCAAAACATTTGGCCACGGCTGTATACCGCACTTGTATGTCAGTAATCAATGTAAATCAAGAAATCTGATCCATTTGTAACAAATATAGAACAAGATTAGGGCAAGATATTTCAGGAGACATCAAATAAACAGGAAATACAAGGGGGGAAAAAATATGTATTTGCATTAACACAAGGAATGAAGACACCATAATGGAAATGGGGGGGGGGGGGGGGAATGGGAGAAATAACTGATGCAATGCATTTTACTCATTTTGAATAACACAAATAACTTTGAATATTCTCTCTTACTGGCTACTGTGATTGAATGATGCAGATAAAAAAAAAAAATTCAGCTAATCAGAGCCTAGAGTGTATTTCTGGGGGATAGATATATATTATGGTATATCTTAACAATAATTGAGACACATACAAGCAAAACAGACAAATTTGGAAAAGGAACCAAAAACACAGTTTTCCCAGAAATGCGTACGAATAAAAAAAAAGAAGATATTTCCTACAATGACTAAAACAAAGAAACTGTAAGGTAATTTTTTGTAAAATAAAGCTTAACCCAAGAAATGGAGTTGTTACAGACTGAGGCAGCCTGTTCTTTCATGCTACAAATATACGGGGAGAAATCTCCCCATCTGTGCTACGAGTACGCTGCCCCCCCCCCCCATATCTCCAATCGGGGAACGCTGCATGTGGTCATAGCTGCCGCTTCTGGGAACAGCTGGCCACGCTCTGGAGAGAGGTACACAAGAGGACGCTTGCCGCAGCGACATTTCACTGGCATTCTCTGTAAATAAATATACAGAGCAGAAAGAATGGCTTCCACATCATACTATGTCTAAAAAAAAGAGACCCTGAGATCTCAAATCCAGACTAGGAAAAAAAAAAGTTTTGATTGCGTACTGGTTAGGGTGACGCAACATTGGCAGATTCCTCAATGAAACTTAAGGGTTATGGGAGATTTGCCAGCTCTCCCCCCGGAATTGCATATTGCTAGGACCCTCCATAATCTTTCATGCATGATATATTCCTTCCATTTCCCAATCCTATAAGGGAAATGGACTGGCAAAGGTTTAAAATGGATTTTCCAACATGTTGGGAAATCTTTGTGTGCCGGCACTTCCTACCTTCGGAAGTGCTCTCTATCTTTTACTAATGCCTACAGGACCAGATTATATCAAACAATGATGCTCAAATCTGTTGCCTTATTAGGCTGCATATGGTCACCCTTGGCATCAACATCAATGCCACCACGACCTGCCTGCCACTGAGTGCATGGCCATTGTGACTTTCCCATGCCTGCCTTCTACGTGTGGCGACCTGCCTGCCACTGGGTGCATGGCCATTGTGACTTTCCCATGCCTGCCTTCTACGTGTGGCGACCTGCCTGCCACTGAGTGCATGGCCATTGTGACTTTCCCATGCCTGCCTTCTACGTGTGGAGGTAACACTGGTCACCTGCCTCTTATCCAGAGACTGCTACATTGTCTATTCAGGAAAGTTTGTGTCATTAACCTAACTCCTGTTGTATGACAGCCTTTCTCAACCTTGGCCCTGGAACTTTGGAGGCACCATCAAACAGGAGGTCAATCAATGGGTCCATGCAGCCGGCCTGGCCAAGTGGAGTTGGCCCTGGAACTATGGAGGCACCATCAAACAGGAGGTCAATCAGTGGGTCCATGCAGCCGGCCTGGCCAAGTGAAGTTGGCCCTGGAACTATGGAGGCACCATCAAACAGGAGGTCAATCAATGGGTCCATGCAGCCGGCCTGGCCAATTGGAGTTGGCCCTGGAACTATGGAGGCACCATCAAACAGGAGGTCAATCAATGGGTCCATGCAGCCGGCCTGGCCAAGTGGAGTTGGCCCTGGAACTATGGAGGCACCATCAAACAGGAGGTCAATCAGTGGGTCCATGCAGCCGGCCTGGCCAAGTGAAGTTGGCCCTGGAACTATGGAGGCACCATCAAACAGGAGGTCAATCAATGGGTCCATGCAGCCGGCCTGGCCAATTGGAGTTGGCCCTGGAACTATGGAGGCACCATCAAACAGGAGGTCAATCAGTGGGTTCATGCAGCCGGCCTGGCCAAGTGAAGTTGACCCTGGAACTATGCACTCACCATCAAATAGGAGGGCAATCAGTCACAGTTCAAGGAACCCCTAAGCAACCTCTGGAGGAACCCAAGTTGAGAATGGCTGCTTTATGATCAATAACAATATGGTATCCAGAAAAATTGGAACCAGGTCTCATCATGTTGGGGTAGGAAAGAAGTCATAGGCTCCATATGCTGGCTTTAGTGAGATGTACCTGTATAGCAGCAGGCTTCATGCTCAGGCGGGGTATACAATAAGGTACACATATAACAAACACTTTAAGAATGAACGTTGCTTCTCCAGTTGTCAAATTTGGAGCCGATTTACCTGCTTTCTGGGAGCTCCTACCCAAGTAATGCTGCTGTGAGCCCTCTGTAGACACCGGCCCCACGTGTAAGATATGTATTTAACAGACTGACTATAGAAAAAAAAACTATCTATATAGCACAGGGGACATGAAAATCAAAGAGAATAGTCCAGAAGGAAAGAAACAAGTCACCAATGTTGGGAAGGTTCATGACAGGGTTGACATGTGAAAGGCATGGCCACATCTCTGGGGAGATGGGAGCCAATGAATCCATAGATGAGAAGTTTTTGAGAACTTTTGTAAAAACTGTACCCTGTATCGTAAAACGTGAGACTCGTCTTTTCACTGGCTTTCAGAGACTTTCCCAAGTTTACCGGTCAAGTTTGATGAATTGTCTATCAGCACTGTTTCCTCAGTGTTATATGGACCTGTGCTTATTATCAGCAATAAAAATGGAGAACAGCAGCTGCTTCTGTGTTGTGGTAATGCTGGGTGCTCAGAGCCAGGTACTGCGCCGTGTAAATTGGCTGCGTGTGCCAGATCGGTGTACTGTCATAGCTCCACACAGAGAAGAATTTAGGGGCTGACATCCCCGCTCTGTCACGTGATCGTCTTATGTTGGGATGGCAGCCAGTGTGCTGGGATCTTGCTCTGTGCTTGGTTGATATTGGGATTCTCCAGGTCGGTGAGATCATGTGACCTGGACATGCTGGCCTACGAAACGCTGGAGCAGTGATGATTTGGGGAGCCCATTTGTGTCAGAACTTTATCAAGCCACTGCAGCGGACCATTCAAATGCAGCTCGATCCAACAGGGTGTGCTGGTCACCGTCTGGCGCCTGTGAAGACAAATTCATCATAAATCACAATGCAGTTAACATTCAAAAGTTAAAGTGGTAAAACAAAATCTTCTGTGTGCAGCAGACCCCCCTCCCATACTTACCTCACCGTGATCCAGCGATGTGCACAAGAGCCTTGGCTCTCCGTTCTTCTCATTGGATGAGACAGCAGCGGGAGCCATTGGCTTCCAGAGGTTGATGATTCAGATCATCAACCAAATTTTAACCCTTTTCATGACTAAGCCTATTTCTGACATTTGGTGTTTACAAGTTAAAATCCGTATTTTTTGCTAGAAAATTACTTGGAACCCCCAAACGTTATATATATATATATTTTTTAGCAGAGACTCTAGAGAATAAAATGGCGATTGTTGCAATATTTTATGTCACACGCTATTTGTGCAGCGGTCTTTTTAAATGCAACTTTTTGGGGAAAAAGACACTTTCATGAATTTAAAAAAAAACGAACAGTAAATAAAGTTAGCCCAATTTTTTTGAATAATGTGAAAGATGATGTTACGGCGAGTAAATAGATTCCAAACGTGTCACGCTTTAAAATTGCGCACACTCGTGGAATGGCGACATACTACGGTACCTAAAAATCTCCATAGGCGACGCTTTAAAAAAAATTAACGGTTACCAGGTTAGAGTTACAGAGGAGGTCTAGTGCTAGAATTATTGCTCTCGCTCTGACGATCGCGGCGATACCTCACATGTGTGGTTTAAACACCGTTTACATATGCGAGCGCGGCTTGCGTATGCGTTTTCTTTGCTGCGCGAGCTCGCAAGGATGGGGGCGCTTTAAAAACATTTATTATTTTTTTCTTATACATTTACATTGTGTTTAAAAAAAAAACACATTTTGATCACTTTTATTGCTGTCAGAAGCAGGTTACAGTAATAGGTGGTGACAGGTACTCTTTATGGAGAGATCTAAAAGACCCAAAATCCCTCCTTTTGCACTTCAAAGTATTCAGATCGCCGAAACCGGTGATTCTGAATACTGTATATTTTTTAAAATCCGCCGCCATTGGCAGCCGAGTAAACCGGAAGTGACGTTGTGACGTCGCTTCCGTGTTTACAGAGAGAAGACTGGAACAAAGCCGTTTCCGGCTACGTGCCAGTCTGCCTTTAGCCGCCGGATCGAGGATCGGGTCTCCCGATGGGACAGGAGGCCCAGTATGAGCGGCGGAAGGGGGGGGGGGGATGTCCCCTCCCGCTCCTCCGGGATAACAACCGAGCGGCTTTTAGTCGCATCAGTTGTTATCCCTGGAAAGCCGACCGCCCGCTCTAAAAAACGGTACTGGGATGATGCCTGCAGCTGCGGCCATCATCCCGGTATAACCCCCTAAAGCCGAGGGCGCGAAGGGGTTTAATATTACACACCGATAATCCGAATAAATACAAAATGCAGTTTTTAAATTAATGATTTCATTTATTAAGGGGAAAAAAGCTGTGTGAAGATACCTGGCCCTAGATCAGGGGTCTCCAAACTGCGGCCCGAGGGCCAGATGCAGCCCTTTGCTAGCCTTTATGCGGCCCTTGGGGCACTATTCCTCAACTGATATGAGGTACTATTACTTCCACTGACACCAACAAGGGGGCACTATTTCTTCTATTAATATCAATGATGGGATACTATTCCTCCTACTGATCGGGCCCTACTCCTCCTCCTACTGTCCACCAACCCTGAGGCCACATTTATTCAGACTGGAGCTGGGTCCGGGACATTTTCTGCCCCCTCTGGCCACAATCCGGCCCTCCTAAAGTCTGAAGGACAATAAAGTGGCCCTTTTAGTTTGAAAAGTTTGGAGACCCCTGCCCTAGATGAAAAAGTATTTGCTTCCCCCCCCCTCCCCACCTTGCTAAATCATGAAAGACCTGTGATTAACCAAATTTTTTTTTTTGGAAAGCTGAGTTAAATTTTTACTTGCCACACCCAGACCCGATTACTGCCAGACCTGTTGAATCAAGAAATCACTTAAATAGAAGCTGTCTGACAAAGTGAAGCACGCTGAGGCCTGGTTCACACTGGGGCGACAAACGCTCCGACATTGGGAGCTCATGTCGCATGACGTGTGAAAATCAATGTTTCCCTATGGGAGCCGTCTTAACTGGTCCGACACATGTCGGTCCGACTTTGAAAATGCTCCCTGTACTACTTTGGTCCGACTCTGATCCTACTTCAGCCCATTGACTATCATTGAAGTCGGATCAAAGTCGGACCGCAGTCTTGCATGGTCCGACTTTGGCATGCGACTTGTGCTGTACTGCTCTTGAGGGGGAACTCCAGGCCAAATTTTAAATAAAAAACCGGCGTGGGTTCCCCTCCAGGGGCATACCAGGCCCTTGGGTCTGGTCTGGATTTGAAGGGGAACCCCTACGCCGAAAAAACGGCGTGGGGGTCCCCCCAAAATCCAAACCAGACCCTTATCCGAGCACACAACCTGGCAGGCCGCAGGGGAAGAGGGGGGGGGGGACGAGAGAGCGCCCCCCCTCCCTCCTGAACCGTACCAGGCCGCATGCCCTCAACATGGGGGGTTTGGTGCTCTGGGGCAGGGGGGCGACCTGCGGCCCCCCCACCCCAGAGCACCCTGCCCCCATGTTGATGAGGACAGGGCCTCTTCCCGACAACCCTGGCCGTTAGTTGTCGGGGTCTGCGGGCGGGGGGCTTATCGGAATCTGGGAGCCCCCTTCAATAAGGGGGTCCCCGGATCCCGCCCCCCCACCCTATGTGAATGAGTATGGGGTACATTGTACCCCTACCCATTCACCTGGTGGAAAAAAATTGCAATAAAAAAACACTACACGGGTTTTCAAAGTAATTTATTACACAGCTCCGGGGGTCTTATTCCGACTTCCGGGGGTCTTTTCCGACTTCGAGGGTCTCCGGTGTCGTCTCCCGCTCTCCGGTTCTTTCTTCTGCCGGGCCTCCGCTAACTTCTTTTTAGCTCTCTTGCTAACGGAGGCCCGGTCTTCCCGTTGTCTCGTCCGGCTCTCCGTTGTCCTTCTGCCGGCCCCTCCACTAACTTCTTTTTAGCTCTTTCGCTAGTGGAGGGGCCGGGCTTCCCGTCGCCGTCGGCTTCTTCTTCCCTCTTCTCCTCCTCGATGTTGACGCGTCGCTTCCTCCCGCTGTAATACTGGCTCTCCGCTCCGCATTAATATAGGCTTCTCATGATGTCACAGTCACATGTTCCGGGGCACATGGCCCCGGAGCATGTGACTGTGACGTCATGGGAACATGTGACTGTGACGTCATGAGAAGCCTATATTAATGCGGAGCGGAGCGGAGAGCCAGCCAGTATTACAGCGGGAGGAAGCGACGCGTCAACATCGAGGAGGAGAAGAGGGAAGAAGAAGCCGACGGCGACGGGAAGACCGGCCCCTCCACTAGCGAAAGAGCTACGAAGAAGTTAGTGGAGGGGCCGGCAGAAGAACAACGGAGAGCCGGACGAGACAACGGGAAGACCGGGCCTCTGTTAGCAAGAGAGCTGGAAGAAGATAGCGGAGGCCCGGCGGAAGAAAGAACCGGAGAGCGGGAGACGACACCGGAGACCCTCGAAGTCGGAAGAAGACCCCCGGAAGTCGGAAGAAGACCCCCGGAGCTGTGCAATAAATTACTTTGAAAACCTGTGTAGTGTTTTTTTAGTGCAATTTTTTTCCACCAGGTGAATGGGTAGGGGTACGATGTACCCCATACTCATTCACATAGGGTGGGGGGGCGGGATCCGGGGACCCCCTTATTGAAGGGGGCTCCCGGATTCCGATAAGCCCCCCGCCCGCAGACCCCGACAACCAATGGCCAGGGTTGTCGGGAAGAGGCCCTGTCCTCATCAACATGGGGGCAGGGTGCTCTGGGGTGGGGGGGCCGCAGGTCGCCCCCTGCCCCAGAGCACCAACCCCCCATGTTGAGGGCATGCGGCCTGGTACGGCTCAGGAGGGAGGGGGGGCCGCTCTCTCGTCCCCCCCTGCGGCCTGCCAGGTTGTGTGCTCGGATAAGGGTCTGGTTTGGATTTTGGGGGGACCCCCACACCGTTTTTTCGGCGTAGGGGCGCCTGTTCAAATCCAGACCAGACCCAAGGGCCTGGTATGCCTCTGGAGGGGAACCCACGCCGGTTTTTTAATTTAAAATTTGGCCTGGAGTTCCCCTTCAAGATTCATACCAAACACAGTGCCTGGTATTGGCGGGGATCCAAGTCGGATCCCCGTTCATTGAAAGTCGGACATATGTCGGCTTCATGTCGCAGGGCAAAGTCGGATCCAAAGTAGGACAGATGTCGTGTTGCACTAGTGTGAACCCAGCCTAAACGATCTCAAAACGCAACACATCATGCCGCGATCTAAAGAAATTCAAGAGCAGATAAGAAACAAACAATCTAGAGGGGAACGAACAGGAGGTGGGACTTTAAATGAACTATAAAGGCAGCAATTGAATAATAAATATAATATAAGGTGAACAGCAGAGCTTTATTGGTAGAATAGGTAACCATTTCATAGTTCAAATACAGCGATACACATTAAACTGGTAATACATATGAAATTGACACAATAATGTGTCTCATATTGAAGCACTGGTAAGAATAAAAATAGGCAATATTTGACATGGGCATAATAATAACAATGTTGTCTCAAGGAGACTAAAATAAAGTTCCGTGATTCACCACAAGCATCGGGTTGAGTAAGTAATAAACAGTACTGCCTGCAGGACCTATGGCTTCACTACGCCTGAGGAGTGGGTATAACATGGTAACTTGAAATAAGAACGCGGCATATTGAGGCTCTACGCACTTCATGGCTGAATGCCACTCGTCATGAGCATGCGCGTGGTGTGTCTATAATAAGAATGGTAGGTAGTAATTAAATAAAAAAGAAAAAGCAACATGGACAGACTATAATAAAGAAACCAACGGTTGGTTGGTACTTACTAGTTGGAGTACACTAAATAGGTATGGCAATGGTGGGGTGTCACATGTATCCGGGAACACCTCCAACCGGGAGCCGAGGCGGACATCTCAACGGAAAGGACTCATGCGGGCAGCACCTGGAGTCGGTGGGAACACACGAGGCAGCTCTGTGGTGAATTGGCAGGTGGTTAGAATGAAGCTGGTAGTGAAGTAAAAGTGAAAGGGGGGGGGACTGAGAGGATGGTGAAATGGAAGTAGAGTGAGGGCTAAGGTGGAGGAGGTTGACCCGTGAAGGTGAGTGGAAAGGGAAGGGGGAGGTGAAAATGGTGAGTGACCCGGGGAGAACCAAGGAGGTGTTGGAAAATGGATAAATAAACCATAAAGCCCCGTACACACGATCGGTTTGACTGATGAAAACCGTCCGATGGATGGTTTTCATCAGACCAACCGATCGTGTATGGGACCCATCGGTCTTTTTTCCATCGGTTGTAAAAAATAGAACATGTTTTAAAATTTTCCGATGGATAAAAAACCGATGGGAATTTCCGATCGTCTATGGGCAAGTCCATCGGATAAAAAACCCACGCATGCTCAGAATCAAGTCGACGCATGCTCAGAAGCATTAAACTTCATTTTTCTCGGCTCATCGGAGTGTTTTACGTCACCGCGTTTGGAACGGTCGGTTTTTTGACTGATGGTGTGTGGCCAAACCTGATGAAAAACAGTTTCATCGGATTTCCGATGGACAAATCCATCGGACGAAAATCCATAGGTTATCCGATCGTGTGTACGGGGCTTAAGAGGTAACCTGACTCTTCTCCTCACGGTTTATTTATCCATTTTCCAACACCTCCTTGGTTCTCCCCGGGTCACTCACCATTTTCACCTCCCCTTCCCTTTCCACTCACCTTCACGGGTCAACCTCCTCCACCTTAGCCCTCACTCTACTTCCATTTCACCATCCTCTCAGTCCCCCCTTTCACTTTTACTTCACTACCAGCTTCATTCTAACCACCTGCCAATTCACCACAGAGCTGCCACGTGTGTTCCCACCGACTCCAGGTGCTGCCCGCATGAGTCCTTTCCGTCGAGATGTCCGCCTCAGCTCCCGGTTGAAGGTGTTCCCGGATACATGCGACACCCCACCATTGCCATACCTATTTAGTGTACTCCAACTAGTAAGTACCAACCAACTGTTGGTTTCTGTATTATAGTCTGTCCATGTTGCTTTTTCTTTTTTATTTAATTACTACCTACCATTATTATAGACACACCACGCGCATGCTCCTGACGAGTGGCGTTCGGCCACGATATGCGTAGAGCCTCAATAGGCCGCGTTCTTATTTCAAGTTACCATGTTATACCCACTCCTCAGGCTTAGTGAAGCCATAGGTCCTGCAGGCAGTACTGTTTATTACTTACTCAACCCGATGCTTGTGGTGAACCACGGAAATGTATTTTAGTCTCCTTGAGACAACATTGTTATTATTATGCCCATGTCAAATATTGCCTATTTTTATTCTTACCAGTGCTTCAATATGAGACACATTATTGTGTCAATTTCATATGTATTACCAGTATTATGTGTATCGCTGTATTTGAACTATGAAATGGTTACCTATTCTACCAATAAAAGCTCCGCTGTTCACCTTATATTATATTTATTATTCAATTGCTGCCTTTAAAGTCCCACCTCCTGTTCGTTCCCCTCTAGACACAATTGGGATGGAATTGTTTGACCTTACTGGGCCATACTTTTCATATAAAGTCCCCAGGGATGGAAAATACATAACCTTACCAGGCTTTGGATTCCTGAAAGTCCCTAATATCGTCAACCTCTTTCTCAAGATAAGAAACAATGTAACTGACATGTATCAGTTTGGAAAAGGTTACAAAGCCATTTTTAAGGCGAACCACGTGAGAGCCATTATCCACAAATGGAGAAAACTTGGAACAGTGGTGACCCTTCCCAGGAGTGGCCGGCCGACCAAAATTACTCCAAGAGCACGACGACAACTCATCCAGGAGGTCATAAAAAGAACCCAGAACAACATCTAAAGAACTGCGGGCATCACTTGCCTCAGGTAAGGTCAGTGTTCATCATTCAACAATAAGAAAGGGACTGGGCAAAAATGGCGTCCATGGGAGAGTTCCAAGGCCCAAGTCACTGCTGACCAAAAAGAACACTCAAGCCTCGTACACACGACCGAGTTTCTCGGCAAAAATCAGCAAGAAACTTGCTGGCAGAGATTTCTTGCCGAGAAATTCGTTCGTGTGTATGGTTTCTCGTCAAGAAAAGCGACAAGAATCTCGACGAGAAAATAGAGAACCTGCTCTCTATTTTCTCGTCGAGATTCTCGTCAGCCTGTTTCTCAACGAGAAAATTGAGTGTGTGTACACTTACCTTTTCGCCGGGAAGCCCGCGCATGCTCGAAATGACTTCGACGCATGCGCGGTAGCTTCCTAGGCATAGGTAGGGTGAACCAAGATGGCGGCGACGGCATCGAATGTGACAAGCGCATGCTCATCGTATTCGATGACGTCACCGCGTTCGCTCCATTCAAAGAACCACGGGTTCTTTGAATCGAGCGTGTGTACACTCGGCCGGGACAAGTTTCTTGTCCAAGAATCTCGTCGAAAAAAACGACATGTTTTTTTCGACGAGAATCTCGGCCGTGTGTACGAGGCTAAAGGCTCGTCTCACATTTGCCCAAAAAAAATCTTGATTATCCCCAAGACCAGTGGCGGCTGGTGCTAAAAAAAATTGGGTAGGGCGCAAATAAACTGAAAAGAATTTGAAAAAAATAAAACACATTAAACGCTGCCACTGTGCCCACCAAACGCTGCCACTGTGCCCACCAAACGCTGCCACTGTGCCCACCAAACGCTGCCACTGTGCCCACCAAACGCTGCCAGTGTCCTATGTGCCCAATGCTGCCAGTGTGCCTCAAGTGTTGCCACAGTGCCCCAAACATTGCCCCCCTGCATGCCCACCCCTTACCTTGTCTCGGGTCGGCAGCGGGTGACGGTGGCGAGCGGCTAGCGGTGTCCTCCATTTCTTCCTCGATGAGGAAGACTCTTCTCCCGCCCGCTCCTCCTCTCATCCTTCCAAGCCTGCCGCTTCAGCCAATCAGGTGACCGGTAACCAGACCCGGTGAACCTGATTGGCTGAGAGGCGGGTCAGTGTTAGGGAAGCGATTCCCTAACACAGCACTGTTAACCAGGGAACACACAGCCTGTGCGCCCGCTGGTTAACCATTTGGAAGCCGATTAGAGCTCACAGGCTCTAATCAGGAAGCCTATTAGAGCCTCTTGCTCTAATCAGGCGCTTCCAAAACACCCCCACCGCTGTTATGCAGATGGCTGGCGCTCAACAGGGGGCCGGACACCTGAATAGGGGGCGGCAGTGGCGACAATACATAGATTCATGCAATGCATGAATCTATGTATTGTTGATTGATGGGTGCAGGAGAGAGGGGGCGGCGCTCCTGCGCCCTCTATGGATGCACCGCCACTGCCCAAGACCTTTGGGCAAATATTCTTTGTGCTGATGAGACAAAAGTTGAACTTTTTGGAAGGTGTGCGTCCCGTTACATCTGGCGTAAAACTAACACAGCATTTTATAAGGACATCATCCCAACAGTCAGACATGGTGGGGGTGACGTGATGGTCTGGGGCTGCTTTGCATCTTCAGAACCTGGACGACTTACCTTCATTGGTGGAACCATAAATCCTGCGCTCTCCCAGAAAATCCTAAAGAAGAATGTCCGGCCATCACTTCCTGACCTCAAGCTCAAGTGCACTTGGGTTACGCAGCAGGGGGTTTAGGGGGTAATTACTTTTTCCCTTGGGGCCAGGCAGGTTTGGATAGCTTTTTTCCCTTGAAAAATAAAATAATTTAAAAACTGCATTTTTGTATTTACTCGGCTTATCTTTGTCTAATATATTACAATGTGTTTGATGATCTGAATCCTTTAAAGCTTGAACTCCAGCTTTTGATACACTTTACATAGAACTACACTATATTGTCAAAAGTATTGGGACACCTGCCTTTACACACACATGAACTTTAATGGCCTCCCAGTCTTCGCCCTTTGCAGCTATAACAACTTCATACAGAGGACACTATGGGGGTACAGAGGACACTACAGTGGGTGAGGGACAGAGGACACTATGGGGGTACAGTGGGGGGAGGGGAGAAGGGACAGAGGACACTATGGGGGTACAGGGGACACTACAGTGGGGGTGCAGGGGACAGAGGACACTGCTTTGGGGGCACAGGAAACTTGCTATGGGGGAGGGGGGGGCAGAGGACACTATGGGAGTGATGTCAAGGGGGACAGAGAACACTGCAATAGGGGGGCCCCTATTAGGAACCCCTTCTCACCTGAGGACAGGGACCCCCTTCTCACCTAGGGACGGGAACCCCATCTCCAGACCATGCTGGCAGGCAGGGCTGCATCAGCCACCCTTGGGTGCCAGGATGGGGGAGGGGGCGGTAAAATCGGAATCCCCAGCCACACGCTCCCTCGGGGTGAACTGTCTTTGTATTAGTGAAGCACCTTAAAGTGAGGTAAACCTGAACGGTTATTATTACTGTGTTAGGATTATTATTATGGTCATTTATTAGCCGGTGAATGTGGCCCTCCATACATTCACCTACATTGAATCCGACCCTGAAGTGGAATAAGGTTGCTGGCCCCCGCTGTAGGGTCTCTGGCCCCCGCTGTAGGGTCTCTGGCCCCCTCTGTAGGGTCTCTGGCCCCCTCTGTAGGGTCTCTGGCCCCCTCTGTAGGGTCTCTGGCCCCCTCTGTAGGGTCTCTGCTAAAATAAAACATATTAATGTTTGGGAGTTCTAAGTCTGGTCAGCGAGTGGTTAAAGTCGGTCCCGGCTCCGGTTTTGCGGATTTTCCTAGGAGGGCGTTTAGCGACCGGTGGGCACTGAACGGGTTAAGGAAGGAAGAAGTGAAATGTGAGCGAGGAACCTCAGGATCAGTAATGAGGCTGCCAAACAGAGGCACATCTGGGTTCCATTAGCTCCGCTGGCTCCCGGCCAGCACTGAAACTGGCTGTCAAAGTGTGGAGGATGAGATTTTAACCAGCGCCGCGCCGAGCGCGCTCAAAGTCGCAGTCTTTCCGCTTTTCTGGCCACGGAGCGCCCCGGCGTGAAACGGTTAAGCGGTATAAACGGTCACCGAACATCTGGAAGCCAGCAGGCAGGAGTTGGGGATCTGCGTTGGGTGTCTGCTGCTCCCACAATAGCAGAACGTTCCGCCCTCCACATAATGACATGTGTTGCAGCGTAGCCGCCGCCGCCTCCCCGGACACCACCGAAAAAAATCTGTGAGACCGCAGAAATAAAAAGTCACTTTCCCCGGGCGGTAAACACGAGGGGATGGAGGGGGCGCGGATTTCAGGGAACTGAAAGAAAAACTAACATTTTGTTTTCTCGGGAAGGAAGAAGAAGCTCACTGGGCGCCGACTTCCTCAAACTTGCTTTAGTCATCAGCTTATCGTATCCGAGCTCCGCCAATGGAGCTGTGACACCTCCGCGCCTCGCTGGCCGGGAAGGAAGGAGTTAAATGATCCGGCCCATCAGCTGACTTCTGTTATCCAACCAGAACACACAGGGGGGGGGGGGGGGTTATATTTATTAGAAAAAAAAAATAAAAAATTAAATAGCCATCCATCATTGGCCTGTACATTCGTTCTGTGTGAATTAGGCAAAAACGAATGTTCTTCAGGCTAATCTCTCCTAAGAACGAATGTTCTTTTACTATGGGGAATAGAAAAACATGGCACTATGGCCACAAGATGGAGCTAAGGAGAATAGGAAATACAGAGGTGTTTGTAACAAGAGATACAAAGTAACAATTCTAGAGAACACTAGAGGGAATTAACAAATAAATGTAATCATTGGTTCACTAGGTAGAGGTCCACTTCATCTAGGTCAGGGGTGGCAACCCCAAGTTTTTTTATTGCAAGCCGCATCAGCATTATGGTTGCCATCAAAGGGCCGGTTGTATCTGTAAGACTAGATGTCCAAAGCACCCCACCCCCCTTATGATGTCCAAAGCACCCCACCCCCCTTATGATGTCCAGAGCACCCCATCCCCCCTTATGATGTCCAGAGCACCCCATCCCCCCTTATGATGTCCAGAGCACCCCATCCCCCCTTATGATGTCCAGAGCACCCCGCCCCCCCTTATGATGTCCAGAGCACCCCGCCCCCCCTTATGATGTCCAGAGCACCCCACCTCCCCTTATGATGTCCAGAGCACCCCATTCCCCCTTAGGATGTCCAGAGCACCCCACCCCCCCTTATGATATCCAGAGCACCCCTCCCCCCCTTATGATGTCCAGAGCACCCCCCCCTTATGATGTCCAGAGCACCCCTCCCCCCCTTATGATGTCCAGAGCACCCCTCCCCCCCTTATGATGTCCAGAGCACCCCTCCCCCCCTTATGATGTCCAGAGCACCCCGCCCCCCCTTATGATGTCCAGAGCACCCCTCCCCCCTTATGATGTCCAGAGCACCCCATCCCCCCTTATGATGTCCAGAGCACCCCTCCCCCCTTATGATGTCCAAAGCACCCCACCCCCCTTATGATGTCCAGAGCACCCCATCCCCCCTTATGATGTCCAGAGCACCCCATCCCCCCTTATGATGTCCAGAGCACCCCATCCCCCCTTATGATGTCCAGAGCACCCCATCCCCCCTTATGATGTCCAGAGCACCCCGCCCCCCCTTATGATGTCCAGAGCACCCCGCCCCCCCTTATGATGTCCAGAGCACCCCACCTCCCCTTATGATGTCCAGAGCACCCCATTCCCCCTTATGATGTCCAGAGCACCCCACCCCCCCTTATGATATCCAGAGCACCCCTCCCCCCCTTATGATGTCCAGAGCACCCCCCCCCTTATGATGTCCAGAGCACCCCTCCCCCCCTTATGATGTCCAGAGCACCTCTCCCCCCCTTATGATGTCCAGAGCACCCCGCCCCCCCTTATGATGTCCAGAGCACCCCTCCCCCCCTTATGATGTCCAGAGCACCCCGCCCCCCCTTATGATGTCCAGAGCACCCCGCCCCCCCTTATGATGTCCAGAGCACCCCGCCCCCCCTTATGATGTCCAGAGCACCCCTCCCCCCCTTATGATGTCCAGAGCAGTGTTTCTCAACTCCAGTCCTCAAGGCGCACCAACAGGTCATGTTTTCAGGATTTCCCTCAGATGAAACGGCTGTGCTAATTACTAAGGCAGTGAAACTGATCAAATCACCTGTGCAAAATAATGGAAAGGCTGAAAACATGTCCTGTTGGGGCGCCTTGAAGACTGGAGTTGAGAAACCCTGGTCTAGAGAACCCCACCCCCCCTCATGATGTCTAGAGAACCCCATCCCCCCTTATTATGTCCAGAGCACCCCATCCCCCTCTTATGATGTCCAGAGCACCCCACCCCCCCCTTATAATGTCCAGAGCACCCCATCCCCCTCTTATGATGTCCAGAGCACCCCCCCATGATGTCCAGAGCACCCCCCCCCCATGATGTCCAGAGCACCCCATCCCCCCTTATGATGTCCAGAGCACCCCATCCCCCCCTTATGATGTCCAGAGCACCCCATCCCCCTCTTATGATGTCCAGAGCATCCCCCCCCCATGATGTCCAGAGCACCCCATCCCCCCCTTATGATGTCCAGAGCACCCCATCCCCCTCTTATGATGTCCAGAGCACCCCATCCCCCTCTTATGATGTCCAGAGCACCCCTCCCATGATGTGCAGAACACCCCATCCCCCCCTTATGATGTCCAGAGCACCCCATCCCCCTCTTATGATGTCCAGAGCACCCCTCCCATGATGTGCAGAACACCCCACCCCCCCTTATGATGTCCAGAGCACCCCATCCCCCTTATGATGTCCAGAGCACCCCATCCCCCCTTATGATGTCCAGAGCACCCCATCCCCCTTATGATGTCCAGAGCACCCCATCCCCCCTTATGATGTCCAGAGCACCCCATCCCCCTTATGATGTCCAGAGCACCCCATCCCCCTTATGATGTCCAGAGCACCCCATCCCCCCTTATGTCCAGAGCACCCCATCCCCCCCTTATGATGTCCAGAGCACCCCATCCCCCCTTATGTCCAGAGCACCCCATCCCCCCCTTATGATGTCCAGAGCACCCCATTCCCCCCTTATGATGTCCAGAGCATCCCCCCCCCATGATGTCCAGAGCACCCCATCCCCCTCTTATGATGTCCAGAGCACCCCTCCCATGATGTGCAGAACACCCCATCCCCCCCTTATGATGTCCAGAGCACCCCATCCCCCTCTTATGATGTCCAGAGCACCCCTCCCATGATGTGCAGAACACCCCATCCCCCCTTATGATGTCCAGAGCACCCCATCCCCCTTATGATGTCCAGAGCACCCCATCCCCCCTTATGATGTCCAGAGCACCCCATCCCCCTTATGATGTCCAGAGCACCCCATCCCCCCTTATGATGTCCAGAGCACCCCATCCCCCTTATGATGTCCAGAGCACCCCATCCCCCTTATGATGTCCAGAGCACCCCATCCCCCCTTATGTCCAGAGCACCCCATCCCCCTTATGATGTCCAGAGCACCCCATCCCCCCCTTATGATGTCCAGAGCACCCCATCCCCCCTTATGTCCAGAGCACCCCACCCCCCCCTTATGATGTCCAGAGCACCCCATTCCCCCCTTATGATGTCGAGCACCCCATTCCCCCCTTATGATGTCCAGAGCACCCCATTCCCCCCTTATGATGTCCAGAGCACCCCAACCCCCCCCTTATGATGTCCAGAGCACCCCAACCCCCCCTTATGATGTCCACAGCACCCCATCCCCCCCTTATGATGTCCACAGCACCCCATCCCCCCCTTATGATGTCCACAGCACCCCATCCCCCTTATGATGTCCAGAGCACCCCATCCCCCCTTATGATGTCCAGAGCACCCCATCCCCCTTATGATGTCCAGAGCACCCCATCCCCCTTATGATGTCCAGAGCACCCCATCCCCCTTATGTCCAGAGCACCCCATCCCCCTTATGATGTCCAGAGCACCCCATCCCCCCCTTATGATGTCCAGAGCACCCCATCCCCCCTTATGTCCAGAGCACCCCATCCCCCCCTTATGATGTCCAGAGCACCCCATTCCCCCATGATGTCCAGAGCACCCCATTCCCCCCTTATGATGTCCAGAGCACCCCATTCCCCCCTTATGATGTCCAGAGCACCCCAACCCCCCCTTATGATGTCCAGAGCACCCCAACCCCCCCTTATGATGTCCACAGCACCCCATCCCCCCCTTATGATGTCCACAGCACCCCATCCCCCCCTTATGATGTCCAGAGCATCCTATCCCCCCTTATGATGTCCAGAGCACCCCACCCCCCCTTATGATGTCCAGAGCACCCCATCCCCCCACTTACATCAGATGTCCAGAGCACCCCACCCCCCTTATGATAACCACAGCACCCCATCCCCCCCCCACCATCAGATGTCAAGGACACCCCCTCCCCACCAACAGAGGTCAAGCCTACCCTCTCTTACATCAAAGTGCACCCCCCCCTTACCTTGTGCTGCTGCTGGTAAGCATCTGGGTGCGGAGTTGGGAAGCAATAAGTACAGGGTCTGGAGGAGGACTGGAGTCAGCTGACAAAGTCTGCTGAATGCAGAGACCAGGGGAGGCAGATTGGAGGGGGTGCTGTGGCCTTCACAGAGAGGCAAAGGATCTGTAGTTCTATCCTCCTTGCTGAAAACTGCTTGAGACTGCAGAAGCAGAAAGTGCAGGGTCTGGAGGAGGACCAGAGGAGGGCTGGAGTCAACTGTCAAAGTCTGCTAAATGCGGAGACCAGGGGAGGCATAGGGGAGGGGGTGCTGTAGCAGTGTAGGATATGTAAGAGTTCTGTTCTCCTTGCTGTAAACTACTGAGACTGGGGCAGGCACAGAGACAAGCCTCTCTGCGCCTGCTTGGAGAAGCGCAGGATCTGGAGGAGTTCTGTCCTCCTCTCTGTGGGGATGGAGACGAGGGGGGTGCAGCAGCTGCAGGAGAGGTGCAAGGGCAGGCTGGATCTAGATGGAGCTGAGGAGAATAGGAAATACATAGGTTTTTGTAACAAGAGGCACAATATAACAAGGCTAGAGGGAATTGGCAAATAAATGTAACCATGTATTCCCTCTAGTGTTCTCTAGAATTGTTACATTTTATCCAGATAAAGGTAATTGGCAAAATGACTGTAAACCAAAGGAGAGAGACTCAGACAGGTATGAACCCAGACAGATATTCCTCACTCTATCCAATAGGTTAGTCTATCCTCAGTTTTAGCCATAAAGCCCCATTCCGGGCTCTCTATGGCCACCCTCTCCCCCCCCCCCCCAATTCCTAACCAATCCTACCCGGCTATTTACTGTGCTTAATTGGTGAAACAAGATATTCAAGTCCCCCATCCAGGTCCCAAGCTAACACCATTTTGGTGTGTGTGTGTGGGGGGGGGGGGGGGGGATGAAGGGTATCAATGAGCCAGCGATGCATGCCTGCCCGGTCCCCTGCCATCTCCTTGGGTCCTGAGCTGAACCCTCTGCTGGACAACCAATAGGAAGTGTTCACGTCACACAAGCAATGACGGGAACACCTAAAGAAAGAGCCCACATGGCACCTTTCAGGGGGGAACGGGGACCTTTTTGACAGACCCCCTTTTCCACTTCCGGAGATGGGGCCACGGCCCGATCTCCCAGAAGTTCGGCCCTCCTTCTCCTTTCCCCGCCGCCGGGCCAATTAGAAAGCGCAGCGTGCTTCGTGCATGCGCAGTAGGGAACTAGCAGTGAAGCCTAAAGGCTCATGAAGCCTGGCCTAAAGACTTCACTACTGGGTTCCCTTACCAGGAATGGCGGCGGCGGCACCCGGGAGTCAATCCGAAGATCGTCTTTGGGTGCTGCCATTGTGGGCGCCCTGGACAGGTAAGTGCCCTGATGTTAAAAGTCAGCCGCTGCAGTATTTGTAGCTGCTGAGTTTTAATTTTTTTCACCCAGCCTGGACCTCCTCTAAGACACGCGAAGCCGTAACTTCTCATCCCCACCATCATAGAGATGACATCATTAACGTCCTGCCTTGTTGCTAGGACGTTGCTTAGACATTCCCAACTGTTACTGTCCATCTCCACCATCACAGAGATTACATTATCCCATCAGGCCTTTTTGCTAGGACGTTGCTAAGACACTCCCATACGTTACTGCTCGTCCCCACCATCACAGAAATGACATCATCCCTTCCTGCCTTGTTGCTAGGACGTTGCTAAGACACTACCAGCCGTTACTGCTCATCCCCTCCAACCCAGAGATGACATCATCCCGTCCTGCCTTGTTGCTAGGACGTTGCTAAGACACTCCCAGCCCTTACTGCTCATCCCCACCATCACAGAAATGACATCATCCCTTCCTGCCTTGTTGCTAGGACGTTGCTAAGACACTACCAGCCGTTACTGCTCATCCCCTCCAACCCAGAGATGACATCATCCCGTCCTGCCTTGTTGCTAGGACGTTGCTAAGACACTCCCAGCCCTTACTGCTCATCCCCACCATCACAGAAATGACATCATCCCTTCCTGCCTTGTTGCTAGGACGTTGCTAAGACACTACCAGCCGTTACTGCTCATCCCCTCCAACCCAGAGATGACATCATCCCGTCCTGCCTTGTTGCTAGGACGTTGCTAAGACACTCCCAGCCCTTACTGCTCATCCCCACCATCACAGAAATGACATCATCCCTTCCTGCCTTGTTGCTAGGACGTTGCTAAGACACTCCCAGCCCTTACTGCTCATCCCCACCATCACAGAAGTTACATCATCCCGTCCTGCCTTGTTGCTAGGACGTTGCTAAGACAATCCCAGCCCTTACTGCTCATCCTCACCATCACAGAAATGACATCATCCCTTCCTGCCTTGTTGCTAGGACGTTGCTAAGACACTTCCAGCCCTTACTGCTCATTCCCACCATCACAGAAGTTACATCATCCCATCCTGCCTTGTTGCTAGGACGTTGCTAAGACACTTCCAGCCATTACTACTCATCTCCATAATCACAGAGATGACATCATCCCGTCCTGCCTTGTTGCTAGGACGTTGCTAAGACACTTCCAGCCATTACTACTCATCTCCATAATCACAGAGATGACATCATCCCATCCTGCCTTGTTGCTAGGACGTTGCTAAGACACTTCCAGCCATTACTACTCATCTCCATAATCACAGAGATGACATCATCCCGTCCTGCCTTGTTGCTAGGACGTTGCTAAGACACTTCCAGCCATTACTACTCATCTCCATAATCACAGAGATGACATCATCCCGTCCTGCCTTGTTGCTAGGACGTTGCTAAGACACTTCCAGCCATTACTACTCATCTCCATAATCACAGAGATGACATCATCCCGTCCTGCCTTGTTGCTAGGACGTTGCTAAGACACTTCCAGCCATTACTACTCATCTCCATAATCACAGAGATGACATCATCCCGTCCTGCTTTGTTGCTAGGACGTTGCTAAGACACTTCCAGCTGTTACTGCTCATCCCCACCATTACAGAAATCACATCATCCCATTTGGCCTTGTTGCTAGAATGTTGCTAAGACACTCCGAGCCGTTACCCGCTTATCCCCACTATGACATCATCCCGTCCTGCCTTATTGCTAGGACATTGCTAAGACACTCCCAGCTGTTACTGCTCATCCCAATTGGGTTTTTAGGTATCACTGACCTGTATTCAGCTCCCCATCCCTTGACGAAGCTCATCCGTATAGTACACATCCTGGTCAGCTGATACACGGCCTCAAATCCCTGGTTTACTGATTGCGCCAAGAGGGCGGCGAACTCCTGATTATTAAAGATCTTCAAATTACACCCTGGAAGAAAAGGAGTAAAAAGAATGTAAAAAAAAAAAAAAAGCCACAAATCTTCATTATTTTTTTTTTTTACCATTTCTGAAGCCATTTAATTACAAACCGTGTCGCTCCAGCACATCACACAGGTCCCACTTTTTTTTTTGGTCAATTTTATTTGAAGTGCACAAAAAGTGACACGTCATTCATGTCACTAGAGCGAGAAGAAAGTCCAAACGCCGCACACCAGCAAAAGCCCAGGTCTGGACAAGTGAAAGCGCCTTCGGCCCAGCTCCCCCTTGGCCACCTCTCCAACGCGTTTCGTCTCACTTGTCTATACCTGGGCTTTTGCTGGTGTGCAGAAGTTATGATTTTTTTTCTCGCTCTAGTGCTCACTTTGAGCCGGGATGGGCTCTTTCCTTGTCAGCGCCCCCCTTAGTGTGTGTCACCGGAGACAGTAGGATTGGGGAGCTGGAGCTCAACCGAGGGGTTTAACCCCCCCCCCAAACCTCATGTATGAATGAGCCGTAAATTGAGAGGACGGATCTCTGTCCTCTAGCAGAGACCGTCTTACCTGGAGGAATCTTGCATACAGTAGCGGGGTGCCAACCATACCGCTGGTTACAGTTCGGGGACTGTACGAAAATCGCGCTGTCACTAAGGCATTCGGCAAACACCTCGCCGCCAATGTAGTACAGGCGCACTCCTCTACCTGGAAGAGAGAGATTTCATCACCAAACCAGAAAGCTAAACTTTACAAATACCCATGGGCCAAAGTTCCCCTTACATCAGAGTCCCCCCCCCCCCTTACATAGGGGTCCCCCTAAAATCAGAGTTCCCTTTACGCCAGGGTTCTCATCAGTGTATCGGTGTCCCTATCAGAGTCCCCCCTTACATCAGGGTCCCTATCAAAGCCCCCCCTTTTATTGGTGTCCCTATCAGAGTCTCCCCTTACATTAGTGTCACCACAAGAGTCCCTCTTACATCAGAGTTCACCTTTACATCAGGGTCCCCATCAGAGCCCCGATTGTATCGGTGTCCATTTCAGAGTCCCCCCCCCCCCCCCACATCAGGGTTCCCATCAGAGTCTCCCTTAAATCTGGGTCCCTCTATACCTGAGAGCCCCTTTTAGAGTCCCACTTACATAAGAGTCCCTCCAATTACATCTGGGTCACCATGAGAGTCCCCCTAACATAATTACCCTCCTTACATCAGGGTTACCATGAGAGTCCCCCTAACAGCAGATTTCCTGCATACATCAGGGTTCCCATGAAAATCCCCCTTAAAACAGGGTACTCCCTTACCTCAGAGTTCCACTTACATAAGAGTCCCCATTAGAGTCCCTCCATTAACATCAGGGTCACCATGAGAGTCCCCCTTACATCAATGTCCCTATCAGAGTCGCCCCTTTTATTTGGTGTCCTCATTTAGAGTTTCCTTCTACATTAGATTCACCACAAGAGTCCCCTTTACATCAGGCCCCCCATCACAGCCCCATTGTATCAGTGTCCCTATCAGAGTCCCCCCTTACATCAGGGTCACCATGAGAGTCTCCCTAACATCAGAGTCCCCCCTTTACATCAGGGTCCCTATCAGAGTCCCCCTTTGCAAAACAGTCATCATAACCCCCCCCTCCCACATCAGAGTTCCCATCATAGTCCCCCTTACATCAGGCTCCCTATTAAAGTTTTGGTTAGGGGGGGTTGAAGCAGATACCATAGGCAGCCTTTGGGGACCCTAAACCTCAATCTGTACACACTGAGGACACTCCACTGACCCTCGTTGGGGGGCGGATATATAATATCATTTGTTTCAGTGGATAACAAAAGTTTGAGCCTCGGGCCTTTATCTGTAACATTTCATGAGCTCCCAATTCTTAGTACAACAAAAAGCTGAACGTTGGGGCCCAGGGGGGCAGCGTCCCCTAGCCACTGGCCGACCACAATACACACACACACACACACACACACACACATATATATTGTGGTTTACCGGGATTATCAGCCATAACCCTGGTATTTATTTCAGCCAGTGACTGGCTTTCTCATTAAAGCGGTCCGAGCGGCTAATTAGCAGCTGGATCGCTTTCAGAAGCGACGACCTAAACCGGTGTTCCTCAGGCTTACCGTTTTTACCAGCGCTCCCAAAAAAACGATCTGACAGTGTGGCCGGCTGGTCACAGAGGCGAACAAAGACCAAATTGTCTTTGATAACCTCTATGGCCTTGGAGGACCAGAGCGACGTCATAACGTCACTTTTGGTTCAGGGTAAAAAAAAAAAAAGTAAACTTTTTTTTTTTTTAAAGCACAAGATCAAAATTATTTTGCTTTTAAAGGTCAAGGAGAGATTTGGGCCTCTTTATGGCCCCAGATCTCTCCATAAAGAGAGCCTGTCATCCTTATTTATTTTACAAGGTATGTTTACATTCCTTGTAATAGGAATAAAAGTGAGTAAAATAAAAAATAATAAAGGGACAGTGTAAAAATAAGAAAAAAAATTAATAATTTAAAGCGCCCCCCACCCCCTCGTGCTCGCATGAAAAAGTGAATGCATACGTAGGTCGTGCATGATACGTAAACAGTGTTCGCACCACACATGTGAGGTATCGTCGCGAGCATTATAGCGAGACCAATAATTCTAGCCCTATGGAGATTTTTAAAGAGGAACTGCAGTCTGCTCACATAATTTGTAATAAAAACATCTTTGCCATTCTGAAGCTTCCCTCCAAACACTTTGCATATTATTTTATATGTACTGTGATTCTGTACTTGCCAAATATGCTGCAGAAATCTCCCTCCACTGAGTCTGGCTGCAGCCATTTTAACCTCTTCAATACCAGGCTGTTTAAATGACAATTGCGCGGTCATGCTACACTGTAGCCAAACAGAATTTTTATCATTTTGTTCCCAGAAATAGAGCTTTCTTTTGGTGGTATTTGATTACCTCTGCGGTTTCTATTTTTTGCTAAACAAATAAAAAAAGACCGAAAATTTTGAGAAAAAATAAATAAATTTTTGTTTTTTTAAATAAAATTTTGTAAATCACTGTGCCTCACGACTAGACTGACGTTTAACATGGGAGTCTATGGAAGGGGTGCCTGGATTTGAAAAATCGGTGCTCCCCAGCCGTAGATCCCCCAGACAAACTTTGCACACTTGTAGAGGAGAAATTGGGCTACATGTGTGCCAAGTTCCGGGTCCAGGGGACTTACGACCGGCCGGTACCGGGTCCCCAAAATCACCGGAGAAATTACCGTTTAATATGGGAGTCTATGGAAGGGGTGCCCGGCTTTGAAAAATCGGTGCTCCCCGGCCGTAGGTCCCCCGGACAACAAACTTTGCACACTTGTAGAGGAAGAGGGGGGCTACGGCTGGCCAGTACCGGGTCCCACAATTCCGGGAGATCAGGCGCAAAAAAGGTGACTCGAGTATAAGCCGAGGGGGGCATTTTCAGCACAAAAAAATGTGCTGAAAAACTCGGCTTATACTCGAGTATATACGGTAATTTTTCTCCTTCACTGATGGGTACTGATAAGGTGGCACTGATAGGCAGCACTGATGGGCATTGATTGGCGGCACTGATGGGCGCTCATGGGTGGCACTGGTGGGCACTGATAGGCGACACTGATGGGCACTGAAAGGCTGCACTGATGGGTACTTATGGGTGGCACTGGCAGGCATTGGGGATGGGCTGTGATTGGCAGTTGCCTGGGCACTGATTGGCAGCTGCCTGGGCACTGATTGGCATTTGCCTGGTGGTCTAGGGTGGCATACCTGGTGGTCCAGTGTGGATGGCCATCTTTGGTGGTCCTGGAGGCATCCGAGGGGGGGCTAAGCTGATAAACAATCAGCACAGACCCCCCGTCAGGAGAGCAGCCAATCGGCTCTCCTCTATTAGCGTCTGTCAGATGCGAGTGAGGAAAAGCCGATCAACGGCTCTTCCTGTTTACATCGTGATCAGCCGTGATTGGACAGGGCTGATCACGTGGTAAAGAGCCTCCGTCTGAGACTCTTTACCGAGATCGGTGTACAGGTGTGTCAGACTGACACGCCGTACCACCAATCGCCGCAATGCACGCCCCCACGGGCACGCGGCGGCTGTTATCCTACTGGACGTCGTATGACGCCCAGTTAGGATAACTGAACCACCGCCCGGCCGTCATTCTGCTATAGGCCGTCCGGGAAATGGTTAAATGTGGGCAGCTGAAGCTGCTGCCTGTTCACTTCCTGGATTTACACAGAGCTCTGCAGCTCTCTTTGGCTCTCTTATGACTCACCCCCCCTCCCTTCCTGGCAAACTCTCATGAGAGTGAGAGAGCTGTGCATGATGTGATAAGCCTAGGCTAATGACCAGACAAGAAACAGGAAGTGGGCTGTATAAGGGATTTACTGGCAGAAAAAAATGTTTTACTTTCCAAAGTTAAAACAACAAGAAAGGCAGAAGATTTCATAGATGGAAAGATAAAAAAAATGACTGAAGGTCTGCTTTAAGCGCCGCAGTTTGCCCCCATTCCCAATTTTAAAACATGACATGTTGGGTATCTATTTACTCGGCGTAACACAATCTTTCATATGTTACAAAAAAATTGGGCTATATATTGTGTTTTGTTTTTTAATTCATTAAAGTGTATTTTTTAAAAAATTTTAAATCGCGTTTGAAAAACCGCTGCTCAAATACTGTATGACATAAAAAATTGAAACAATCGTTATTTTTTCCCTAGTGCCTCTATTTATTAAAAATATATATATAATGTTTGGGGGGCTCTAAGTAATTTTCTAGCAAAAAATACTGGATTTAAACTTGTAAACAAAAAGCGGCAGAAAAGGCCGGCTCGGCGAGTGGGTAGAGAGCCCTAAACTCCGGGGCCCGGGCCCCCTGGGCTCTGCATGGGTAGAGAGCCCTAAACTCCGGGGCCCCCTGGGCTCTGCATGGGTAGAGAGCCCTAAACTCTGGAGCCCCCTGGGCTCTGCATGGGTAGAGAGCCCTAAACTCCGGGGTCCCCTGGGCTCTGCATGGGTAGAGAGCCCTAAACTCCGGGGTCCCCTGGGCTCTGCATGGGTAGAGAACCCTAAACTCCGGGGCCTGGGCCCCCTGGGCTCTACATGGGTAGAGAGCCCTAAACTCCGGGGCCCCCTGGGCTCTGCATGGGTAGAGAGCCCTAAACTCCGGGGCCCGGGCCCCCTGGGCTCTGCATGGGTAGAGAGTCCTAAACTCCGTGCCCCCCTGGGCTCTGAATGGGTAGAGAGCCCTAAACTCCGGGGCCCCCTGGGCTCTGCATGGGTAGAGAGCCCTAAACTCTGGAGCCCCCTGGGCTCTGCATGGGTAGAGAGCCCTAAACTCCGGGGCCTGGGCCCCCTGGGCTCTACATGGGTAGAGAGCCCTAAACTCCGGGGCCCCCTGGGCTCTGCATGGGTAGAGAGCCCTAAACTCCGGGGCCCCCTGGGCTCTGCATGGGTAGAGAGCCCTAAACTCCGGGGCCCCCTGGGCTCTGCATGGGTAGAGAGCCCTAAACTCCTGGGCCCCCTGGGCTCTACATGGGTAGAGAGCCCTAAACTCCGGGGCCCCCTGGGCTCTGCATGGGTAGAGAGCCCTAAACTCCGGGGCCCCCTGGGCTCTGCATGGGTAGAGAGCCCTAAACTCCGGGGCCCCCTGGGTTCTGCATGGGTAGAGAGCCCTAAACTCCGGGGGCCCGGGCTCTGCATGGGTAGAGAGCCCTAAACTCCGGGGCCCGGGCTCTGCATGGGTAGAGAGCCCTAAACTCCGGGGCCCGGGCTCTGCATGGGTAGAGAGCCCTAAACTCTGGGGCCCCCTGGGCTCTGCATGGGTAGAGAGCCCTAAACTCTGGGGCCCCCTGGGCTCTGCATGGGTAGAGAGACCTAAACTCCAGGGGCCCCCTGGGCTCTGCATGGGTAGAGAGACCTAAACTCCGGGGGCCCCCTGGGCTCTGCATGGGTAGAGAGCCCTAAACTCCAGGGCCCAGGCCCCCTGGGCTCTGCATGGGTAGAGAGCCCTAAACTCTGGAGCCCCCTGGGCTCTGCATGGGTAGAGAGCCCTAAACTCCGGGGCCCGGGCCCCCTGGGCTCTGCATGGGTAGAGAGCCCTAAACTCTGGAGCCTCCTGGGCTCTGCATGGGTAGAGAGCCCTAAACTCCGGGGCCCGGGCCCCCTGGGCTCTGCATGGGTAGAGAGCCCTAAACTCCGGGGCCCCTTGGGCTCTGCATGGGTAGAGAGCCCTAAACTCCGGGGCCCGGGCTCTGCATGGGTAGAGAGCCCTAAACTCTGGGGCCCCCTGGGCTCTGCATGGGTAGAGAGCCCTAAACTCTGGGGCCCCCTGGGCTCTGCATGGGTAGAGAGCCCTAAACTCCGGGGCCCCCTGGGCTCTGCATGGGTAGAGAGCCCTAAACTCTGGGGCCCGGGCTCTGCATGGGTAGAGAGCCCTAAACTCCGGGGCTCGGGCCCCCTGGGCTCTGCATGGGTAGAGAGACCTAAACTCCGGGGGCCCCCTGGGCTTTGCATGGGTAGAGAGCCCTAAACTCTGGGGCCCCCTGGGCTCTGCATGGGTAGAGAGCCCTAAACTCCGGGGCCCCCTGGGCTCTGCATGGGTAGAGAGCCCTAAACTCTGGGGCCCCCTGGGCTCTGCATAGGTAGAGAGCCCTAAACTCCGGGGCCCAGGCCCCCTGGGCTCTGCATGGGTAGAGAGCCCTAAACTCTGGGGCCCCCTGGGCTCTGCATGTGTAGAGAGCCCTAAACTCCGTGGCCCCCTGGGCTCTGCATGGGTAGAGAGCCCTAAACTCTGGAGCCCCCTGGGCTCTGCATGGGTAGAGAGCCCTAAACTCCGGGGCCCCCTGGGCTCTGCATGGGTAGAGAGCCCTAAACTCCGGGGCCCCCTGGGCTCTGCATGGGTAGAGAGCCCTAAACTCCGGGGCCTGGGCCCCCTGGGCTCTACATGGGTAGAGAGCCCTAAACTCCGGGGCCTGGGCCCCCTGGGCTCTGCATGGGTAGAGAGCCCTAAACTCCTGGGCCCCCTGGGCTCTACATGGGTAGAGAGCCCTAAACTCCTGGGCCCCCTGGGCTCTGCATGGGTAGAGAGCCCTAAACTCCGGGGCCCCCTGGGCTCTGCATGGGTAGAGAGCCCTAAACTCCGGGGCCCCCTGGGTTCTGCATGGGTAGAGAGCCCTAAACTCCGGGGGCCCGGGCTCTGCATGGGTAGAGAGCCCTAAACTCGGGGGCCCGGGCTCTGCATGGGTAGAGAGCCCTAAACTCCGGGGCCCCCTGGGCTCTGCATGGGTAGAGAGCCCTAAACTCCGGGGCCCCCTGGGCTCTGCATGGGTAGAGAGCCCTAAACTCCGGGGCCCCCTGGGCTCTGCATGGGTAGAGAGCCCTAAACTCTGGGGCCCCCTGGGCTCTGCATGGGTAGAGAGCCCTAAACTCTGGGGCCCGGGCTCTGCATGGGTAGAGAGACCTAAACTCCGGGGCCCGGGCCCCCTGGGCTCTGCATGGGTAGAGAGACCTAAACTCCGGGGGCCCCCTGGGCTTTGCATGGGTAGAGAGCCCTAAACTCTGGGGCCCCCTGGGCTCTGCATGGGTAGAGAGCCCTAAACCCTGGGGCCCCCTGGGCTCTGCATGGGTAGAGAGCCCTAAACTCCGGGGCCCCCTGGGCTCTGCATGGGTAGAGAGCCCTAAACTCCGGGGCCCCCTGGGCTCTGCATGGGTAGAGAGCCCTAAACTCTGGGGCCCCCTGGGCTCTGCATGGGTAGAGAGCCCTAAACTCTGGGGCCCGGGCTCTGCATGGGTAGAGAGCCCTAAACTCCGGGGCCCGGGCCCCCTGGGCTCTGCATGGGTAGAGAGACCTAAACTCCGGGGGCCCCCTGGGCTTTGCATGGGTAGAGAGCCCTAAACTCTGGGGCCCCCTGGGCTCTGCATGGGTAGAGAGCCCTAAACCCTGGGGCCCCCTGGGCTCTGCATGGGTAGAGAGCCCTAAACTCTGGGGCCCCCTGGGCTCTGCATGGGTAGAGAGCCCTAAACCCTGGGGCCCCCTGGGCTCTGCATGGGTAGAGAGCCCTAAACTCTGGGGCCCCCTGGGCTCTGCATGGGTAGAGAGCCCTAAACTCCGGGGCCCCCTGGGCTTTGCATGGGTAGAGAGCCCTAAACTCTGGGGCCCCCTGGGCTCTGCATGGGTAGAGAGCCCTAAACCCTGGGGCCCCCTGGGCTCTGCATGGGTAGAGAGCCCTAAACTCCGGGGCCCCCTGGGCTCTGCATGGGTAGAGAGCCCTAAACTCTGGGGCCCCCTGGGCTCTGCATAGGTAGAGAGCCCTAAACTCCGGGGCCCCCTGGGCTCTGCATGGGTAGAGAGCCCTAAACCCTGGGGCCCCCTGGGCTCTGCATGGGTAGAGAGCCCTAAACTCTGGGGCCCCCTGGGCTCTGCATGGGTAGAGAGCCCTAAACCCTGGGGCCCCCTGGGCTCTGCATGGGTAGAGAGCCCTAAACTCTGGGGCCCCCTGGGCTCTGCATGGGTAGAGAGCCCTAAACTCCGGGGCCCCCTGGGCTTTGCATGGGTAGAGAGCCCTAAACTCTGGGGCCCCCTGGGCTCTGCATGGGTAGAGAGCCCTAAACCCTGGGGCCCCCTGGGCTCTGCATGGGTAGAGAGCCCTAAACTCCGGGGCCCCCTGGGCTCTGCATGGGTAGAGAGCCCTAAACTCTGGGGCCCCCTGGGCTCTGCATAGGTAGAGAGCCCTAAACTCCGGGGCCCAGGCCCCCTGGGCTCTGCATAGGTAGAGAGCCCTAAACTCCGGGGCCCAGGCCCCCTGGGCTCTGCATGGGTAGAGAGCCCTAAACTCTGGGGCCCCCTGGGCTCTGCATGGGTAGAGAGCCCTAAACTCTGGGGCCCCCTGGGCTCTGCATGGGTAGAGAGCCCTAAACTCCGGGGCCCCCTGGGCTCTGCATGGGTAGAGAGCCCTAAACTCCGGGGCCCCCTGGGCTCTGCATAGGTAGAGAGCCCTAAACTCCGGGGCCCGGGCCCCCTGGGCTCTGCACGCGTCCTGCTTCCAGCTCCGTGTTTACTCAGCCCGTCCCATCACCAGGCACCACCGCCATGAAAGCGGGGACATTAAATGGCGTTATGGCGCGGGGGGAGGGGGGGAGCACATGACCCGCTGCTCCTCGGCATACCGCAGGATAATGGATGAGGCCGGGGGAGGGGGGAGGGGGGGAGAGACGAGTCTGTGTTTGTTGAGGTTACACGCAGGGATCGCGCCGGGCGGGATTCATATTATGGGAGGTCTTCTGTTTTCACATTCAGAGGCCCCAGAGTGGAAAAAAAAAAATTTTGTAACCGCCGAATTAACGAGAAGGGAGAATTGTTCCAGTTATTTGGTCCGAGGCGCACAAAAAAAAAAGAAGAAAAAAAGCAAAGTTCAGCGAACGATTTTTTGAGGCGACCTAAACAAAGTGCGGAGCGCGGCAGACAAAATAAAGATTTCTTGTTGTATTTCGGGTCCCCGATGGCAGCAGAAGAAAATCAGGAGATAAGAGGAAATATTGATTCCTGTAATGGGGGGGGGGGGAGGGGCGGTGCGTTTTAAGTAATCCGCATTAATGATAGTAATTGGCGGTCTCAGGGAGGCGCATTAACCGTTTCCAGGAAACTTCTCTCCCGCTGGGATTATCGGCTCGGCGGACGTGGCTCGCAGCCGACCTTTGACCTCAATCCGTCTGACAGGTTAACCCCATAGAAGATCAAGTCTGTGATTGGGAGGGGAACACTTTCGTTTTTTTTTTTTTTTTTTTACTTTTTACATATTATTGTTTACAGAGCAAACAGGTCAGAATCGGAGCTCCTCCATGCGCTCAACAGAGTCACCTTACTAAGTACTGACCTCAATAGGGTCTGATCTACAAACCCCTCCCCCTCCCACTGGATCAGACACACACCGGTCCAGCCACATGCTGATGTGTACCGTCTCTGCTCTCTGCCCCCCCCCCCGCCCCCCCAACAGTAAAGCCTCGTACACACGGCCGAGAATCTCGTCAGGAAAAAACTTGTCCCGGCCGAGTGTACAAACCCGCGGTTCTTTGAATGGAACGAACGCGGTGACGTCATCGACTACGACGAGCGTGCGCTCGTCACATTCGATGCCGTCGCCGCCCTCTTGCTACACCCTACCTATGCCTAGGAAGCTACCGCGCATGCGTCAAAGTCATTTCGAACATGCGCGGGTTTCCGCGGCGACAGGTAAGTGTACACACACACAATTTTCTCGTCGGGAAACATGATGACGAGAAAATAGAGAGCAGGTTCTCTATATTTCTCGTCGAGATTCTTGTCGGTTTTCTTGACGAGAAACCTGAAAGCCTCGTACACACGGCCGATTTACTCGGCAAGAAAAGCTTTGCCAGCAAGTTTCTTGCTGGTTCTTGCCGAGAAGCTTGGTCGTGTGTACGAGGCTTGAGGGGGGACTCTGATAACAGAGAGGACTCTGACAGGGAGCTCCTATGTAAGGGGGCACTCTATTGGGAACTGCGATGTAAGAGCGACCCAGATGGGGACTCTAATGTAAGGTGCGATTTTTGATGGGGACTGATGACGGAGAGGACTTTGATGTAAAGGGGGGACGCTGGTAGGGACTTTGATGTAAAGGGGGGACTCTGATGGCCACTTTGATGTAAGGGGGCGACGCTGATAGGGACTTTGATGTAAAGGGGGGACTCTGATGGCCACTTTGATGTAAAGGGGGGACCCTGATGGCCACTTTGATGTAAGGGGGGACCCTGATGGCCACTTTGATGTAAGGGGGGACCCTGATAGGGACTTTGATGTAAAGGGGGGACCCTGATGGCCACTTTGATGTGAGGGAGGGGACGCTGATAGGGACTTTGATGTAAAGGGGGACCCTGATGGCCACTTTGATGTGAGGGGGGACCCTGATGGCCACTTTGATGTAAGGGGGGGATGCTGATAGGGACTTTGATGTAAAGGGGGGACCCTGATGGCCACTTTGATGTAAGGGGGGACCCTGATGGCCACTTTGATGTGAGGGGGGACGCTGATAGGGACTTTGATGTAAAGGGGGGACCCTGATGGCCACTTTGATGTGAGGGAGGGATGCTGATAGGGACTTTGATGTAAAGGGGGGACCCTGATGGCCACTTTGATGTAAGGGGGGACCCTGATGCCACTTTGATGTAAGGGGGGACCCTGATGGCCACTTTGATGTAAGGGGGGACGCTGATAGGGACTTTGATGTAAAGGGGGGACGCTGATGGCCACTTTGATGTAAGGGGGGGATGCTGATAGGGACTTTGATGTAAAGGGGGGACCCTGATGGCCACTTTGATGTAAGGGGGGGATGCTGATAGGGACTTTGATGTAAAGGGGGGACCCTGATGGCCACTTTGATGTGAGGGGGGACGCTGATAGGGACTTTGATGTAAAGGGGGGACCCTGATGGCCACTTTGATGTGAGGGAGGGGACGCTGATAGGGACTTTGATGTAAAGGGGGGACCCTGATGGCCACTTTGATGTAAGGGGGGGATGCTGATAGGGACTTTGATGTAAAGGGGGAGGACCCTGATGGCCACTTTGATGTGAGGGGGGGACGCTGATAGGGACTTTGATGTAAAGGGGGGGGGACCCTGATGGCCACTTTGATGTGAGGGGGGACCCAGATGGCCACTTTGATGTAAGGGAGGACGCTAAAAGGGACTTTGATGTAAAGGGGGGACCCTGATGGCCACTTTGATGTGAGGGAGGGGACGCTGATAGGGACTTTGATGTAAAGGGGGGACCCTGATGGCCACTCTGATGTAAGGGGGGACGCTGATAGGGACTCAGATGTGAGGAACTCTGATGTACGGGTGACTCATAGGGATCCAGATGTAAGGTGAGAATTCTGGTGAGGACTCTGATGTAAGGCGCGATTTTTGATGGGGACTCTGATGTAAGGGGGTAATCTGACAGGGAATCCTTATGCCCTAATGTAATGGGGGAATATGGCAGGGACTCTTGTGTAAGGGGGGTACTCTGATGGGAACAATGATGTAAGAGGGACCAAGATGGGGTCTCTAATGGAGAGGACTCTGATGGGGATCCTGGGGACAGGAAGGACTCTAATGTAAGGGGTGGGGGGGGGTCTGTGATGGGAACTCTAATAGGGATTTTGATGTAAGGGGGGGGGGACTGTGATGGCCACTTTGATGTAAAGGGGGGCTCTGACGTAGGGGGGACTCCCATGGGGATCCTGAAGTAAGGGGGGACTCTGATGTAAGGAGATTTCCTTGTGGCTCTGTGTAATCTGTCTGTCTGGGTACAGCAGGCAGCCTCAGATAGATTACACAGAGCTGCACTGTGATTGGTCCATCGGCCGGGGCTGAGTATTCACAAGTAGCCGCAGGCTGTGTGAGGTTTGTGAATGGCAATGCTGGTCGCTAGAGTGCCCCCTGCTGTCCGAGACCAGCACTGTCATGAATCCTGTCTTTCTAGCAGAGTGGTCAGGCAGTGTGTGGGTGTTGGGGGTCGAGGAATACATATGATTGGGACCAAGTGGTTTATGTGATGAGACTCCTGGGGCAGAAATAAACATCGATTTTTGGTAATGAGACATCTTTAAAATTCATATCTGATTGGCTAAAGCAGTGATCTCCAACCTGCAGCCCGGGGGCCAGATAAGGCCCTTTGCTTGCTTTTATCTGGCCCCTGGGGCACTATTCCTCCCTCCCACTGACACCAACGATGGGGCACTATTCCTCCCACTGATACCAACGATGGGGCACTTCTCCTCCCGCTAACACCAACGATGGGGCACTATTCCTCCCGCTGACACCAACGACGGGGCACTATTCCTCCCACTGACACCAACGACGGGGCACTATTCCTCCCACTGACACCAACGACGGGGCACTATTCCTCCCACTGATACCAACGATGGGGCACTATTCCTCCCACTGATACCAACGATGGGGCACTATTCCTCCCACTGACACCAATGATGGGGCACTATTCCTCCCACTGACACCAATGATGGGGCACTATTCCTCCCACTGACACCAATGATGGGGCACTATTCCTCCCACTGACACCAATGATGAGGCACTATTTTATTCCTCCCACTGACACCAATGATGGGGCACTATTCCTCCCACTAATACCAATGATGGGGCACTATTCCTCCCACTGACACCAATGATGAGGCACTATTCTATTCCTCCCACTGACACCAATGATGGGACACTATTCCTTCCACTGATACCAATGATGGGGCACTATTCCTCCCACTGACACGAATGATGAGGCACTATTCCTCCCACTGACACCAATGATGGGGCACTATTCCTCCCACTGACACCAATGATGAGGCACTATTCTATTCCTCCCACTGACACCAATGATGAGGCACTATTCCTCCCACTAATACCAATGATGGGGCACTATTCCTCCCACTGACACCAATGATGAGGCACTATTCTATTCCTCCCACTGACACCAATGATGGGGCACTATTCCTCCCACTAATACCAATGATGGGGCACTATTCCTCCCACTGACACCAATGATGAGGCACTATTCTATTGATCTTTTATTGAAAAGAATCAAGCAACCAATTTTTATACAAAAGTAAAAAACAAAACCATGGTACAAAACTTCAACAGAAAACAAAGGAATACACATCCATGTTCAGAATATATACAATATATACATAATCCACTACCAAAACATCCCTAGAAAACTATCTACGTAAAGCAGCAGAGAGGGCCTAAGAGGCACAACCCATCACCTATGTACGCAGCCATTTATCAAAAATACTGATAATCTAGGGTGATAAGAGACAGACAGCCACACCCGGGAAAGAGACTCCTGGCAGTCAGGGAGGCTTGAAACCCCTCCACGCCTTCAACCAAGCCCCCTGACCCCGCTTGTCTCTCTCAAGCTCCCGAATCTTCCCCACCTCATGCAAAATGTCATACACCACCACCTCAACAGGAAGGAGTTTTTGCCGAATGCTGACCTGACACCGTGCGTTCCAGGTGAAATAACGGACTACTAGGCTAACTAAAAAAAGTGTATCCATTCACAGGAGGCACTATGCCTCCAAGTTCTGTTTCCTTTTAGATAAACGGGGAAATAAAGGGGGAGCTGTGTCCACGGGACCCGGGCACTCTGGCATCTGCAAATCCCTGACGGATATATCCCGAAGGTAGATGAGTAGCTATATTGGAGCCCCGGGGGACCTCACCCCCCCCCCTGAGGAGTGTACACATACCAAAAGGGGCATGGGTGGGAGGAGGATGCCACCCTATGCTTCCCACGAGAATTGCCAGCTGTATAATTTACTGTATGTGTATGTAAGATATGTACTACCGGGGTCCATGTGGGCCGGCTTCCCTGATGAAAAATAAAAAATTTTGAAAAAAAAAAAAAAAAAGTGTATCCAAACAAAAATCTCCACCGGTATTGAATGCTCCGTACACCCACTCAGCATAACCCAGCCTGGAGAGGAAAGGAACACCGAGGGCCCGCCCCACCTGTTTATACACCTCTATGTTATAAAGGCAATGAAGCAGAAAATGGTCCATAGTCTCCTCCTCATCTGCACACTCCTCCCGAGGACAGCTACGATCCATCCCACTGCGCAATTTCAAATTGCCCCGAACATAGAGCTTCCCATGGAAGCACAACCAGGCCAGATCCCTAAATTTAGGGGGTACTCTATCCAAATTAATCAGTCTTAACCCCGCCCTCAAAACTGGGCCCGGGCAATCCCTTAAGGCCAGTGGGTCATGAAAGACTTCGCTCAAGACTCGACTCATAAGGACTTTCCTTGGAACCGATCTGAGATCTTCAGCCGACAATCGCCACTGCCGCAGTAACTTCAGGCACGGAGCGACATAGGCTGGTAGCTGACCACGATGACCCCTGCGATTCTTCACTTGGCCACCTTCTTCCCAAAGTCGTAGAAAAGGCCTAAACCAAGATCTAAATATGCCTACCCATCCAGGAGGTTCCACTGCAAGCATATTACCAATGTTAAACTTTAGAAATAGCAGTGAAAAGAAAAGAACTGGGTTGACCATACCTAAGCCACCCTCCCTCCTGGATAGGTAGGTGACATTCCTCTTGATGGGGTTCAGTCTGTTCCCCCACAGCATCTGGAAGAACACACTACTGACCCTAGCATAGAGAGACACTGGCAAGATGCAGACAAAGCTGACATACAAGAAGATCGGAATCAGGTAAGTCTTAATCAGATCAACCCTTTCCCTCATAGATAACTTCCATCTCTTCCAGCTGACCACCTTAGTATTGGCAATTTCCAGTCTGCCTTCCCAGTTTTTGAGGCCATAATCGCCGGGTCCAAATTCAATGCCTAGTATCTTAATTCTTTCCTGGGGCACTGGAAAGGTGTCCGGGAGATCAAACCCCTCACCATCCTTTCCCATCCAGAAAACTTCAGTCTTTTCCTGATTGATCTTGGAGCCTGATGCTTCAGAATACCGTGATGTCAGAGAGACCACCTCCTCCGCTTCATCCGTCCCAGTGACAATCACCGACACATCATCCGCATAGGCAACAACCCTCAATGGCGGCTCACCCGGGAGCCCCACTGGTACCCCACACAACATGCCGCTCTCTAGCCTCCTGATGAAGGGGTCGATTGCAAACACATAGAGCAGGGGACTCAGGGGACAACCCTGGCGCACCCCGGAGCCAACCCCAAAGGACTGTCCAACCCAACCATTAACAAGAGGGAAGCTTTCTGCCCCCTTATACAAGACTTTCAGCCAATCGACAAAACCACCCGGCAGACCGTACTTACTAAGGAGCAACCACAGGTACTCATGGTTAACACGATCAAAAGCCTTTGCCTGATCCAATGTCAGCAAATACTTTCCCCAGCCTGCAGCCCTGCACCGCTCCAAGGCCTCCCGGGCAGCTAAAACCGCTGTGAAGGTGCTCCTACCCTGGACCGAACAGTGCTGATGGCGAGAAAGCAAAGACTCTGCCACTGACGATAGGCGCCAGAAAAATCTCTTTGCCAGTATCTTTCTATCGACATTAAGAAGGCTGATGGGGCGCCAATTCTCAATCATCGAAGGATCTTTACCCTTTGAAAGAAGAATCACAGCCGAGTGCCTCATGGAAGGGGAAAGCACTCCCTCAGCAAGGCAACTGTTAAAAACCTCTACCAAATGCGGGGCCAGAATAGACTTAAAGGCTTTATAAAACTCAGCCGTCAAGCCATCCGGTCCAGGCGACTTTTTGATGGCAAGCTGTTCAATTGCCCTCATCACCTCTTCGACTGTGATCTCCTCTGTCAAATTCATCAATGGAACATCTCCACCATTTAGACCTGGAGTAGAGTCCAAAAAGCTTTCCATCTTGTCACGATCAAGCTCTTTCCTCCCAAGAAGGTCGGCATAAAAGGACCTCACGACCTCCAGAATCCCTGACCTGGACTTTGTCAAGGAACCTGTACTGTCCTTAAGGCCAACGACCGTTTTAACAGCTACACCTTGTTTGCAGTTCTGGTAAGGGTCAGGCGAGTGGTACTTCCCATAGTCCCTCTCCAGAACCAAAGAGGCATGCCGGTCATATTGACACTTCCTGAGAAGGAGTTTCACTTAGGAGATTGCCCCAGGATCTCCTCCTCTCGAAACAAGAATATCCAGCTTCCTCCGTAAACGTTGGTAGGTCATGTATTTATTAAACTGATTTCTATTGGCTAGGCCCCTGAAGAATCCAGCGATCCTCTTTTTGGTCAGCTCCCACCACTCAGCCTTGCTGCTACAAAAGTCCAGGATGGTCACCTGTGCCTGAAAGAATTCCTCAAAGGATTGTCTAACATGTTCTTCCTTGAGTAGTGTCGAATTTAATCTCCAGATGCCCTTGCCCCTCTGAGGGGCGTCTGAAGCATTCAGTACCACAGATAGCATACAGTGATCAGAGAACTCTACTGCCTGCACCACTGGGGGCGAGAAAGCAGAGGCCTCCTTCAAAAAAAAACCTATCTATCCTACTCTGACTATTACCACGATGAAAAGTGAACCCGGTGTCATCTGGGAGGTGCTTAATGTGCACATCCACAAGACCAGCATCCCTAACCATACTATTTAAAAAAACGCTATCATATCCCAGCCTGTCCTTGAAGTCCTTCCTGTCCTTGGGCCTAGTTACTGTATTAAAGTCACCTCCAAAGACCACTTGCCGGGATGTAAAAAGAAATGGCTTGATCCTTGTAAAAAGGCATTTCCTGTCCCACTTTGTGTGCGGCCCATAAACATTGATTAGGCGCAGGTCCTGCCCTCCCACAAGGACGTCTAAGACCATACATCTCCCAATCTCCACCTCAATAACCCGCCGGACAGTTACCATGCCGGTTTTAAACAACACCGCCACACCGCCGTAAGGCTCGGCCGCAAGAGACCAGTAAGATGGACCATACCTCCACTCTCTCTTGGCCATATGAATATCTGCCAAGGAGGTGAACCTAGTCTCTTGAAAAAATAAAATTTCAGCATCTAATTGGCTGAACAAAAAGAAGGCCATAGAACGAGCTCTTACTGACTTAATGCTGGCGACATTAATTGTCACCACTTTTAACGGAGGGGGAACCGCCATTTGGGTTATTGGGTGGATTGCTTCTTAGCTCCCCTCTGCTGCTCATCACCAGAAGCCTCTCTCTTTCTAGAGGCCGCCTCAAAGTCCATTTCAGAATCGGAACTTCTTTCAGAAGAAGCTCCAGATGAAGAAATATCCCACTTGGAGGACCTATGACGGCTGGAGACAGGAACCGGAGCTTCTCGTCCCCGTTCCGTCCTCACCGCCTGCCTCTTCCGCCTCCCAACCTTCCTTCTCTCCTCCAGGTACCGCAGGTCAGCCTCAGAGATGCCCTCATCTCTTATTTTTTTCTTTAAAGTCTTTCTAGAAGACTTCTTTACAGAGGAAGAAGCAACCTTTTTAGTACACGCTGGTGGGGGGGTGATCCCTTTAAGTCAGACTCAGGAGGGGTAGACTCCTGGGGGGTAACAGACTCGGGGGGCACAGACTTGGAAGGTTCCGACACAAGAGGAGAGGGTACAGTAGGCTGGGGGGACACAGAGACAAAAACAGAAGGAGTACTTACAGACACAGGAGGGGTGGCCACAGGAACTGGAGAGGGATCCTGAGCAGGACCAGGGGAGGGGGTCACCGCAGAGGAGGATGGTACACCAGGGGTCTCACCCTCCATCCTGTCCAGCCTTGACATGTCCTCTACTACCTCCTTCTCCATATTGTGCCAGGCTTCAGGACATTTGCTGTAGGGGTGGCCAAGGCGCAGGCACAGGTTGCACCTGATCATCTTAGTGCAGTCCTTAGCCATATGACCCTGACCCCGACACACTGAACACATCAAGGCTGAACAGGAGGAGCTCAAGTGCCCATTTTCTCCACAGCGGTGACACAGCTTCGGCTGACCAGGGTAGAAAACAGTCATCCTATCCCTCCCTATGAAAGCTGAGGAGGGCAAGTGACGGACAACATTCCCATCCCTGGCCAACCTGACTGTTACCGACCATCCCCCAGTCCAGATGTTACGCTCATCATGGATTTTATTAGGTTTGGTCAAAACTTCCCCATAGTTCCTTAACCAGACCTCTAGATCCCGAGCAGGAACACTCTCATTGGTCAGGATAATGGTTATTTTTTTTACTGTTGACCTCTGAGAAACCGCAACTGGGACCAGACCTTCCCATTCAGGTCTTGACCTGCACCGAGCCTCATATCGCTCCCAGAACAGGTCAAGACCCTCTGGCCTGGTGAAGCTAACCGTATAGTCCCTTGTCCCAGCTACGTGTATAAAGGCATACAGGTCATTTGCACCAAAACCCATCTCCAATATCAAGTCCACCACTGCACGCCGTGCTGGAGGGATGGCACCACCTTCCCATTTCAGGATAACTACATTACGTCTTGGACCCCCAGCAGAAGCCAGAGACCCAAGACCAGATCTTGGGGTGCTCAAGGTGGCAGCTTGCAGTGGAAAACCCCGCTTGGGAGCGGGACTACCAGGAGCAGAGTGTGCCACCTGTGCAAAAGTAGGTTTATCAGGGCCAAGGGCTGACACTGAAGCCACATCACTCTGTATATTATTATTATTATCAACTGTATGAACTGAAATGGCAGGATCTGTAGCAGGACGATTGTTCATCACACTGGTACTGGGGTGATTGTTATCAGTCACAGAACTATTCAAATTCCCATCAGGAATAGTCACAGTTGCTGCAATACCAGCTGTCTCCTGATGCTGCACTGTAGAGTCCTCAGCAGCAGTGGGGCAAACAGCTTTGGACTCAGCCAAAGAAGGGTTAATGGGCTCTTCTGACACTTGCAGTCCATCCACAGAAATGACATTTTTCAAATGTAACTCTTGCTGCATTGCAGCCTCAGCAGGCACAACATTGCTGCACACAGGACTAGCAGCCTGATTGTCATTAGGCACATTGTCAGTCATGATGCTAGATGGTACAAAAACAGTTTTATCCACAACATGGGACTTAGCAGGCTTCACTTTATCAGGTACATCATCAGTAATGTCTTCCTCGTTAAACACCATCTGATCCCCCCGCATAGGAGACTCCATTACCTGGATGGCCCTCAGCATACCTCCTGAATCTTGGGAAGGCCTGGGGCTGCTTACCTCTCCCTGGGGGGGCAGGGGGTCAGAACTGGGGGTCTCCTCCTCCTCCACCTCCATCTTTGTCACCCTTCCAAACCTTTTGTCGTTACAAAATTTTTCTTTAAAGGGCCCATCTCTGCCTTCCATCATGGCTACGATGGTCTCCTGATGATCCACACGGACCTTGGCCAGCTGGATTTCCGGATCCATGGATCCCCGTTTCTGGCTGTGTAAGCCCTCACGTTGCCTTCGCAGGCGCTTCAACTCCGCTCTCAGCTTGTACAGCTTGTCCCTCTCCCTGTTCAGGACCTTAATCCCGGCCACCACTCGCTCCCGAATGGCCTCCGAGCCTTCATCCTCACCAGGGGCAGAGAGATCAGCTTGTGCAGAGGCAGGCAGTTCACCTGATGGCCCAGGAGATGGCTGGGAGCCTCCAGCAGGAGAGGCCCTGCTGGCCTCCATGGCCTCCCCAGAAAGGGGGCCAGGGAGCTGGGAGAGATTTCACCACCACTCCCTTCTCACAGAGCAGCTTCAGAGGCACCTTCCTCCTGACACACCTGTGCTCCAATGATGGGCGGGGCACTATTCCTCCCACTGACACCAATGATGAGGCACTATTCTATTCCTCCCACTGACACCAATGATGGGACACTATTCCTTCCACTGATACCAATGATGGGGCACTATTCCTCCCACTGACACGAATGATGAGGCACTATTCCTCCCACTGACACCAATGATGGGGCACTATTCCTCCCACTGACACCAATGATGAGGCACTATTCTATTCCTCCCACTGACACCAATGATGGGACACTATTCCTTCCACTGATACCAATGATGGGGCACTATTCCTCCCACTGACACGAATGATGAGGCACTATTCCTCCCACTGACACCAATGATGGGGCACTATTCCTCCCACTGACACCAATGATGAGGCACTATTCTATTCCTCCCACTGACACCAATGATGAGGCACTATTCCTCCCACTAATACCAATGATGGGGCACTATTCCTCCCACTGACACCAATGATGAGGCACTATTCTATTCCTCCCACTGACACCAATGATGGGGCACTATTCCTCCCACTAATACCAATGATGGGGCACTATTCCTGCCACTGACACCAATGATGAGGCACTATTCTATTCCTCCCACTGACACCAATGATGGGGCACTATTCCTCCCACTAATACCAATGATGGGGAACTATTCCTCCCACTGACACCAATGATGAGGCACTATTCTATTCCTCCCACTGACACCAATGACGGGGCACTATTCCTCCCACTAATACCAATGATGGGGCACTATTCCTCCCACTGACACCAATGATGAGGCACTATTCTATTCCTCCCACTGACACCAATGATGGGGCACTATTCCTTCCACTGATACCAATGATGGGGCACTATTCCTCCCACTGACACGAATGATGAGGCACTATTCCTCCCACTGACACGAATGATGAGGCACTATTCCTCCCACTGATACCAATGATGGGGCACTATTCCTCCCACTGATACCAATGATGGGGCACTATTCCTCCCACTGACACCAATGATGAGGCACTATTCTATTCCTCCCACTGACACCAATGATGGGGCACTATTCCTCCCACTGACACCAATGATGAGGCACTATTCCTCCCACTGACACCAATGATGAGGCACTGTTCTATTCCTCCCACTGACACCAATGATGGGGCACTATTCCTCCCACTAATACCAATGATGGGGCACTATTCCTCCCACTGACACCAATGATGAGGCACTATTCTATTCCTCCCATTGACACCAATGATGGGACACTATTCCTTCCACTGATACCAATGATGGGGCACTATTCCTCCCACTGACACGAATGATGAGGCACTATTCCTCCCACTGACACGAATGATGAGGCACTATTCCTCCCACTGATACCAATGATGGGGCACTATTCCTCCCACTGATACCAATGATGGGGCACTATTCCTCCCACTGACACCAATGATGAGGCACTATTCTATTCCTCCCACTGATACCAATGATGGGGCAGTATTCCTTCCACTGATACCAATAATTGCTGCCCCCCCCCCCAGCCCAAGCAGGCTGACAGTTACCTACGTGTCGCCGGGTCAGTTCCACGGCGGCGTTGCGGTTGACGTTGGAGAGCAGACCCAGGCAGAAGCGCTCCGAGTTGGAAGGGTCTGTGAATCCATCCACAGTCATGGAAGGTTGGGAGGCGTGAAAGGTTTCCCCCACTCGCTGGTTGAGTTCATAGTATGAGATGGAGCACCAGAAGGCCGGCTCACAATATGTTACAGGCTGGAGATCTAGAAAAAGAGGGAAAAACGATACAAAATGTATGACATGATATACAGGTCACTTCCTGCCGACACCATTATATGCAGGAAACAGAAACCTCAACCCACATCACACCTCCGCCCCCCCCCCCCCCGGAGCCCTGAGCAGGACAGGAATAAACACATATCTTTCTATAGAAGTCACCTGATTCCTCACATTATTCTACTACAGGCTCTTGCAGTATCCAATTGGCAATTTTACTCAGTGCTACAGAGAACTGCAGACATGTCTACTATAAAAATGAAGGGAAAAAAAAAAACATACAGCAGAGGGCGCCATCTAAGTGCAGCATTAAACCAATAACTGTATGATAAATACAAATTGGCAGCTTACATGAAGTAACTTTGTGAAGCCATGTAGAGCATTTTTTTTTTTTTTTTATAAAAAAATATAATATTATAATTTTTTAAATATTATAATTATTTAAACCAGGAAACCCTGTAGCAGAGGCATCAAGTCCAAGGATTTTGCAGCACTGGTGCCGGCTGGTTAGGCATAGGAAGCTCAGAGCGTCGAGAGGAGACCAACTGATGATGTCAGATGCCGGTGGATGTCCTAGCTACGCGTTTCAAGAGCCAAAGAGGCAGGACCACCTTGAAAACGTGCGGCCACATCCCCAAGGTGTCTCCCCGGGCATCTGACATCATCAGTTGGGTTCTTCTGGAGTCTCCTGTCAGCAAGTCTTTCTACAAGAGCATGGCTGCAGCTGGTACTGTTTTTTTTCCAGGCCTGCGATTGGCTGTTTTATAAAAGTGATCTGGGTGGCTTTACAGCCGCTGGATCGCTTTTATGACGCTGTGAAGGGACGCCACCCCCCCCCTCTCCTCCCGCGGTGGTTCCTAGGATCTCTGTTCCTTAAGGGGGCTTGTTAGCCCCTTGTGATAGCAATAAAGTTAAATGAAAAAAAAATAAAAAATTTGGTGATAGCATTAAAGTTAAATTACATAAAAAAAACAACAATAAAAAAATTTGGTGATAGCAATAAAGTTAAATGAAAAAAAATAAAAAGTTTGGTAATAGCATTAAAGTTAAATTACATAAAAAAACCAATAAAAAAATTTGGTGATAGCAATAAAGTTAAATGAAAAAAAATAAAAAGTTTGGTAATAGCATTAAAGTTAAATTACATAAAAAAAACAATAAAAAAATTTGGTGATAGCAATAAAGTTAAATGAAAAAAAAAAACAATAAAAAAATTTGGTGATAGCAATAAAGTTAAATGAAAAAAAAAAAACAATAAAATAATTTTTTTTCTAAACATTTGTGCTTGATAAACCGTTGTGCAAATATTGTGTATATAATGTTTGGCAGCTCTAAGTAATTGTTTAGCAGAAAATGCTGGTTTTACCATGTGTGTAAAACATTTAAAAGATTGCCCCGGGCAGCAAGGTGGTTAAATTAAAAACATAATAACAAATAATAAAAAAAAAAAAAAAATAATAATAATAATTTCAGCAGTCACCATTTTATTCTCTAGTGCCTCTGCTTTCAGAAAATATTTACTGTTTGGCAGTTCTATCTAACTAATTGTCTAGCAGAAAATGCTGATTTTACTGTGTGTGAAAATTAAAAAAAAATCCCCCTGGTCAGAAAGTGGTTAAATAAAAAAAAAAAAATATATAGAAATGACAAAAATAAAGATAAAATTGCAACAGCAAGGATTTTATTCCCCAGGGTCTCTGCTTTCAGAAAAAATATATAATGTTTGGCAGTTCTAAGTAATTGTCTAGCAGAAAGTGCTGATTTTTACCGGGCGCTTTCACCCCCTTCCTGCCCAGGCAATTTTTTTAGTTTCAGCGCTGTCGCAATTTAAATGACAATTGCGCGGTCATGCTACGCTGTACCCAAACAACATTTTTACCATTTATTTTTTTGAGACAGACAGAGCTTTTTTTTTGGTGGTATTTAATCACCTATGGGTTTATTTTTTGCTAAACAAAAATATGGCACTGATAGGCAGCACTGATGAGTAGTGATAGATGGCACTTATGGGTCGGCACTGATGGGCAGCCTTTATGGGCACTGATAGGCAGCACTGATGGGTGGCACTGATAGGTGGTACTGATGGGCAGCCTTTATGGGCACTGATAGGCAGCACTGATGGGTGGTACTGATGGGCAGCCTTTATGGGCACTGATAGGCAGCACTGATGGGGACTGATAGGTGGTACTGATGGGCAGCCTTTATGGGCACTAATAGGTAGCACTGATGGGCGGCCTTTATGGGCACTGATAGGCAGCACTGATGGGGACTGATAGGTGGCACTGATGAACAGCAATGATGGGCAGTGATAGATGGCACTGATGGGCACTAATAGGTGGCACTGATGGTCAGCCTTTATGGGCACTGATAGGTGGCACTGATAGGCAGCAATGATGAGTAGTGATAGATGCCACTGATGGGTCGGTACTGATGGGCAGCCTTTATGGGCACTGATAGGCAGCACTGATGGGTGGCACTGATAGGTGGTACTGATGGTCAGCCTTTATGGGCACTGATAGGCAGCACTGATGGGGACTGATAGGTGGTACTGATGGGCAGCCTTTATGGGCACTAATAGGTAGCACTGATGGGCGGCCTTTATGGGCACTGATAGGCAGCACTGATGGGGACTGATAGGTGGCACTGATGAACAGCAATGATGGGCAGTGATAGATGGCACTGATGGGCACTAATAGGTAGCACTGATGGTCAGCCTTTATGGGCACTGATAGGTGGCACTGATAGGCAGCAATGATGAGTAGTGATAGATGGCACTGATGGGTCGGCACTGATGGGCAGCCTTTATGGGCACTGATAGGCAGCACTGATGGGTGGCACTGATAGGTGGTACTGATGGGCAGCCTTTATGGGCACTGATAGGCAGCACTGATGGGCACTGATAGGTGGTACTGATGGGCAGCCTTTATGGGCACTGATGAACAGCAATGATGGGCAGTGATAGATGGCACTGATGGGCACTGATAGGTGGCACTGATGGTCAGCCTTTATGGGCACTGATAGGGAGCAATGATGGGCAGAGATAGACGGCGCTGATGAGGAGGCACTGACAGTAATCACTGATGGACACTGATTGGCATCACAGGGCATTACTGGTGGGCACCAGTGTTAATTTCGTCGACTAAAATGACTAAAACATTTTATTTGACTAAATGAATACGATTTTAGTCTACTAAAATACGACTAAAACTAAAACAATTGAGATGACTAAGATACAACTAAAACTAAAATGCCATTTTAGTCAAAAGACTAAAACTAAATTGAAATTTGACTTCAAAATTAAATACCATAAATAATAACATAGGAGATTTTTCACTCCAGCCTTATATAATGAGTTTGGAAATGGTAGAGAAATGTTAACAAATGCATTACAATTTAATTACACCCATTCGATTTTAGTCGACTAAAATGTACTGGAGATTTAGTTGACTAAATACGACTAAAACGAAAACAATTGCAGAAGACTAAAATGGGACTAAAACTAAAATGCCACTTTAGTCCTAAGACTAAAACTGAATCGAAATTTGCTGCCAAAATGAACACTGGTGGGCACTAGTTGGCATCATTGGTTGGCATTGCTGATGGGGCTGCACTGATTATCCACGCAGACCCCCTGTCAGGAGAGCCACTTATCGTCTCTCCTCTAATCACGCAATGTCAGCCTGAATAGAGGAACGTCGATAAGCCGCATTTCCTATTTCCACTGATTGGACGCGGCCACAATTTTATTCTCCAGGGCGTCTGCTTATCAATATATAATGTTCGGCAGTTCTAAGTCATTTTCTAGCAGAAAAATGCTGATTTTAATGTGTTTTTTATTTTTATTTGCATTTAATTACCCAGGACAGTAAGTGGTTACATTATAAAAAATAAATAAATAAATAAAAGCAAAAAATAAATAAAAATAAGTTTTGACCCTTTTTTATACAGCAGTAAGACACGCCCACGGAGAAAGGAAAGGGCATTCTTGGTAAATGGAGGCGATCGGAGAGCAGAGAGGAGGGAGAATAGAGGAAGAAACGATGGGGGCTGAGCGGCGGATCTCACGCTCGCGGTGCTGTAACCTCTCTGATAAGGACAAGCCCCTGGTATATTCAGGCCTGGACCGGCGCCAAACCAAACCGCCTGACCCAAACTCCGCATCCGGCCAATCTCCCTGGGAGCGCGCCGGGCCGCGTTTATATTCATATTAATATCGTAATCTATTATTCTTACAGAATCGCTGACAATCCACTTCACTGTACAAATATACAGAGAGAGGAGATCCTCATAGAGAACAGATGTGGTTTGGTGACTTCCCCTCCCCCCCAATGTCAGGGGAAGGGAGGGGTCACATCGCACCAGATTAGCGGCAGAAATCTGTCCGCAACTTCACCTAAAACCACTTCTAAACGTGCCGAAATCCGCGCCGTCCAATCAGCAGAAACGTCAAATAATACAAAGAAAACACCGATTTTTTTTTTACTATTTTTAAAAACCGAACATCTGGTGGGCGGAGTCCAGACTCTTCCCTGCATGGTGTTAACTCTTCATGTCCCACCACCGACTTCCCTTCATTAGATCCCTATATTACACATGAGGGGGGGAGGGGCTCCAAACTTTACTTTGTATCCATTGTACAGATATTTGCAGGCCGAAAATAAATCAGTTATATAAATAAATGAATACAATTTAAATTCATAAATAAAAACCCTCCAAGAAAAAACTTTATATCAGAGGCTGCCCGTCACATCAGAGCCCCCCCCCTGTCACATCAGAGCCCCCCCCGTCACATCAGAGCCCCCCCCTGTCACATCAGAGCCCCCGTCACATCAGAGCCCCCCCTGTCACATCCTAGCCCCCCCCGTCACATCAGAGCCCCCCCTGTCACATCCTAGCCCCCCCGTCACATCAGAGCCCCCCCTGTCACATCAGAGCCCCCGTCACATCAGAGCCCCCCCTGTCACATCCTAGCCCCCCCGTCACATCAGAGCCCCCCCTGTCACATCCTAGCCCCCCCGTCACATCAGAGCCCCCCCTGTCACATCAGAGCCCCCCCCCTGTCACATCAGAGCCCCCGTCACATCAGAGCCCCCCCTGTCACATCCTAGCCCCCCCGTCACATCAGAGCCCCCCCGTCACATCAGAGCCCCCCCCCCTGTCACATCAGAGCCCCCGTCACATCAGAGCCCCCCCTGTCACATCCTAGCCCCCCCGTCACATCAGAGCCCCCCCTGTCACATCCTAGCCCCCCCGTCACATCAGAGCCCCCCCTGTCACATCAGAGCCCCCGTCACATCAGAGCCCCCCCTGTCACATCCTAGCCCCCCCCGTCACATCAGAGCCCCCCCTGTCACATCCTAGCCCCCCCGTCACATCCTAGCCCCCCCGTCACATCAGAGCCCCCCGTCACATCAGAGCCCCCCGTCACATCAGATCCCCCCGTCACATCAGAGCTCCCCCCGTCACATCAGAGCCCCCCCCGTCACATCAGATCACCCCCCCCCCGTCACATCAGATCCCCCCGTCACATCAGATCCCCCCCTGTCACATCAGAGCCCCACCCATCACATCAAAGCCCCCCCCGTCACATCAGATCCCCCCCTGTCACATGAGAGCCCCCACTTTTCACAACAGAGGTCCCCTTCGCAACAGAGCCCCCCTTCGCAACAGAGGTCCCCTTCTTAACAGATGCCCCCCTTCGCAACAGAGCCCCCTTCGCAACAGAGCCCCCCTTTCACAACAGAGCCCCCCTTCGCAACAGAGGTCCTCTTCTTAACAGATGCCCCCCTTCGCAACAGAGCCCCCCTTCGCAACAGAGCCCCCTTACACAACAGAACCCCCCTTCGCAACAGAGCCCCCCTTTCACAACAGAGCCCCCCTTCGCAACAGAGCCCCCCTTCGCAACAGAGCCCCCCTTCGCAACAGAGCCCCCCTTTCACAACAGAGCCCCCCTTCGCAACAGAGCCCCCCTTCGCAACAGAGCCTCCCTTTCGCAACAAAGCCCCCCTTTCGCAACAAAGCCCCCTTTGCAACAGAGCTCCCCTTTCACAACAGAGCCCCCCTTCGCAACAGAGCTCCCCTTTCACAACAGAGCCCCCCTTCGCAACAGAGCCCCCCTTTCGCAACAAAGCCCCCCTTTCGCAACAAAGCCCCCTTCGCAACAGAGCCCCCCTTTCACAACAGAGCCCCCCTTCGCAACAGAGCCCCCCTTTCGCAACAAAGCCCCCCTTTTGCAACAAAGCCCCCTTTGCAACAGAGCCCCCCTTTGCAACAGAGCCCCCCTTTCGCAAAACAAAGCCCCCTTTGCAACAGAGCCCCCCTTCGCAACAAAGCCCCCCTTTCGCAACAAAGCCCCCTTTGCAACAGAGCTCCCCTTCGCAACAGAGCCCCCCCTTCGCAACAGAGCCCCCCTTTCGCAACAAAGCCCCCCTTTGCAACAGAGCCCCCCCTTTGCAACAGAGGCCCCCCCTTCACAAAAGAGCCCCCCTTCACAACAGAGGCCCCCCTTCACAAAAGATCCCCCCTTCACAACAGAGTTCCCCTAACCCCAACCTAACCCTAACCCTTACCCCAGCCTGACCCTAGCCATAACCCTAACCCTAGATATAAACCTAACCCTAGCCATAACCCTAACCCTAGCCTAACTCTAGCCATAACCCTAACCCCAGCCTAACCCTAACCATAACCCCAACCCTAACCCCAACCTAACCCTAAACCTAGATATAACCCCAACCCTAGCCATTAACCTAAACCTAAGCCATAACTTTAACCCTAGTCTAACCTCAACCATAACCCTAGCTATAACACTAACCCAAGCTATAACCCTAACCCTAACCATAACCCCAACCCTAGATATAACCCCAACCCTAGCCTAACCCCAGCCATAACCCTAACCCCAGCCATAACCCTAAACCTAGCCATAACTTTAACCCTAGTCTAACCTCAACCATAACCCTAGCTATAACACTAACCCTAACCATAACCCCAACCCTAGATATAACCCCAACCCTAGCCTAACCCCAGCCATAACCCTAACCCCAGCCATAACCCTAACCCCAGCCATAACCCTAACCCCAGCCATAACCCTAAACCTAGCCATAACTTTAACCCAAACCATAACCCTATCCATAACACTAACCCTAGCTATAAACCTAACACTTGCCCTAACCCTAACCCTAGCCATAACCCCAACCTTGGCCTAACCCTAGCCATAACCCTAACCCTAGATATAACCCCAACCCTAGCCTAACCCTAAACCTAGCCATAAGTTTAACCCTAGTCTAACCCTAGCTATAACCCTAACCATCACTGCGACAGGAAAATAAATGGTGTCCTAACATAAATGTTATAATTGGTCAAAGCCCAAGTTGCAACAAAGTCACATCAAGTCGCACTGTAAAGTGGAAATGGAAATCGCACGATTTTGAAGTCACACAAGTGTAAATTGGGTCTTAAACTGAACTCCAGGCAGATTTAAAAGACACAAATGAATGCAGCTCTGTATCCATCAATACATCTTTAAATGTATCATTTATTCCAAGCAGTGTAAGTACCCAAATGTGACCCTGGTGTGAGCCTATGTACAGCGGAGCTCAGACTGAGAAAAGGAGAAGCAGCACAGGGTGCCAATCAGTAGTACTGCAGGGCAAAGATCATGCTGATAGGAGGAGAGAGCACAGCGAAAGAGAGATGAGCTCATCTGTCTGCTGCTTCTTATTTCACTGTCCAATCACGGGCTGGGGGAGGGACGAGACCTGTAAGTGTTATTGAACTGCAGCAGAAAAAAAACGGGTATTCTGCCCCTGGCAGACAGGGCTGTGGAATGTGGCAGAGCTGTGTAAATCTAAGATCTGGATGGACAGAAATACAAATCCATTGCTTGTTAAAGTGGAAGTCAGAAAATGAAGTCCTGCTGGAAGATTCCAGGCCGGCCCCTTTTGCAGGTATACAAAAATAAGTGTCTATGCTGTTTAAAATCCAATAATGTCTCAGCCTGCTTTGCACATGCTCAGTCGCTCGCTATTTTTAGGCAATATGTTGAATATGTAGAGGCCGATCTGCTGACAGCCTAAAGATTTACTGCTGCTCAGGGGCTCCAGGAAAATGGCCGCCTCCAACAAGAAGAATCAGGAACAATGCTGGAGGCAAGTTACAGCACACGTTCATTTTGGTAACATAATTATTAATTTGGAACGTACACTCAATGGCCACTTTATTAGGTACACCAAATTGCTAATCAGCCAATCACAGGGCAGCAACTCAATGCATTTAGGCATCTAGACGCGGTGAAGACGACTTGCTGAACTTCAAACTGAGCATTAGAATGGGGGAAGAAAGGGGATTGAAGTGACTTTGAGAGTGGCGTGGTTGTTGGTGGCAGACGGGCCGGTCTGAGTATTTCTGGGATTTTCACACACAACCATCTCTCGGGATTACAGAGAATGGAGGGAAAAAAAAAGAAAAGAGAGAAACTATCCAGTGAGCGGAAGTTGTGTGGAGGAAAATGCCTTGTTGAGGTCAGAGGAGAATGGGCAGACTGGTTCTAGATGATAGAAAGGCAACAGTAACTCAAAAACCCCTCATTACACCCAAGGTATGCAGAATAACATCTCTGAACACACAACACATCCAAACTTGAAGCAGATGGGCTACAGCAGCAGAAGACCACACCGGGTGCCACTTCTGTCAGCTAAGAACAGGAAACTGAGGCTACAATTGGCACAGGATCACCAAACTTGGACAATAGAAGATTGGAAAAACGTTGCCGGTGCCGATGAGTCTGGATTTCAGCTGTGACATTCAGATGGTGGGGTCAGAATTTGGCGCAAGGATCCATCCTGCCTTCTATCACCGGTTCAGGCTGGTGGTGGGGGTGTAATGGTGGGGGGGATATTTTCTTGGCACACTTTGGGCCCCTTAGTACCCACTGACCATCGTTTAAACCCCACAACCTACCTGAGTATTGTTACTGACCATGTCCATCCCTTTATGACTACAGTGTCCCCCATCTTCTGATGGCTCCTTCCAGCAGGATAATGCACCATGTCACAAAGCTCCAATCATCTCACCACTGGACAATGAGGTCACTGTCCTCCAATGGCCTCCACACTCACCACATCTCATCCAATAGAACACCTTTGGGATGTGGTGGAACGGGAGATCGGCATCATGGATGTGCAGCCGACAAATCTGCAGCAACCGTGTGATGTTATCATGTCACTATGGAGGAAAATCTCTGAGGAACGTTTCCAACACCTTGTTGTATCTCTGCCACCAAGAATGAAGGCAGTTCTGAAGGCCAAGGGGGTGCAGAACATGATTATTATTATCGGGGTGTCGGGGGAGAAGTTCCTCTCTATCGGTGTATTTAGCGGTGGCCTGGAGTTCAGTGTCCGGAGTCTTCTCTACACTCACACTGGGGGATCATCTTGGAAAGACCGGCGTGACCCACCAGCAGACAGCGGGAGGAAGTCTGAGAACCCCAGGAAAACACGGCGAGAAGCTGGGAGCCAATGAGCTGCGGCCCCCCGGCGCTGGACCGACACATAGTAACCAATCAGTCGCCACGCCGCAGATTTAGGAAAAACGAAAATAAATCCCCGCCGTCCACAACTGTTACCCCGCTTGTCGTCCGCGACGCGCCGGAAGAATGAGAGCTGGAATCTGATTGGCCACATGGACAATCCCTCCCTTCTCCCCTCCCCCCCCCCCCCCCCCAGTTTATAGAAACGACTTCTGCTCTCTTTTTTATTTTTGGGGCTTTTTAACTTAATGAGAAATCATCACGGTGTAAATTATGCAACAATGTATCATACGGCCTTTCATGAGACGCTGCGGTGCGGAGGAGCCTGTGGCTGGATGCGTCACGTGCTGACTTACCACCGCGAGGTAAGTGGTTTGGTGGCTGCGGCTTGTATCCTTCTACACAAGTCAGATAATTCATGAGCGATACGTACTGGGGGCCACTTCACACCACAGAAACAGCGCCATCCGGAGGCCTTCCAGGTGCTTTTTCATGCGTTTCGGTGCATTTTTGGTACGATTTTAGGGCCACTTCACACCAAAGAAACGCAATCCGGAGGCCTTCCAGGTGCTTTTTTGATGCGTTCCAGTGCGTTTTTTCCTTCCCTCTTTTTTATTACCCTTAGATAAGGGCAAGTGCGGTTTTGGTGCGTTTCAGTGCGTTTTTGGTGCGTTTCAGTGCGTTTTTGGTGCATTTAGGTGCATTCCAGTGCGTTTTTGGTGCGTTTCAGTGCATTTTTGGTGCATTTAGGTGCGTTTCAGTGCGTTTTTGGTGCATTTAGGTGCGTTCCAGTGCGTTTTTGGTGCGTTTCAGTGCATTTTTGGTGCATTTAGGTGCGTTTCAGTGCATTTTTGGTGCATTTAGGTGCGTTCCGGTGCGTTTTTGGTGCATTTAGGTGCGTTCCGGTGCGTTTTTGGTGCGTTTTTTTTTACATCGTTCCTGTTCCAGAAAAAAAAGTAGAACATGCTGCATTTTACCTGCACTGGAACGCTGTAACACGCATCAAAAACGCACCGGAACACACCTAAATGCACCAAAAACGCACTGGAACATAATTGTCATTATCTAAGGTTAATAAAAAAGAGAGGAGAAAAAAAAGCACTGGGCTGCATTAAGGGTCAGTTCACACCACATGCAGTCCAGTGCGTTTTTTTTTCTGCATCAAAAACGCATGGAAAGTAGGTTATATGGTTTTCAATGGCAAAGTTCACACCAGTGCGTTCCAGTTCCAGTACCTGCACTGGACTGTACTGGAACGCTGTAAAACGCATCAAAAACGCATCAAAAACGCACCGGAACACACTTCCAGTTCACCCCATAGAAACGCAATCCGAATGTTTTCCAGGTTCTTTTTTCGCATGCGCGTTTTTGACGCGTTCCAGTGCGTTTTTTCCTCCCCTCTTTTTTATTAACCTTAGATAAGGTCATGTGTGTTCCAGTGCGTTTTTGGTGCATTTAGGTGCGTTTCAGTGCGTTTTTTTTCTCCCCTCTTTTTTATTAACCTTAGATAAGGTCATGTGCATTCCAGTGCGTTTTTGGTGCATTTAGGTGCGTTCCGGTGCATTTAGGTGCGTTCCAGTGCTTTTTGGTGCATTCCAGTGCGTTTTTGGTGCATTTAGGTGCGTTCCGGTGCATTTAGGTGCGTTCCAGTGCTTTTTTGGTGCATTCCAGTGCGTTTTTGGCGCATTTAGGTGCGTTCCAGTGCGTTTTTGGTGCATTCCAGTGCGTTTTTGGTGCATTTAGGTGCGTTTCAGTGCGTTTTTGGTGCATTCCAGTGCGTTTTTGGTGCATTTAGGTGCGTTTCAGTGCGTTTTTGGTGCATTTAGGTGCGTTTCAGTGCGTTTTTTTTCTCCCCTCTTTTTTATTAACCTTAGATAAGGTCATGTGCGTTTCAGTGCGTTTTTGGTGCATTTAGGTGCGTTTCAGTGCGTTTTTTTTCTCCCCTCTTTTTTATTAACCTTAGATAAGGTCATGTGCATTCCAGTGCGTTTTTGGTGCATTTAGGTGCGTTCCGGTGCATTTAGGTGCGTTCCAGTGCTTTTTTGGTGCATTCCAGTGCGTTTTTGGCGCATTTAGGTGCGTTCCAGTGCATTTTTGGTGCATTTAGGTGCGTTTCAGTGCGTTTTTGGTGCATTCCAGTGCGTTTTTGGTGCATTTAGGTGTGTTCCGGTGCATTTAGGTGCGTTCCAGTGCTTTTTTGGTGCATTCCAGTGCGTTTTTGGCGCATTTAGGTGCGTTCCAGTGCATTTTTGGTGCATTCCAGTGCGTTTTTGGTGCATTTAGATGCGTTTCAGTGCGTTTTTGGTGCATTCCAGTGCGTTTTTGGTGCATTTAGGTGCGTTTCAGTGCGTTTTTTTTCTCCCCTCTTTTTTATTAACCTTAGATAAGGTCATGTGCGTTCCAGTGCGTTTTTGGTCCATTTAGGTGCGTTCCGGTGCATTTAGGTGCGTTCCAGTGCTTTTTTGGTGCATTCCAGTGCGTTTTTGGTGCGTTCCAGTGCTTTTTTGGTGCATTCCAGTGCATTTTTGGTGCATTTAGGTGCGTTCCGGTGCATTTAAGTGCGTTCCAGTGCGTTTTTGGTGCATTCCAGTGCGTTTTTGGTGCATTTAGGTGCGTTTCAGTGCGTTTTTTTCTCCCCTCTTATTAACCTTAGATAAGGTCAGTGCGTTTTTTGTGCATTTAGGTGCGTTCCAGTGCTTTTTTGGTGCATTTAGGTGCGTTCCAGTGCTTTTTTGGTGCATTCCAGTGCGTTTTTGGTGCATTCCAGTGCGTTCCGGTGCATTTAGGTGCGTTCCAGTGCGTTTTTGGTGCATTCCAGTGCGTTTTTGGTGCATTTAGGTGCGTTTCAGTGCGTTTTTGATGCATTTAGGTGCGTTTCAGTGCGTTTTTGGTGCATTTAGGTGCGTTTCAGTGCGTTTTTTTCTCCCCTCTTTTTTATTAACCTTAGATAAGGGTAAGTGCATTCCAGTGCGTTTTTGGTGCATTTAGGTGCGTTCCGGTGCGTTTCTGGTGTGTTTTTTTTTACATCGTTCCTGTTCCAGAAAAAAAGTAGAACATGCTGCATTTTACCTGCACTGGAACGCTGTAACACGCATCAAAAACGCACCGGAACACACCTAAATGCACCAAAAACGCACTGGAACATAATTGTCATTATCTAAGGTTAATAAAAAAGAGAGGAGAAAAAAAAGCACTGGGCTGCATTAAGGGTCAGTTCACACCACATGCAGTCCAGTGCGTTTTTTTTTCTGCATCAAAAACGCATGGAAAGTAGGTTATATGGTTTTCAATGGCAAAGTTCACACCAGTGCGTTCCAGTTCCAGTACCTGCACTGGACTGTACTGGAACGCTGTAAAACGCATCAAAAACGCATCAAAAACGCACCGGAACACACTTCCAGTTCACCCCATAGAAACGCAATCCGAATGTTTTCCAGGTTCTTTTTTCGCATGCGCGTTTTTGACGCGTTCCAGTGCGTTTTTGGTACGTTTTTTAATGCAGCCCAGTGCTTTTTTTTTTCACCCCTCTTTTTTATCAACCTTAGATAAGGACAAGTGCGTTCCGGTGCGTTTTTGAGCGTTCCAGTACAGTCCAGTGCAGGTAAAATGCAGCCTGTTCTACTTTTTTTTTCTGAAACTGGAAGCACTGGTGTGAACTATGCCATTGAAAACCATATAACCAACTTTCCATGCGTTTTTGATACAGAAAAAAACGCACTGGGCTGCATGTGGTGTGAACGGGCCCTTAAAACGTAACTCCACTTTCAAAAGAAAAAAAATTTGCAAATAAAAAAAATGTAAAAAAAAATAAAACGACAAAATAATAATATGGGGTATAAATTGCTACACAAGTCCTTTTGTAATTGAATGTTATTAAAAATGTCCTTTTTCTGTTTCAATCTGCAGCCGCTGTCGTTTTCTGTAAAATGCAATATGGCCACCAGGAGGCGCTCTGAACACAGATGGTATAGACCCCCCCCAGAAATGTCCTTTCCTGCTTGTGTGATTGGCTCACTGATTTTCCCAGAAGTCTGCACTAAGACACAAGTCAGATTTTGGGCATCCCCTGCAACAAGAATGTCATTTTTTGGTGAGATACTCCCAAAGGGAAATCACGTCTAAAGGGATGCAGCTCCTGCCACTTTCCTCATTGGAGCCCTGCAGGTGCAGAAGCTGATTGATAATTATAAAGTCGCTCCCGTTCACAAGGACACAGAGGAAACAAACAGCTATTTCTTCAGAATAACAAAAGGTCGGAATCTGCAACGAAGTTTGTTAAAATCCCCGCAATGTATAGAGATCACCCGAGGGGGGAGGGGTTTATTTTATCAACAAAATTGGAGTTACTCTTTAAAGTTCAACTAAACACAGGTCATGTCTATCACACTGACAACTGTGATCAATGCCACGGCGTGCCGCCTTCACAGCATTATGTGTCTGCCTCTCCATTGCATATTACAGGGGCCTCCAAACCCTCCAAACAAAAGGCCAGTTTACTGTCCTTCAGGCTTAGGGAGGGCCAGACTGTGGCCAGTGAGAGTAAACAATGCCCCATCATTGGTATCTGTGGGAGGAATAGTGCCCCATCATTGGTATCAGTGGGAGGAATAGTGCCCCATCATTGGTGTCAGTGGGAGGAATAGTGCCCCATCATTGGTGTCAGTGGGAGGAATAGTGCCCCATCATTGGTGTCAGTGGGAGGAATAGTGCCCCATCATTGGTGTCAGTGGGAGGAATAGTGCCCCATCATTGGTATCTGTGGGAGGAATAGTGCCCCATCATTGGTGTCAGTGGGAGGAATAGTGCCCCGCCCATCATTGGAGCACAGGTGTGTCAGGAGGAAGGTGCCTCTGAAGCTGCTCTGTGAGAAGGGAGTGGTGGTGAAATCTCTCCCAGCTCCCTGGCCCCCTTTCTGGGGAGGCCATGGAGGGCAGCAGGGCCTCTCCTGCTGGAGGCTCCCAGCCATCTCCTGGGCCATCAGGTGAACTGCCTGCCTCTGCACAAGCCGATCTCTCTGCCCCTGGTGAGGATGAAGGCTCGGAGGCCATTCGGGAGCGAGTGGTGGCCGGGATTAAGGTCCTGAACAGGGAGAGGGACAAGCTCTACAAGCTGAGAGCGGAGTTGAAGCGCCTGCGAAGGCAACGTGAGGGCTTACACAGCCAGAAACGGGGATCCATGGATCCGGAAATCCAGCTGGCCAAGATCTGTGTGGATCATCAGGAGACCATTGTGGCCATGATGGAAGGCAGAGATGGGCCCTTTAAAGAAAAATTTTGTAACGACAAAAGGTTTGGAAGGGTGACAAAGATGGAGGTGGAGGAGGAGGAGACCCCCAGTTCTGACCCCCTGCCCCCCCAGGGAGAGGTAAGCAGCCCCAGGCCTTCCCAAGATTCAGGAGGTATGCTGAGGGCCATCCAGGTAATGGAGTCTCCTATGCGGGGGGATCAGATGGTGTTTAATGAGGAAGACATTACTGATGATGTACCTGATAAAGTGAAGCCTGCTAAGTCCCATGTTGTGGATAAAGCTGTTTTTGTACCATCTAGCATCATGACTGATAATGTGCCTAATGACAATCAGGCTGCTAGTCCTGTATGCAGCAATGTTGTGCCTGCTGAGGCTGCAATGCAGCAAGAGTTACATTTAAAAAATGTCATTTCTGTGGATGGACTGCAAGTGTCAGAACAGCCCATTAACCCTTCTTTGGCTGAGTCCAAAGCTGTTTGCCCCACTGCTGCTGAGGACTCTACAGTGCAGCATCAGGAGACAACTGGTATTGCAGCCACTGTGACTATTCCTGATGGGAATTTGAATAGTTCTGTGACTGATAACAATCACCCCAGTACCAGTGTGATGAACAATCGTCCTGCTACAGATCCTGCCAATTCAGTTCATACAGTTGATAATAATAATAATAATATACAGAGTGATGTGACTTCAGTGTGGGCCCTTGGCCCTGATAAACCTACATTTTCACAGGCGGTACACTCTGCTCCTGGTAGTCCCGCTCCCAAGCGGGGTTTTCCACTGCAAGCTGCCACCTTGAGCACCCCAAGATCTGGTCTTGGGTCTCTGGCTTCTGCTGGGGGTCCAAGACGTAATGTAGTTATTCTGAAATGGGAAGGTGGTGCCATCCCTCCAGCACGGCGTGCAGTGGTGGACTTGATATTGGAGATGGGTTTTGGTGCAAATGACCTGTATGCCTTTATACACGTAGCTGGGACAAGGGACTATACGGTTAGTTTCACCAGGCCAGAGGGTCTTGACCTGTTCTGGGAGCGATATGAGGCTCGGTGCAGGTCAAGACCTGAATGGGAAGGTCTGGTCCCAGTTGCGGTTTCTCAGAGGTCAACAGTAAAAAAAATAACCATTATCCTGACCAATGAGAGTGTTCCTGCTCGGGATCTAGAGGTCTGGTTAAGGAACTATGGGGAAGTTTTGACCAAACCTAATAAAATCCATGATGAGCGTAACATCTGGACTGGGGGATGGTCGGTAACAGTCAGGTTGGCCAGGGATGGGAATGTTGTCCGTCACTTGCCCTCCTCAGCTTTCATAGGGAGGGATAGGATGACTGTTTTCTACCCTGGTCAGTCGAAGCTGTGTCACCGCTGTGGAGAAAAGGGGCACTTGAGCTCCTCCTGTTCAGCCTTGATGTGTTCAGTGTGTCGGGGTCAGGGTCATATGGCTAAGGACTGCACCAGGATGATCAGGTGCAACCTGTGCCTGCGCCTTGGCCACCCCTACAGCAGGTGTCCTGAAGCCTGGCACAATATGGAGAAGGAGGTAGTAGAGGACATGTCAAGGCTGGACAGGATGGAGGGTGAGACCCCTGGTGTACCATCCTCCTCTGCGGTGACCCCCTCCCCTGGTCCTGCTCAGGATCCCTCTCCAGTTCCTGTGGCCACCCCTCCTGTGTCTGTAAGTACTCCTTCTGTTTCTGTCTCTGTGTCCCCCCAGCCTACTGTACCCTCTCCTCTTGTGTCGGAACCTTCCAAGTCTGTGCCCCCCGAGTCTGTTACCCCCCAGGAGTCTACCCCTCCCGAGTCTGACTTAAAGGGATCACCCCCCCCCACCAGCGTGTACTAAAAAGGGCGCCCCTTCCTCTGTAAAGAAGTCTTGTGGAAAAACTTTAAAGAAAAAAATAAGAGATGAGGGCATCTCTGAGGCTGACCTGCGGTACCTGGAGGAGAGAAGGAAGGTTGGGAGGCGGAAGAGGCAGGCGGTGAGGACGGAACGGGGACGGGAAGCTCCGGTTCCTGTCTCCAGCCGTCATAGGTCCTCCAAGTGGGATATTTCTTCATCTGGAGCTTCTTCTGAAAGAAGTTCCGATTCTGAAATGGACTTTGAGGCGGCCTCTAGAAAGAGAGAGGCTTCTGGTGATGAGCAGCAGAGGGGAGCTAAGAAGCAATCCACCCAATAACCCAAATGGCGGTTCCCCCTCCGTTAAAAGTGGTGACAATTAATGTCGCCAGCATTAAGTCAGTAAGAGCTCGTTCTATGGCCTTCTTTTTGTTCAGCCAATTAGATGCTGAAATTTTATTTTTGCAAGAGACTAGGCTCACCTCCTTGGCAGATATTCATATGGCCAAGAGAGAGTGGAGGTATGGTCCATCTTACTGGTCTCTTGCGGCCGAGCCTTACGGCGGTGTGGCGGTGTTGTTTAAAACCGGCATGGTAACTGTCCGGCGGGTTATTGAGGTGGAGATTGGGAGATGTATGGTCTTAGACGTCCTTGTGGGAGGGCAGGACCTGCGCCTAATCAATGTTTATGGGCCGCACACAAAGTGGGACAGGAAATGTCTTTTTACAAGGATCAAGCCATTTCTTTTTACATCCCGGCAAGTGGCCTTTGGAGGTGACTTTAATACAGTAACTAGGCCCAAGGACAGGAAGGACTTCAAGAACAGGCTGGGATATGATAGCGTTTTTTTAAATAGTATGGTTAGGGATGCTGGTCTTGTGGATGTGCACATTAAGCACCTCCCAGATGACACCGGGTTCACTTTTCATCGTGGTAATAGTCAGAGTAGGATAGATAGGTTTTTTTTTGAAGGAGGCCTCTGCTTTCTCGCCCCCAGTGGTGCAGGCAGTAGAGTTCTCTGATCACTGTATGCTATCTGTGGTACTGAATGCTTCAGACGCCCCTCAGAGGGGCAAGGGCATCTGGAGATTAAATTCGACACTACTCAAGGAAGAACATATTAGACAATCCTTTGAGGAATTCTTTCAGGCACAGGTGACCATCCTGGACTTTTGTAGCAGCAAGGCTGAGTGGTGGGAGCTGACCAAAAAGAGGATCGCTGGATTCTTCAGGGGCCTAGCCAATAGAAATCAGTTTAATAAATACATGACCTACCAACGTTTACGGAGGAAGCTGGATATTCTTGTTTCGAGAGGAGGAGATCCTGGGGCAATCTCCGAAGTGAAACTCCTTCTCAGGAAGTGTCAATATGACCGGCATGCCTCTTTGGTTCTGGAGAGGGACTATGGGAAGTACCACTCGCCTGACCCTTACCAGAACTGCAAACAAGGTGTAGCTGTTAAAACGGTCGTTGGCCTTAAGGGCAGTACAGGTTCCTTGACAAAGTCCAGGTCAGGGATTCTGGAGGTCATGAGGTCCTTTTATGCCGACCTTCTTGGGAGGAAAGAGCTTGATCGTGACAAGATGGAAAGCTTTTTGGACTCTACTCCAGGTCTAAATGGTGGAGATGTTCCATTGATGAATTTGACAGAGGAGATCACAGTCGAAGAGGTGATGAGGGCAATTGAACAGCTTGCCATCAAAAAGTCGCCTGGACCGGATGGCTTGACGGCTGAGTTTTACAAAGCCTTTAAGTCTATTCTGGCCCCGCATTTGGTAGAGGTTTTTAACAGTTGCCTTGCTGAGGGGGTGCTTTCCCCTTCCATGAGGCACTCGGCTGTGATTCTTCTTTCAAAAGGTAAAGATCCTTCGATATTTGAGAATTGGCGCCCCATCAGCCTTCTTAATGTCGATAGAAAGATACTGGCAAAGAGATTTTTCTGGCGCCTATCGTCAGTGGCAGAGTCTTTGCTTTCTCGCCATCAGCACTGTTCGGTCCAGGGTAGGAGCACCTTCACAGCGGTTTTAGCTGTCCGGGAGGCCTTGGAGCGGTGCAGGGCTGCAGGCTGGGGAAAGTATTTGCTGACATTGGATCAGGCAAAGGCTTTTGATCGTGTTAACCATGAGTACCTGTGGTTGCTCCTTAGTAAGTACGGTCTGCCGGGTGGTTTTGTCGATTGGCTGAAAGTCTTGTATAAGGGGGCAGAAAGCTTCCCTCTTGTTAATGGTTGGGTTGGACAGTCCTTTGGGGTTGGCTCCGGGGTGCGCCAGGGTTGTCCCCTGAGTCCCCTGCTCTATGTGTTTGCAATCGACCCCTTCATCAGGAGGCTAGAGAGCGGCATGTTGTGTGGGGTACCAGTGGGGCTCCCGGGTGAGCCGCCATTGAGGGTTGTTGCCTATGCAGACGATGTGTCGGTGATTGTCACTGGGACGGATGAAGCGGAGGAGGTGGTCTCTCTGACATCACGGTATTCTGAAGCATTAGGCTCCAAGATCAATCAGGAAAAGACTGAAGTTTTCTGGATGGGAAAGGATGGTGAGGGTTTTGATCTCCCGGACACCTTTCCAGTGCCCCAGGAAAGAATTAAGATACTAGGCATTGAATTTGGACCCGGCGATTATGGCCTCAAAAACTGGGAAGGCAGACTGGAAATTGCCAATACTAAGGTGGTCAGCTGGAAGAGATGGAAGTTATCTATGAGGGAAAGGGTTGATCTGATTAAGACTTACCTGATTCCGATCTTCTTGTATGTCAGCTTTGTCTGCATCTTGCCAGTGTCTCTCTATGCTAGGGTCAGTAGTGTGTTCTTCCAGATGCTGTGGGGGAACAGACTGAACCCCATCAAGAGGAATGTCACCTACCTATCCAGGAGGGAGGGTGGCTTAGGTATGGTCAACCCAGTTCTTTTCTTTTCACTGCTATTTCTAAAGTTTAACATTGGTAATATGCTTGCAGTGGAACCTCCTGGATGGGTAGGCATATTTAGATCTTGGTTTAGGCCTTTTCTACGACTTTGGGAAGAAGGTGGCCAAGTGAAGAATCGCAGGGGTCATCGTGGTCAGCTACCAGCCTATGTCGCTCCGTGCCTGAAGTTACTGCGGCAGTGGCGATTGTCGGCTGAAGATCTCAGATCGGTTCCAAGGAAAGTCCTTATGAGTCGAGTCTTGAGCGAAGTCTTTCATGACCCACTGGCCTTAAGGGATTGCCCGGGCCCAGTTTTGAGGGCGGGGTTAAGACTGATTAATTTGGATAGAGTACCCCCTAAATTTAGGGATCTGGCCTGGTTGTGCTTCCATGGGAAGCTCTATGTTCGGGGCAATTTGAAATTCCGCAGTGGGATGGATCGTAGCTGTCCTCGGGAGGAGTGTGCAGATGAGGAGGAGACTATGGATCATTTTCTGCTTCATTGCCCTTTTAACATAGAGGTGTACAAACAGGTGGGGCGGGCCCTCGGTGTCCCTTTCCTCTCCAGGCTGGGTTATGCTGAGTGGGTGTACGGAGCATTCAATACCGGTGGAGTTTTTTGTTTGGATACACTTTTTTTAGTTAGCCTAGTAGTCCGTTATTTCACCTGGAACGCACGGTGTCAGGTCAGCATTCGGCAAAAACTCCTTCCTGTTGAGGTGGTGGTGTGTGACATTTTGCATGAGGTGGGGAAGATTCGGGAGCTTGAGAGAGACAAGCGGGGTCAGGGGGCTTGGTTGAAGGCGTGGAGGGGTTTCAAGCCTCCCTGACTGCCAGGAGTCTCTTTCCCGGGTGTGGCTGTCTGTCTCTTATCACCCTAGATTATCAGTATTTTTGATAAATGGCTGAGTACATAGGTGATGGGTTGTGCCTCTTAGGCCCTCTCTGCTGCTTTATGTAGATAGTTGTCTAGGGATGTTTTGGTAGTGGATTATGTATATATTGTATATATTCTGAACATGGATGTGTATTCCTTTGTTTTCTGTTGAAGTTTTGTACCATGGTTTTGTTTTTTACTTTTGTATAAAATTGGTTGCTTGATTCTTTTCAATAAAAGATCAATAGTGCCCCATCATTGGTGTCAAGGGGAGGAATAGTGCCCCATTATTGGTATCAGTGGAAGGAATAGTGCCCCATCATTGGTGTCAGTGGGAGGAATAGTGCCCCATCATTGGTATCAGTGGGAGGAATAGTGCCCCATCATTGGTATCAGTGGGAGGAATGGTGCCCCATCATTGGTATCAGTGGGAGGAATGGTGCCCCATCATTGGTATCAGTGGGAGGAATGGTGCCCCATCATTGGTATCAGTGGGAGGAATGGTGCCCCATCATTGGTAGCAGTGGGAGGAATAGTGCCCCATCATTGGTATCAGTGGGAGGAATAGTGCCCCATTATTGGTAACAGTGGGAGGAATAGTGCCCCATTATGGGTATCAGTGGAAGGAATAGTGCCCCATCATTGGTGTCAGTGGGAGGAATAGTGCCCCATCATTGGTATCAGTGGGAGGAATGGTGCCCCATCATTGGTATCAGTGGGAGGAATGGTGCCCCATCATTGGTATCAGTGGGAGGAATGGTGCCCCATCATTGGTATCAGTGGGAGGAATGGTGCCCCATCATTGGTATCAGTGGGAGGAATGGTGCCCCATCAATGGTATCAGTGGGAGGAATGGTGCCCCATCATTGGTAGCAGTGGGAGGAATAGTGCCCCATCATTGGTATTAGTGGGAGGAATAGTGCCCCATCATTGGTAACAGTGGGAGGAATAGTGCCCCATCATTGGTATCAGTGGGAGGAATAGTGCCCCATTATGGGTATCAGTGGAAGGAATAGTGCCCCATCATTGGTGTCAGTGGGAGGAATAGTGCCCCATTATTGGTATCAGTGGGAGGAATAGTGCCCCATTATGGGTATCGGTGGGAGGAATAGTGCCCCATTATTGGTATCAGTGGGAGGAATAGTGCCCCATTATTGGTATCAGTGGGAGGAATAGTGCTCCATTATTGGTATCAGTGGGAGGAATAGTGCCCCATTATGGGTATCGGTGGGAGGAATAGTTCCCCATGATTGGTGACCACCAATGTAAGGGACGTTCTTCCTAATGGCAAGAAAGGTTGAGAGAGGCTGCACTTTGCACATGATGGAGAAGGTTGGTTGTGTGCAGAGGGAAGCGGCGCCTCTACAGAAGTGCCGCTCAGTGGGGCCCAAAGCCCTGCAGCACATCAGTGCACATGCAGAATCGGGGAAGGGGGCGGGGCAACATACAAATCATTCTCACCAAGGAAAGAAATGTGGAAGTGCTGCTTTGCTACACAAAACTGACATTTCTCCAAAGCTGCAAAAAGTTAGAAGAAAAATGAGAAAGCTGCAGAAACTCGGAGCCGACCAACTCCACAGTTCCCAATAGGGAGGTTCCCGCCAATAAGACGGAGTCAGACCCTCAAAATAATAAATAAATAATTTATTCCTTTCTACAAAATCCCAAAAGTAAAGATCTTACAGGAATTCATTTTCCTCTATCTGACATTAGTAATGTACAAAGGGGTTCCACCCCCCCCCCCCCCCCGCATCCAGATTATCTCATATAATAAAGACATTCTATCCATATGGGTTTACTATGCTGAGCAAATTTACTAATCAGCTGATTTAGTACCATCTCTTGTATCATGTCTGCAGTCTCTGACCTTCTCTTGTATCATGTCTGCAGTCTCTGACCATCTCTTGTATCATGTCTGCAGTCTCTGACCTTCTCTTGTATTATGTCTGCAGTCTCTGACCTTCTCTTGTATTATGTCTGCAGTCTCTGACCATCTCTTGTATCATGTCTGCAGTCTCTGACCATCTCCTGTATCATGTCTGCAGTCTCTGGCCATCTCCTGTATCATGTCTGCAGTCTCTGAACATCTCTTGTATCATATCTGCAGTCTCTGATCATCTCTTGTATCATGTGCACAGTCTCTGATCATCTCTTGTATCATGTGCACAGTCTCTGACTATCTCATGAATCATGTCTGCAGTCTCTGGCCATCTCCTGTATCATGTCTGCAGTCTCTGGCCATCTCCTGTATCATGTCTGCAGTCTCTGGCCATCTCTTGTATCATGTCTGCAGTCTCTGAACATCTCTTGTATCATATCTGCAGTCTCTGATCATCTCTTGTATCATGTGCACAGTCTCTGACTATCTCATGAATCATATCTGTAGTCTCTGACCATCTCCTGTATCATGTCTGCAGTCTCTGGCCATCTCCTGTATCATGTCTGCAGTCTCTGGCCATCTCTTGCATCATGTCTGCAGTCTCTGACTATCTCTTGTATCATGTAATATGAATATGATTATATCCTGTTGTGTTTCTGCAGTCTCTGAATATTCACTGAGTTTTATGTTGGGCCCTTTGGTGATGACGAGGGCCGCACTCGAGGCCCCCGTATGAAAAAAGTTGACCACCACTGGCTTACTCTTTGTATCTACAGGTAACAGCATAAAATGAAATTCTTTAAAAACCAAGATGGAGCGGAGTGTAACCCTCGGCCTTGTATCCGCTCCAATAGAGCCTTATAAACAACCTCGTAGAAGGAAGAGATTCATGGAAGCTCCATGGGCTGTTTATATAAATGACTGTGAAGGATTCTGGGACGTGTCATATACTGCGCTGCACAGATCAGATGGAGGACAGAGCGGAGGATCGGGGGAAGGGAATGGTTGAGTCATTGATGACTTTCTGTGGCCAAGGAGTGATAAGGGAACTCACTAGTGGTTGTATCCCACATCCTCCCACATCCACTTCTATAGACAAGTTCATGAACGTCTTCTGTGTAAGAGATCCGTATACTCCCAATGATGAAATACGGGAAAGTGGGACAAAGTTCCTGCACTGAGGGAAGGCTTATATCACTGGCGGCCAACTTTCTTGATATTGGGAACCTCGAGCGCGGCCCCTGACATCACCGAAGGGACGCACATAAAATTCAGTAAATATTCATTATCAGAGAATGCAGACATGATACAGAAGATGGCCAGAGACTGCAGACATGATACAGAAGATGGTCAGAGACTGCAGACATGATACAGAAGATGGTCAGAGACTGCATACATGATACAAGAGAGGGTCAGAGACTACAGACATGATACAGGAGATGGTCAGAGACTGCAGACATGATACAGAAGATGGTCAGAGACTACAGACATGATACAAGAGAGGGTCAGAGACTGCAGACATGATACAAGAGAGGGTCAGAGACTGCAGACATGATACAGGAGATGGTCAGAGACTGCAGACATGATACAAGAGATGGTCAGAGACTACAGACATGATACAAGAGATGGTCAGAGACTGCAGACATGATACAGGAGATGGTCAGAGACTGCAGACATAATACAAGAGATGGTCAGAGACTGCAGACATGATACAAGAGATGGTCAGAGACTATGGGCATGATACAAGAGATGGTCAGGGACTGTAGACATGATACAAGAGATGGTCAGGGACTGTAGACATGATACAAGAGATGGTCAGGGACTGTAGACATGATACAAGAGATGGTCAGGGACTACAGACATGATACAAGAGATGGTCAGAGACTGCAGACATGATGCAGGAGATGGTCAGAGACTGCAGGCATGATGCAGGAGATGGTCAGAAATGGTGGACATGGTATAGGAGACTGTTACAGGAGACTGCTAGAAATCACTACTATAAAAGAGCAATAGGGAAACACAGATTAGTGTCTACAGGGGCCCCAAGGGCTGCACAAAAAGTGCCAAAGGGCCACAGGTCAGGCATCAAGGGCCTAAAGCAATACCCCCTGATACACACATATAAATATGTTTCTATAAGAGAAAAAGGCTTCCTGGGAATCGCTGGTTGTATGAGGCAGGTCTTTAGGGCTCACGCACAGATGTTTTCAGGTACAGAAAAGTTTGTCATGTAGGGGGTAATTGTGGGGTTTACCAATGAAAATACTGACCGTGATAAAACCCCTCTGAGGTTCTCGGATGTAACCTGCGATGGCCCCATCTGCAGGTGTGAAGGGGCCCTTAAGCTGTAGGTTTGTATGCCTTCCAAACAAACCAATGATGTCCTCCTACCTCTGTCTTCCCACCTCTACGAAATATTCAAGTGAAGTCACTTCTGGCAGACCAGTGCCAAAGGAGCCCAGTGAGTAGAGCCCCCATCTAGGATCAGAACCATTCTGAAGTCAGCAAGGTCATCTGATATTTATAAAAACCCAATGGCAGTGACGTCTCCTCAATGTGGGGTCCTCCTAGGAGGACCCCCTGACTGCGCACATTGGAGATTTCTAGCTGTAGGACCTCTGCGGAATCTTCCCCAGTGGCCCTTAAGGTTTGAGATATACATCGCACGACAACGTAGTATCTCGGCAGCATAACGCTGGGGGATTCTAGAGGAACCATACCGACTGCCGCATGTGGGAACTGTCAATGCTCAATCCGGACTGGAATGTCAAGCTGATGCTGCCCTTTTAAGGTCGGGGAATCTTGCCACTGTACAAACAAAATTAAACGAAAGGGCGCAAACGCATTATCAACAACTCTTTATTAAAGGATAAAAAAAGAGTGAATACCGTATATACTCGAGTATAAGCCGACCCGAATATAGGCCGAGGCACCTAATTTTACCACAAAAAACTGGGAAAACTTACTGACTCGAGTATAAGCCTAGGGTGTCCATCTGCATGCCTCACTGCGCCTCACTGCGCCCATGCCTCACTGTGCCCATGCCTCACTGCGCCCATGCCTCACTGCGCCCATGCCTCACTGCGCCCATGCCTCACTGCGCCCATGCCCCACTGCGCCCATGCCCCACTGCGCCCATGCCCCACTGCGCCCATGCCTCACTGCGCCCATGCCTCACTGCGCCCATGCCTCACTGTGCCCATGCCTCACTGCACCCATGCCTCACTGCACCCATGCCCAGTGGCGTATCTAGGGTATGGCAAGCCATAGCAAGTGTCATGGGCGCTACATGAAGGGGGTGCTAGTGAGCAGGGAATCCAGCATTAAAGTTCTTCACTGAAGTTAAAACTAGAGCTTTTTAAACTTCTCCCCGTTCCTACTTGCTTATGGGGAGAAGCAATTACAGTTTCCTGGGTCCCATCAGGTCAAAATAGGGGCCCAGGAAGTGAGCGTAAAGGAGGGACTTTTTCTTCATTTTCGGGGCGCATGTACATAAAGCCGCCCCGCTACTCAAATAGTCCCAGCTCATTGGCGGAGTGATTCTCTGCCCTGCTCCCGTCCTCAGGTGCTGAGATGCGAGTGCTGTGCTTCTGACAAGTAACAGCCGGAGGGGGGGCGTGGCTGCATGTGCTGAGCTCCACACAGATTGGCAGTGGAGACTGTCAGTCTGCAGTGTGTCCTGTGCAGGGTGTCCTGTGCAGTGTGTCCTGTGCAGTGTGTCCTGTGCAGTGTGTCCTGTGCAGTGTGTCCTGTGCAGTGTGTCCTGAGCAGTGTGTCCTGAGCAGTGTGTCCTGTGCAGGGTGTCCTGTGCAGTGTGTCCTGTGCAGGGTGTCCTGAGCAGTGTGTCCTGAGCAGTGTGTCCTGTGCAGTGTGTCCTGTGCAGTGTGTCCTGTGCAGTGTGTCCTGTGCAGTGTGTCCTGTGCAGGGTGTCCTGTGCAGGGTGTCCTGTGCAGGGTGTCCTGTGCAGTGTGTCCTGTGCAGTGTGTCCTGTGCAGTGTGTCCTGTGCAGGGTGTCCTGTGCAGGGTGTCCTGTGCAGGGTGTCCTGTGCAGGGTGTCCTGGGCTGCTGGAGAAAAGTTATAGAAGCTGCCTGTGCAGGGAGGCTGAGATCGGAGGAGGGGGAGGTAATAAAGCTGAAGTCTGGCATCCCAGCACACAGAGCAGCAGGATGGGACAAATCACAGTGATAACACTGCCCAGCTTATATGGAGCTTGGCATCCCCGGGATCCCTGTAGATGTGCCTGCTTATCACTCCCCCTCCATGGCTGAGGCTGCTCTGTGCATTGGTGAGCATCAAAGTGTTTACATAGAAAGATCCCCCCACAGATATGACTGACCTGACCCATGGGCATAGACTGGCTGGAACTCAGCTTCCTACAGGAGGAAGAAGCTATCAGGATCCTGGAGGTCCTGAAGTGAGGAGGACAGAGAGGGATAGAGACTCAGGTAGGCAGTGATAGGGTCGGTGCAGAGGATCAGAGCTCACATTCTACCTCCCTGTCTGTATGAATGCATTTCTGTTTTGTCACAGTATCATTTTTCAGAGAAGCCCCTTCCTCTCAGGCTGATGTCAGGTGGGAGACTCTGTTGCTAGTGACAACGGTTCAGTGGCAGAGAACCTTCCACCTACCTATGGAATTGCTTCCTCTCAGAATACTACAGAATGTTGATCACTAGCGATGGGAGTGATTCCAGAGGGACCAACTGGCAGCCTTGTTGCTACCCTGCAGGTGGCAGTTCACTTTGACTGGGATAAAGGCGCATGCATTAGAGGGAGGATGGTGATGGCTGAGGTCACCAAACAGGAGTTGTTAGGCCTGAAGGAGCTGAGACCGGAAGCATGTCCTAGGCCTGAGCCGGGTCACAGAGAGTGAGTTAAGCTGCTTTCACACTGGGGCACGGGCCGTCATTTTTGCAGAGGTATTACGCCGCTGGTGGGGTGATTTTAAACCCCGCTAGCGGCCGAAAAAGGGTTAAAGCCACCCGCAAAGCGCTGCAGCAGCGGCGCTTTGCCGGCAGGTCGGCCGCGCTGCCCATTCATTTCAGTGGGCAAGAGCGGTGGAGGAGCGGTATACACACCGCTCCAAAGATGCTGCTTGTAGGACATTTTTTAACGTCCTGCCAGCGCATCGCCTCAGTGTGAAAACCCTCGGGCTTTTACACTGACACTGCAGGGGAGCCATTTTTCAGGTGCTTTTTGTAGCCCAAAAGCGCCTTAAAAAATGCCCCAGTGTGAAAGGGGTCTTACTGTCAGGAGACCTGTTACCAGCCTGTGCTAGGCGCTGTGTGTCATTAATCTGATGACAAGACAAGTGACGTTATCTGTGCAGACCTGAGGAGAATGTGTTCAGGATTGACTTCACTTGCTTCAAGATCCAGGACCTGGAGACTGACACTGTGCTCTTTGAAACCTCCAAACCCTGCTCAGGTACCTGTCATGGAGGGCACCTTTCCTGGGGCAGGGGCAGGGACAGATCTCCTTCATACTTCATGTAGAACTAGAGTTGTTGGATGGAGTAAGGGAGGGTTATTGTTCCCAATTTGACATCCATTTGGCATCCATTTGGGTGCGGGTGCGTGTCCTTGAATGCACACTGTCTGTGCTCAGTGGCATTTTCCTGCACCCAAACAGATATCAAGGTGAAAGCAGGGGCTGTGTTCATGCAGCTGCTGCATCCCAATTGATTTGAATTGGTCTGCCTGCCCGTGGATGTACTGCACATCTGTGTGCATCTCATGCAGTGAAAACACGGCCCTGTACACTTAAAATCTTTTGACAGGGGCGCAGTTTCAGTGCTTGCCATAGGCGCCATTTTCACTAGATATGCCTCTGCCCATGCCTCACTGCGCCCATGCCTCACTGCGCCCATGCCTCACTGCGCCCATGCCTCACTGTGCCTATGACTCACTTTGTCCATGCCTCACTGCGCCCATGCCTCACTGTGCCCATGCCTCACTGTGCCTCACTGCGCCCATGCCTCACTGCGCCCATGCCTCACTGTGCCTATGACTCACTTTGTCCATGCCTCACTGCGCCCATGCCTCACTGTGCCCATGCCTCACTGTGCCTCACTGTGCCCATGCCTCACTGTGCCTCACTGTGCCCATGCCTCAATGTGCCCATGCCTCACTGTGCCTATGACTCACTTTGTCCATGCCTCACTGCGCCCATGCCTCACTGTGCCCATGCCTCACTGTGCCTCACTGTGCCCATGCCTCACTGTGCCTCACTGTGCCCATGCCTCACTGTGTCCATGACTAGACTGACGTTTAACATGGGAGTCTATGGAAGTGGTGCCCGGTTTTGAAAAATTGGTGCTCCCCAGCCGTAGGTCCCCCAGACAACAAACTTTGCACATATGTAGAGGAGAAATGGGGGCTACATGTGTGCCAAGTTTAGGGTCCAGAGGACCAACGGCCGGCTGGTACCGGGTACCCAAATTCCAGGAGATCAGGCGCAAAAAGGTGACTCGAGTATAAGCCGAGGGGAGCATTTTCAGCACAAAAAAATGTGCTGAAAAACTCGGCTTATACTCGAGTATATACGGTACTCACAATAACAAATAGTATAACAGCGTTGTACATAAAACCAAAAGGAAGGACCAAAGGGTCTTGCACACGGTAGAACTCATAAGGTCCAAATGAACATCATAATATCAGCTGATGCATTTCGGGGGGGACATCCCCTTCTTCGGAGCAAAATAAGAGTTTTTTTTCTGAAGAACGGGGTATGTCCCCCCAAACTCCTCAGCTGGTATTAGTATGTTAGTTTCAGGGGACATACCCCCTTTTTCAGAGCAAAATATAGTATTGCTCTGAAGAAAGTTTTTTTTTTCCCAGAAACACGTTAGCTATTATGATGTTCATTTCAAAGGACATGCCACCTTCTTCAGAGACTCTGTTTTGCTCTGAAGAAGGGGAAATGTCCCCTGAAACCCGCCAGATGGTATTATGATGTTCCTTTAAGCCTTATGAGTTTCACCGTGTGCAAGACCTTTTGGTCCTTTGGTCCATGTATAACGCTGTGATACTATTTGTAAGTATACTTTGTAAGTATGAACTCTTTTTTTTCCCCTTTAATAAAGTGCTGTTGATAATGCACTGGGCCTTTACGCCCATTTGTTTGCTTTTGTTTGTACAGTTGCAAGATTTCCCGACCTTAAGAGCCGTTTTACACAGGCTGTCTGATCAGGTCCGCCTGTCCCGTTTTCAGGCGGACCTGATCGGACCCTCCATTCACCCTTTATGGAGCGGCGAGTGTCAGCGGTGACATGTTCGCCGACATTATCCGATCCGGTCCCCCAAATCCAGACAGATGGTGGTCCTATTTTCCGAATGGTGGATCGGACTGGACACGATCGGATGAAAAACGGACAGGCAGTCCGTCAGGTCACATCACCAACCACCCAACCTGAACCTCTGCTGCTGGTAGGGAGGACTGCACCTGGTGTTCTCCTAATGGAAGCACCACTTACCACAGTGCCTAAAACCACCCCCACCACCACCCCCTGTAATCACTGTGCCTGCACTCCCCCACCACTGTGCCTAAAACCTCCCCACCACCACCTCCTGTAATCACTGTGCCTGCACTCCCCCACCACCGTGCCTAAAACCTCTCCACCACCACCCCCTGTAATCACTGTGCCTGCACTCCCCCACCACCGTGCCTAAAACCTCCCCACCACCACCTCCTGTAATCACTGTGCCTGCACTCCCCCACCACCCTGCCTAAAACCTCCCCACCACCACCTCCTGTAATCACTGTGCCTGCACTCCCCCACCACCGTGCCTAAAACCTCTCCACCACCACCTCCTGTAATCACTGTGCCTGCACTCCCCCACCACCGTGCCTAAAACCTCCCCACCACCACCTCCTGTAATCACTGTGCCTGCACTCCCCCACCACCGTGCCTAAAACCTCCCCACCACCACCTCCTGTAATCACTGTGCCTGCACTCCCCCACCACCGTGCCTAAAACCTCCCCACCACCACCTCCTGTAATCACTGTGCCTGCACTCCCCCACCACTGTGCCTAAAACCTCCCCACCACCACCTCCTGTAATCACTGTGCCTGCACTCCCCCACCACCGTGCCTAAAACCTCTCCACCACCACCTCCTGTAATCACTGTGCCTGCACTCCCCCACCACCGTGCCTAAAACCTCCCCACCACCACCTCCTGTAATCACTGTGCCTGCACTCCCCCACCACTGTGCCTAAAACCACCCCACCACCACCTCCTGTAATCACTGTGCCTGCACTCCCCCACCACCGTGCCTAAAACCTCTCCACCACCACCTCCTGTAATCACTGTGCCTGCACTCCCCCACCACCGTGCCTAAAACCTCCCCACCACCACCTCCTGTAATCACTGTGCCTGCACTCCCCCACCACTGTGCCTAAAACCTCCCCACCACCACCTCCTGTAATCACTGTGCCTGCACTCCCCCACCACCCTGCCTAAAACCTCCCCACCACCACCTCCTGTAATCACTGTGCCTGCACTCCCCCACCACTGTGCCTAAAACCTCCCCACCACCACCTCCTGTAATCACTGTGCCTGCACTCCCCCACCACCCTGCCTAAAACCTCCCCACCACCACCTCCTGTAATCACTGTGCCTGCACTCCCCCACCACCGTGCCTAAAACCTCCCCACCACCACCTCCTGTAATCACTGTGCCTGCACTCCCCCACCACCGTGCCTAAAACCTCCCCACCACCACCTCCTGTAATCACTGTGCCTGCACTCCCCCACCACCGTGCCTAAAACCTCTCCACCACCACCCCCTGTAATCACTGTGCCTGCACTCCCCCACCACCGTGCCTAAAACCTCCCCACCACCACCTCCTGTAATCACTGTGCCTGCACTCCCCCACCACCATGCCTAAAACCTCTCCACCACCACCTCCTGTAATCACTGTGCCTGCACTCCCCCACCACCGTGCCTAAAACCTCCCCACCACCACCTCCTGTAATCACTGTGCCTGCACTCCCCCACCACTGTGCCTAAAACCTCCCCACCACCACCTCCTGTAATCACTGTGCCTGCACTCCCCCACCACCCTGCCTAAAACCTCCCCACCACCACCTCCTGTAATCACTGTGCCTGCACTCCCCCACCACCGTGCCTAAAACCTCTCCACCACCACCCCCTGTAATCACTGTGCCTGCACTCCCCCACCACCCTGCCTAAAACCTCCCCACCACCACCTCCTGTAATCACTGTGCCTGCACTCCCCCACCACCGTGCCTAAAACCTCCCCACCACCACCTCCTGTAATCACTGTTCCTGCACTCCCCCACCACCATGCCTAAAACCTCTCCACCACCACCTCCTGTAATCACTGTGCCTGCACTCCCCCAGCACCGTGCCTGAAACCTCTCCACCACCACCTCCTGTAATCACTGTGCCTGCACTCCCCCACCACCGTGCCTAAAACCTCTCCACCACCACCCCCTGTAATCACTGTGCCTGCACTCCCCCACCACCGTGCCTAAAACCTCTCCACCACCACCTCCTGTAATCACTGTGCCTGCACTCCCCCACCACCCTGCCTAAAACCTCTCCACCACCACCTCCTGTAATCACTGTGCCTGCACTCCCCCACCACCCTGCCTAAAACCTCCCCACCACCACCTCCTGTAATCACTGTGCCTGCACTCCCCCACCACCGTGCCTAAAACCTCCCCACCACCACCTCCTGTAATCACTGTGCCTGCACTCCCCCACCACCCTGCCTAAAACCTCTCCACCACCACCTCCTGTAATCACTGTGCCTGCACTCCCCCACCACCGTGCCTAAAACCTCCCCACCACCACCTCCTGTAATCACTGTGCCTGCACTCCCCCACCACCGTGCCTAAAACCTCCCCACCACCACCTCCTGTAATCACTGTGCCTGCACTCCCCCACCACCGTGCCTAAAACCTCCCCACCACCACCTCCTGTAATCACTGTGCCTGCACTCCCCCACCACCCTGCCTAAAACCTCTCCACCACCACCTCCTGTAATCACTGTGCCTGCACTCCCCCACCACCCTGCCTAAAACCTCTCCACCACCACCTCCTGTAATCACTGTGCCTGCACTCCCCCACCACTGTGCCTAAAACCTCCCCACCACCACCTCCTGTAATCACTGTGCCTGCACTCCCCCACCACTGTGCCTAAAACCTCCCCACCACCACCCCCTGTAATCACTGTGCCTGCACTCCCCCACCACCGTGCCTAAAACCTCCCCACCACCACCCCCTGTAATCACTGTGCCTGCACTCCCCCACCACCGTGCCTGAAACCTCTCCACCACCACCTCCTGTATTCACTGTGCCTGCACTCCCCCACCACCCTGCCTAAAACCTCCCCACCACCACCTCCTGTAATCAGTGTGCCTGCACTCCCCCACCACCGTGCCTAAAACCTCCCCACCACCACCTCCTGTAATCACTGTGCCTGCACTCCCCCACCACCGTGCCTAAAACCTCCCCACCACCACCTCCTGTAATCACTGTGCCTGCACTCCCCCACCACCGTGCCTAAAACCTCTCCACCACCACCCCCTGTAATCACTGTGCCTGCACTCCCCCACCACCGTGCCTAAAACCTCCCCACCACCACCTCCTGTAATCACTGTGCCTGCACTCCCCCACCACCATGCCTAAAACCTCTCCACCACCACCTCCTGTAATCACTGTGCCTGCACTCCCCCACCACCGTGCCTAAAACCTCCCCACCACCACCTCCTGTAATCACTGTGCCTGCACTCCCCCACCACCGTGCCTAAAACCTCTCCACCACCACCTCCTGTAATCACTGTGCCTGCACTCCCCCACCACCATGCCTAAAACCTCTCCACCACCACCTCCTGTAATCACTGTGCCTGCACTCCCCCACCACCGTGCCTAAAACCTCCCCACCACCACCTCCTGTAATCACTGTGCCTGCACTCCCCCACCACCGTGCCTAAAACCTCTCCACCACCACCTCCTGTAATCACTGTGCCTGCACTCCCCCACCACCATGCCTAAAACCTCCCCACCACCACCCCCTGTAATCACTGTGCCTGCACTCCCCCACCACTGTGCCTAAAACCTCCCCACCACCACCCCCTGTAATCACTGTGCCTGCACTCCCCCACCACCCTGCCTAAAACCTCCCCACCACCACCTCCTGTAATCACTGTGCCTGCACTCCCCCACCACCGTGCCTAAAACCTCTCCACCACCACCCCCTGTAATCACTGTGCCTGCACTCCCCCACCACCATGCCTAAAACCTCCCCACCACCACCTCCTGTAATCACTGTGCCTGCACTCCCCCACCACCCTGCCTAAAACCTCCCCACCACCACCTCCTGTAATCACTGTGCCTGCACTCCCCTACCACCGTGCCTAAAACCTCCCCACCACCACCTCCTGTAATCACTGTGCCTACACTCCCCCACCACCCTGCCTAAAACCTCCCCACCACCACCTCCTGTAATCACTGTGCCTGCACTCCCCCACCACCGTGCCTAAAACCTCTCCACCACCACCTCCTGTAATCACTGTGCCTGCACTCCCCCACCACCGTGCCTGAAACCTCCCTACCACCACCTCCTGTAATCACTGTGCCTGCACTCCCCCACCACCGTGCCTAAAACCTCTCCACCACCACCTCCTGTAATCACTGTGCCTGCACTCCCCCACCACCGTGCCTAAAACCTCTCCACCACCACCTCCTGTAATCACTGTGCCTGCACTCCCCCACCACCGTGCCTAAAACCTCCCCACCACCACCTCCTGTAATCACTGTGCCTGCACTCCCCCACCACCCTGCCTAAAACCTCTCCACCACCACCTCCTGTAATCACTGTGCCTGCACTCCCCCACCACCGTGCCTAAAACCTCTCCACCACCACCCCCTGTAATCACTGTGCCTGCACTCCCCCACCACCGTGCCTAAAACCTCTCCACCACCACCTCCTGTAATCACTGTGCCTGCACTCCCCCACCACCCTGCCTAAAACCTCTCCACCACCACCTCCTGTAATCACTGTGCCTGCACTCCCCCACCACCGTGCCTAAAACCTCTCCACCACCACCTCCTGTAATCACTGTGCCTGCACTCCCCCACCACTGTGCCTAAAACCTCCCCACCACCACCCCCTGTAATCACTGTGCCTGCACTCCCCCACCACCGTGCCTAAAACCTCCCCACCACCACCCCCTGTAATCACTGTGCCTGCACTCCCCCACCACTGTGCCTAAAACCTCCCCACCACCACCCCCTGTAATCACTGTGCCTGCACTCCCCCACCACCGTGCCTAAAACCTCCCCACCACCACCCCCTGTAATCACTGTGCCTGCACTCCCCCACCACCGTGCCTGAAACCTCTCCACCACCACCTCCTGTATTCACTGTGCCTGCACTCCCCCACCACCCTGCCTAAAACCTCCCCACCACCACCTCCTGTAATCAGTGTGCCTGCACTCCCCCACCACCGTGCCTAAAACCTCCCTACCACCACCTCCTGTAATCACTGTGCCTGCACTCCCCCACCACCGTGCCTAAAACCTCCCCACCACCACCTCCTGTATTCACTGTGCCTGCACTCCCCCACCACCGTGCCTAAAACCTCCCCACCACCACCTCCTGTAATCACTGTGCCTGCACTCCCCCACCACCGTGCCTAAAACCTCCCCACCACCACCTCCTGTAATCACTGTGCCTGCACTCCCCCACCACCGTGCCTAAAACCTCCCCACCACCACCTCCTGTAATCACTGTGCCTGCACTCCCCCACCACCGTGCCTAAAACCTCCCCACCACCACCTCCTGTAATCACTGTGCCTGCACTCCCCCACCACCGTGCCTAAAACCTCCCCACCACCACCTCCTGTAATCACTGTGCCTGCACTCCCCCACCACCGTGCCTAAAACCTCCCCACCACCACCTCCTGTAATCACTGTGCCTGCACTCCCCCACCACCGTGCCTGAAACCTCTCCACCACCACCTCCTGTAATCACTGTGCCTGCACTCCCCCACCACCCTGCCTAAAACCTCTCCACCACCACCTCCTGTAATCACTGTGCCTGCACTCCCCCAGCACCGTGCCTGAAACCTCTCCACCACCACCTCCTGTAATCACTGTGCCTGCACTCCCCCACCACCGTGCCTAAAACCTCCCCACCACCACCTCCTGTAATCACTGTGCCTGCACTCCCCCACCACCGTGCCTAAAACCTCCCCACCACCACCTCCTGTAATCACTGTGCCTGCACTCCCCCACCACCGTGCCTAAAACCTCCCCACCACCACCTCCTGTAATCACTGTGCCTGCACTCCCCCACCACCCTGCCTAAAACCTCCCCACCACCACCTCCTGTAATCACTGTGCCTGCACTCCCCCACCACCGTGCCTAAAACCTCCCCACCACCACCTCCTGTAATCACTGTGCCTGCACTCCCCCACCACCGTGCCTAAAACCTCTCCACCACCACCTCCTGTAATCACTGTGCCTGCACTCCCCCACCACCATGCCTAAAACCTCTCCACCACCACCTCCTGTAATCACTGTGCCTGCACTCCCCCACCACCGTGCCTGAAACCTCTCCACCACCACCTCCTGTAATCACTGTGCCTGCACTCCCCCACCACCGTGCCTAAAACCTCCCCACCACCACCTCCTGTAATCACTGTGCCTGCACTCCCCCACCACCGTGCCTAAAACCTCCCCACCACCACCTCCTGTAATCACTGTGCCTGCACTCCCCCACCACCCTGCCTAAAACCTCCCCACCACCACCTCCTGTAATCACTGTGCCTGCACTCCCCCACCACCGTGCCTAAAACCTCCCCACCACCACCTCCTGTAATCACTGTGCCTGCACTCCCCCACCACCGTGCCTAAAACCTCTCCACCACCACCTCCTGTAATCACTGTGCCTGCACTCCCCCACCACCATGCCTAAAACCTCTCCACCACCACCTCCTGTAATCACTGTGCCTGCACTCCCCCACCACCGTGCCTGAAACCTCTCCACCACCACCTCCTGTAATCACTGTGCCTGCACTCCCCCACCACCCTGCCTAAAACCTCTCCACCACCACCTCCTGTAATCACTGTGCCTGCACTCCCCCAGCACCGTGCCTGAAACCTCTCCACCACCACCTCCTGTAATCACTGTGCCTGCACTCCCCCACCACCATGCCTAAAACCTCCCCACCACCACCTCCTGTAATCACTGTGCCTGCACTCCCCCACCACCGTGCCTAAAACCTCCCCACCACCACCTCCTGTAATCACTGTGCCTGCACTCCCCCACCACCGTGCCTAAAACCTCCCCACCACCACCTCCTGTAATCACTGTGCCTGCACTCCCCCAGCACCGTGCCTAAAACCTCCCCACCACCACCTCCTGTAATCACTGTGCCTGCACTCCCCCACCACCGTGCCTAAAACCTCCCCACCACCACCTCCTGTAATCACTGTGCCTGCACTCCCCCACCACCGTGCCTAAAACCTCTCCACCACCACCTCCTGTAATCACTGTGCCTGCACTCCCCCCACCACCGTGCCTAAAACCTCCCCACCACCACCTCCTGTAATCACTGTGCCTGCACTCCCCCACCACCGTGCCTAAAACCTCTCCACCACCACCCCCTGTAATCACTGTGCCTGCACTCCCCCACCACCATGCCTAAAACCTCCCCACCACCACCTCCTGTAATCACTGTGCCTGCACTCCCCCACCACCCTGCCTAAAACCTCCCCACCACCACCTCCTGTAATCACTGTGCCTGCACTCCCCCACCACTGTGCCTAAAACCTCCCCACCACCACCTCCTGTAATCACTGTGCCTGCACTCCCCCACCACCGTGCCTAAAACCTCCCCACCACCACCTCCTGTAATCACTGTGCCTGCACTCCCCTACCACCGTGCCTAAAACCTCCCCACCACCACCTCCTGTAATCACTGTGCCTACACTCCCCCACCACCCTGCCTAAAACCTCCCCACCACCACCTCCTGTAATCACTGTGCCTGCACTCCCCCACCACCGTGCCTAAAACCTCTCCACCACCACCTCCTGTAATCACTGTGCCTGCACTCCCCCACCACCGTGCCTGAAACCTCCCTACCACCACCTCCTGTAATCACTGTGCCTGCACTCCCCCACCACCGTGCCTAAAACCTCCCCACCACCACCTCCTGTAATCACTGTGCCTGCACTCCCCCACCACCGTGCCTAAAACCTCCCCACCACCACCTCCTGTAATCACTGTGCCTGCACTCCCCCACCACCGTGCCTAAAACCTCCCCACCACCACCTCCTGTAATCACTGTGCCTGCACTCCCCCACCACCGTGCCTAAAACCTCCCCACCACCACCTCCTGTAATCACTGTGCCTGCACTCCCCCACCACCGTGCCTGAAACCTCTCCACCACCACCTCCTGTAATCACTGTGCCTGCACTCCCCCACCACCCTGCCTAAAACCTCTCCACCACCACCTCCTGTAATCACTGTGCCTGCACTCCCCCAGCACCGTGCCTGAAACCTCTCCACCACCACCTCCTGTAATCACTGTGCCTGCACTCCCCCACCACCGTGCCTAAAACCTCCCCACCACCACCTCCTGTAATCACTGTGCCTGCACTCCCCCACCACCGTGCCTAAAACCTCCCCACCACCACCTCCTGTAATCACTGTGCCTGCACTCCCCCACCACCGTGCCTAAAACCTCCCCACCACCACCTCCTGTAATCACTGTGCCTGCACTCCCCCACCACCCTGCCTAAAACCTCCCCACCACCACCTCCTGTAATCACTGTGCCTGCACTCCCCCACCACCGTGCCTAAAACCTCCCCACCACCACCTCCTGTAATCACTGTGCCTGCACTCCCCCACCACCGTGCCTAAAACCTCTCCACCACCACCTCCTGTAATCACTGTGCCTGCACTCCCCCACCACCATGCCTAAAACCTCTCCACCACCACCTCCTGTAATCACTGTGCCTGCACTCCCCCACCACCGTGCCTGAAACCTCTCCACCACCACCTCCTGTAATCACTGTGCCTGCACTCCCCCACCACCCTGCCTAAAACCTCTCCACCACCACCTCCTGTAATCACTGTGCCTGCACTCCCCCAGCACCGTGCCTGAAACCTCTCCACCACCACCTCCTGTAATCACTGTGCCTGCACTCCCCCACCACCATGCCTAAAACCTCCCCACCACCACCTCCTGTAATCACTGTGCCTGCACTCCCCCACCACCGTGCCTAAAACCTCCCCACCACCACCTCCTGTAATCACTGTGCCTGCACTCCCCCACCACCGTGCCTAAAACCTCCCCACCACCACCTCCTGTAATCACTGTGCCTGCACTCCCCCAGCACCGTGCCTAAAACCTCCCCACCACCACCTCCTGTAATCACTGTGCCTGCACTCCCCCACCACCGTGCCTAAAACCTCCCCACCACCACCTCCTGTAATCACTGTGCCTGCACTCCCCCACCACCGTGCCTAAAACCTCTCCACCACCACCTCCTGTAATCACTGTGCCTGCACTCCCCCACCACCGTGCCTAAAACCTCCCCACCACCACCTCCTGTAATCACTGTGCCTGCACTCCCCCACCACCGTGCCTAAAACCTCTCCACCACCACCCCCTGTAATCACTGTGCCTGCACTCCCCCACCACCATGCCTAAAACCTCCCCACCACCACCTCCTGTAATCACTGTGCCTGCACTCCCCCACCACCCTGCCTAAAACCTCCCCACCACCACCTCCTGTAATCACTGTGCCTGCACTCCCCTACCACCGTGCCTAAAACCTCCCCACCACCACCTCCTGTAATCACTGTGCCTACACTCCCCCACCACCGTGCCTAAAACCTCCCCACCACCACCTCCTGTAATCACTGTGCCTGCACTCCCCCACCACCGTGCCTAAAACCTCCCCACCACCACCTCCTGTAATCACTGTGCCTGCACTCCCCCACCACCGTGCCTAAAACCTCCCCACCACCACCTCCTGTAATCACTGTGCCTGCACTCCCCCACCACCGTGCCTAAAACCTCCCCACCACCACCTCCTGTAATCACTGTGCCTGCACTCCCCCACCACCCTGCCTAAAACCTCCCCACCACCACCTCCTGTAATCACTGTGCCTGCACTCCCCCACCACCGTGCCTAAAACCTCTCCACCACCACCTCCTGTAATCACTGTGCCTGCACTCCCCCACCACCGTGCCTGAAACCTCCCTACCACCACCTCCTGTAATCACTGTGCCTGCACTCCCCCACCACCGTGCCTAAAACCTCTCCACCACCACCTCCTGTAATCACTGTGCCTGCACTCCCCCACCACCGTGCCTAAAACCTCTCCACCACCACCTCCTGTAATCACTGTGCCTGCACTCCCCCAGCACCGTGCCTGAAACCTCTCCACCACCACCTCCTGTAATCACTGTGCCTGCACTCCCCCACCACCGTGCCTAAAACCTCTCCACCACCACCTCCTGTAATCACTGTGCCTGCACTCCCCCACCACCGTGCCTGAAACCTCCCTACCACCACCTCCTGTAATCACTGTGCCTGCACTCCCCCACCACCGTGCCTAAAACCTCTCCACCACCACCTCCTGTAATCACTGTGCCTGCACTCCCCCACCACCGTGCCTAAAACCTCCCCACCACCACCTCCTGTAATCACTGTGCCTGCACTCCCCCAGCACCGTGCCTGAAACCTCTCCACCACCACCTCCTGTAATCACTGTGCCTGCACTCCCCCACCACCGTGCCTAAAACCTCCCCACCACCACCTCCTGTAATCACTGTGCCTGCACTCCCCCACCACCGTGCCTAAAACCTCTCCACCACCACCTCCTGTAATCACTGTGCCTGCACTCCCCCACCACCGTGCCTAAAACCTCCCCACCACCACCTCCTGTAATCACTGTGCCTGCACTCCCCCACCACCGTGCCTAAAACCTCCCCACCACCACCTCCTGTAATCACTGTGCCTGCACTCCCCCACCACCCTGCCTAAAACCTCCCCACCACCACCTCCTGTAATCACTGTGCCTGCACTCCCCCACCACCGTGCCTAAAACCTCCCCACCACCACCTCCTGTAATCACTGTGCCTGCACTCCCCCACCACCGTGCCTAAAACCTCTCCACCACCACCTCCTGTAATCACTGTGCCTGCACTCCCCCACCACCGTGCCTAAAACCTCCCCACCACCACCTCCTGTAATCACTGTGCCTGCACTCCCCCAGCACCGTGCCTGAAACCTCTCCACCACCACCTCCTGTAATCACTGTGCCTGCACTCCCCCACCACCGTGCCTAAAACCTCCCCACCACCACCTCCTGTAATCACTGTGCCTGCACTCCCCCACCACCCTGCCTAAAACCTCTCCACCACCACCTCCTGTAATCACTGTGCCTGCACTCCCCCACCACCCTGCCTAAAACCTCTCCACCACCACCTCCTGTAATCACTGTGCCTGCACTCCCCCACCACCCTGCCTAAAACCTCTCCACCACCACCTCCTGTAATCACTGTGCCTGCACTCCCCCAGCACCGTGCCTGAAACCTCTCCACCACCACCTCCTGTAATCACTGTGCCTGCACTCCCCCACCACCGTGCCTAAAACCTCTCCACCACCACCCCCTGTAATCACTGTGCCTGCACTCCCCCACCACCCTGCCTAAAACCTCCCCACCACCACCTCCTGTAATCACTGTGCCTGCACTCCCCCACCACCCTGCCTAAAACCTCCCCACCACCACCTCCTGTAATCACTGTGCCTGCACTCCCCCACCACCGTGCCTAAAACCTCTCCACCACCACCTCCTGTAATCACTGTGCCTGCACTCCCCCACCACCGTGCCTAAAACCTCCCCACCACCACCTCCTGTAATCACTGTGCCTGCACTCCCCCACCACCGTGCCTAAAACCTCTCCACCACCACCTCCTGTAATCACTGTGCCTGCACTCCCCCACCACCGTGCCTAAAACCTCCCCACCACCACCTCCTGTAATCACTGTGCCTGCACTCCCCCACCACCGTGCCTAAAACCTCCCCACCACCACCTCCTGTAATCACTGTGCCTGCACTCCCCCACCACCGTGCCTAAAACCTCTCCACCACCACCTCCTGTAATCACTGTGCCTGCACTCCCCCACCACTGTGCCTAAAACCTCCCCACCACCACCTCCTGTAATCACTGTGCCTGCACTCCCCCACCAGTGTGCCTAAAACCTCCCCACCACCACCCCCTGTAATCACTGTGCCTGCACTCCCCCACCACCGTGCCTAAAACCTCTCCACCACCACCTCCTGTAATCACTGTGCCTGCACTCCCCCACCACCGTGCCTAAAACCTCCCCACCACCACCTCCTGTATTCACTGTGCCTGCACTCCCCCACCACCGTGCCTAAAACCTCTCCACCACCACCTCCTGTAATCACTGTGCCTGCACTCCCCCACCACCGTGCCTAAAACCTCTCCACCACCACCTCCTGTAATCACTGTGCCTGCACTCCCCCACCACCCTGCCTAAAACCTCTCCACCACCACCTCCTGTAATCACTGTGCCTGCACTCCCCCACCACCGTGCCTAAAACCTCTCCACCACCACCTCCTGTAATCACTGTGCCTGCACTCCCCCACCACTGTGCCTAAAACCTCCCCACCACCACCTCCTGTAATCACTGTGCCTGCACTCCCCCACCACCGTGCCTAAAACCTCTCCACCACCACCCCCTGTAATCACTGTGCCTGCACTCCCCCACCACCGTGCCTAAAACCTCCCCACCACCACCTCCTGTAATCACTGTGCCTGCACTCCCCCACCACCGTGCCTAAAACCTCTCCACCACCACCTCCTGTAATCACTGTGCCTGCACTCCCCCACCACCCTGCCTAAAACCTCTCCACCACCACCTCCTGTAACCACTGTGCCTGCACTCCCCCACCACTGTGCCTAAAACCTCCCCACCACCACCTCCTGTAATCACTGTGCCTGCACTCCCCCACCACCGTGCCTGAAACCTCTCCACCACCACCTCCTGTAATCACTGTGCCTGCACTCCCCTACCACCCTGCCTAAAACCTCCCCACCACCACCTCCTGTAATCACTGTGCCTGCACTCCCCTACCACCGTGCCTAAAACCTCCCCACCACCACCTCCTGTAATCACTGTGCCTGCACTCCCCCACCACCGTGCCTAAAACCTCCCCACCACCACCTCCTGTAATCACTGTGCCTGCACTCCCCCAGCACCGTGCCTAAAACCTCTCCACCACCACCTCCTGTAATCACTGTGCCTGCACTCCCCCACCACCCTGCCTAAAACCTCCCCACCACCACCTCCTGTAATCACTGTGCCTGCACTCCCCCACCACCGTGCCTAAAACCTCTCCACCACCACCCCCTGTAATCACTGTGCCTGCACTCCCCCACCACCGTGCCTAAAACCTCCCCACCACCACCTCCTGTAATCACTGTGCCTGCACTCCCCCACCACCGTGCCTAAAACCTCTCCACCACCACCTCCTGTAATCACTGTGCCTGCACTCCCCCACCACCGTGCCTAAAACCTCCCCACCACCACCTCCTGTAATCACTGTGCCTGCACTCCCCCACCACCGTGCCTAAAACCTCCCCACCACCACCTCCTGTAATCACTGTGCCTGCACTCCCCCACCACCGTGCCTAAAACCTCCCCACCACCACCCCCTGTAATCACTGTGCCTGCACTCCCCCACCACTGTGCCTAAAACCTCCCCACCACCACCCCCTGTAATCACTGTGCCTGCACTCCCCCACCACTGTGCCTAAAACCTCCCCACCACCACCTCCTGTAATCACTGTGCCTGCACTCCCCCACCACCGTGCCTAAAACCTCTCCACCACCACCCCCTGTAATCACTGTGCCTGCACTCCCCCACCACCGTGCCTAAAACCTCCCCACCACCACTCCCTGTAATCACTGTGCCTACACTCCCCCACCACCCTGCCTAAAACCTCCCCACCACCACCTCCTGTAATCACTGTGCCTGCACTCCCCCACCACCGTGCCTAAAACCTCCCCACCACCACCTCCTGTAATCACTGTGCCTGCACTCCCCCACCACTGTGCCTAAAACCTCCCCACCACCACCCCCTGTAATCACTGTGCCTGCACTCCCCCACCACCATGCCTAAAACCTCCCCACCACCACCTCCTGTAATCACTGTGCCTGCACTCCCCCACCACTGTGCCTAAAACCTCCCCACCACCACCTCCTGTAATCACTGTGCCTGCACTCCCCCACCACTGTGCCTAAAACCTCTCCACCACCACCTCCTGTATTCACTGTGCCTGCACTCCCCCACCACCGTGCCTAAAACCTCTCCACCACCACCTCCTGTATTCACTGTGCCTGCACTCCCCCACCACCGTGCCTAAAACCTCCCCACCACCACCTCCTGTAATCACTGTGCCTGCACTCCCCCACCACCGTGCCTAAAACCTCCCCACCACTGAGCCTTCATGCAAACTCCTCCATGCTCTCACCACCACAACTGACTTCCATCCAGACCTGCAAACCAACCTCCACTCCTAACAGTGCACCTGACCCACATAATCTCGCCCCAGCACTCGTACCCACTGTACCCACGCAAGCCTCAGCACTCGTGTCCAATGTACCAATGCAAGCCTCAGCACTCGTACCCACTGAACCAACGCAAGCCTCAGCACTCGTACCCACTGAACCAACGCAAGCCTCAGCACTCGTACCCACTGAACCAACGCAAGCCTCAGCACTCGTACCCACTGAACCAACGCAAGCCTCAGCACTTGTGTCCAATGTACCAACGCAAGCCTCAGCACTCATGCCCACTGTACCAACGCAAGCCTCAGCACTTGTGTCCAATGTACCAACGCAAGCCTCAGCACTCATGCCCACTGTACCAACGCAAGCCTCAGCACTCGTGTCCAATGTACCAACGCAAGCCTCAGCACTCATGCCCACTGTACCAACGCAAGCCTCAGCACTCATGCCCACTGTACCAACGCAAGCCTCAGCACTCATGCCCACTGTACCAACGCAAGCCTCAGCACTCATGCCCACTGTACCAACGCAAGCCTCAGCACTCATGCCCACTGTACCAACGCAAGCCTCAGCACTCATGCCCACTGTACCAACGCAAGCCTCAGCCCTCATGCCCACTGTACCAACGCAAGCCTCAACACTCGTACCCACATACATAAGTCGCCCCCCGCATATGAAAACGGTGTTCAAACCACACATGTGAGGTATCGCCACGATCGTTAGAGCAAGAGCAATAATTCTAGCCCTAGACCTCCTCTGTGACTCAAAACTGGTAACCTGTAGACATTTTTTAACGTCGCCTATGGTTTTTTTTAAGGGTCAAAGTATGTCGCCATTCCACGAGCGGGCGCAATTTTGAAGCATGAGATGTTGGATATCAATTTACTTGGCGTAACATCATCTTTCACAATATAAAAAAAAACTTTACTGTTATTTTTTAATTAAAAAAAAGTGTATTTTTTGCAAAAATAATTCACGCTTGTAAGACCACTGCGCAAATACGGTGTGACATAAAGTATTGTAATGACCGCCATTTTATTCTCTAGGGTGTCTGAAAAAAATATATAATGTTTGGGGGTTCTAAGTAATTTTCTAGCAAAAAAAAAAAAAAGGTTTTAACTTGTAAACAACAAGTTTGAAAAATAGGCCTGGTCCTTAAGTGGTTAAAGGGGTTGTAAAGTCAAAAGTTTTTTTTTTATCTTAATGCATTTTATTCATTAAGACAGGGGTCTCCAAACTGCGGGCCAAGGGCCGGATGTGGCCCTTTGCTAGACTTTATCCGGCCCTTGGGGCAGTATTTCTCCCAACCATATGAGGCACCAATCCTCCCAAAGACACCAACATTGGGTCAACTATTTCTTCCACTAAATAGCAATGATGGAGCACTATTCCTCCTCCTACTGCCCACCAACACTGGGCCCATGTTTATTCTCACTGATGCTCGGCCCTGGGGCATTTTCTACCCTCATTGGTCACAATCCGGCCCCCCTGAAGTCTGAAAGACAGTAAACTGGCCCTTTGCTTGAAAAATATGGAGACCCCTGCATTAAGATAAAAAACCTTCTGTGTGCAGCAGCCCTCCTAATACTTACCGTATATACTCGAGTATAAGCCGAGTTTTTCAGCACATTTTTTTTGTGCTGAAAATGCCCCCCTCGGCTTATACTCGAGTCACCTGATCTTCCGGAATTTGGGGACCCGGTACCGGCCGGCCATAGTTCCCCTGGTACTCAATCTTGGTACACATGTAGCCCCACTTTTCCTCTACAAGTGTGCAAAGTTTGTTGTCCGGGGGTCCTACGGCCAGGGAGCACCGATTTTTCTAACCCGGGCACCTCTTCCATAGACTCCCATGTTAAACGGTAATTTCTCCAGTGATTTTGGGGACCCGGTACCGGCTGGTCATAGTTCTCCTGGATCCGAAACTTGGCACACATGTAGCCCAATTTATCCTCTATAAGTGTGCAAAGTTTTTTGTCTGGGGGACCTACGGCCGGGGAGCACCGATTTTTCAAAGCCGGGCACCCCTTTCTATAGACTCCCATGTTAAACGTCAGTCTAATCATGGGCACAGTGAGGCACGGGCACAGTGAGGCATGGGCACAGTGAGGCACGGACACGGTAACTCAAGAGCACAGTGAAACATGCAGATGGACACCCTAGGCTTATACTCGAGTCAATAAGTTTTCCCATTTTTTTTGTGGTAAAATTAGGTGCATCAGCTTATATTCGGGTCGGCTTATACTCGAGTATATATGGTACCTGAGGTCCATCTAGATCCAGCGATGTTGCAGGAGTGTCTCGGCTGCCCAGGACTCCCCCTCCTCATTGGCTGAGACAGCAGTGCAGCGCCATTGGCTCCTGCTGCTATCAAAGTCAGTCAGTCAGTCAGCCAATGAGGAGAGAAAGGGGTGGGTCCTCGTCTGAATGGGCACACAGAGCTGTGACTCGGCTCGGGTGCCCCTATAGCAAGCTGCTTGCCGTTGGGGCACTCAACAGGAGGGAGGGGCCAGGAGCACCGAAGAGGGGACCCGAGAGGAGGAGGAGCCGGGCTGCTCTGTGCAAAACCATCAATCAAAATTCTATCATAGTAAATAATAATTCAGTAAACTCACCCATGTTACTGTGTGCTGGAGACATGGAGTTGGGAGATAGATTTGGTGACCCTGAAAAAAAGAATTTCAGATATTACACAATGGATTCAACCAACACCCCCCCACCTTGTATACTGGAAGGTCGTTCTTACCCGAGTCTATGCTGTGATTCATCTGATCACTGGTTTCTCCATCTTCGCTCAGGTAACCCGGAGGCGGAGTTTCTAAAGAACAAGAAGAGTTCACAATTATCATCATCTCCCCTCCAATACAGTCTTAAAGGGTATCTCCACATTCATGGAAAAATAATACAGCTTAAACAATTGCTACACGAATAATGTGTATTTAATTGTATTAAAAAAACAAACATCTTTCCATTGCAATCTGCAGCCGCTGTAATTTTCTGTAAAATTCAATGCAATATGGCCACCTGGAGGAGTTCTGTACAGCATTGGTCCCAAAAACGTCACTTCCTGCTTGGGCGAAGAACTGCACTAAGATACAAGTCAGATTTTAGGCATCTTCTGCAATAAGAATTTCAGTTTTGGTGGGAAACTCCCCAAGGATTAAAGCGGCGTTCCCTAGAAAGGAGGAGTTGGTAGGACTAGGCGGGGGAATCAAATGTACTAATTTACTTTTTGTCGTATATATCGAATGTTAAAATATGTAAAGATGATTTCTTTTTTGTGTCTGTTTTCTTTATTCCTTTCCCTGTATAAAGGAAAAAAAAAGTAAAAAAAAAAAGAAAAAGCGAAGTTCCACCCAAAAGTGGAACCTCCGCTCATTTGTCTCCTCCCGCCATTTGGCACTTTTCGGGGGGGGGGGGGGGGGAGTGGATACCTGTCTTTGACAGGTATCCTGTCCCCACTTCCGGGAGTCCGGGCCGTGGCGAATTACGACAGCGGCTTGGCTCCCTCCTCCTTCCCCCCCCGCCGCCGGGCCAGCAGGAGAGCGCAGCGGGTGCCTCGCGCATGCGCAATAGGGTTCCCGGCGTGAAGCCGTAATGCTACACTGCCGGGTTCCCTTACTCGCAATGGATGGAAACATCAGGCTGCGGTGCCGACATCGCTGGACTCCAGGACAGGTAAGTGTCCTATTATTAAAAGTCAGCAGCTGCAGTATGTGTAGCTGCTGGCTTTTAATTTTTGCAGCGGTGGGCAGACGTCCGCTTTAAATACTTCTATAGGGATGCAGACACTGCAGCTTTTCTCATTAGAACACTGAGAGTGCGCCAGGTGGTTATGACGAATCAGACCCTCCTGTTCAGAATCAGTCTGCACAGAATAGTCTTAAGCCCCGTACACACGGTCGGACTTTTGCCCAACAAACTTAGTTTTAAGCAAGTTGGACCAACAATCCGACCGTGTGTACGCTCCATCGGACAAACTTTTTTGAGTTTGGTTTTGTTTTCATCGGACAAAAGTTGGGTCTGCGAATGGACAAACTTTTGCCCAACAAAAGTCCGATGGAGCAAAGTCCTGCCGTGTATACAGAAAACCATCGGACTTTTGTCCGATGGACAAAACAACCAATGTTAAAATCAACCAACAATAGCAGAAGTTGACCAAAGGGTGGCAGTAAAGATCAGAAAAGAGCAGAAAAAACAAGTGATGTTGTAAGAAGTTTTAAGAAAGTTTGCAGAAAAGTCCGAGCGTGTGTATGCTATGGGTGTTCCCGACCAACTCCGTTCGGACAAAAAACCACGGAAAAGTCAGATGGAAGTCCGACCGTGTGTACAGGGCTTAACAAAGAGCTATTCCTTTGGGGGGCCAGTTCACACCAGAACGCGGGTGAAGAAAAAGGTGTGTTCCATGCGCGTTTTCTGGCACAGCACTCAAAACGCACCGCCTTTGCAATCCGCTACAAGTGCCTAAGTAATGTTACCAGCAATCCAAAACGCAGCGCATTCACAGGTATCAAATCGCATGGTCCCACAGTACCCCATGCGATCTGGTGCAGCACGTTTGTTTCAAAGTAGTGCATACATTATTTCCTCTGCGTTCTGGTGCGATTTCAGCCCATTCAAATAAATGAGCTGCAAAATTGCACCATGCAGGAATTGCGGGACGCCTCCTCGCCTCTGAAAAAATACATAGATGTATTACCCAGTATGTATGGCCATCTAGAACTATGCTTACTACCAAATCTGTTTACATACACACCATTGCCTAAGGATGCATTAGTGTTTCTTCATTCTTCCTTTTCCTGTCAAATGTGCTTCAGTATTAGTTTACTCTTCCTCCTCACTCAATAAAAGTGATGGTCAAAGCCAACAATGGGTGATCCTGAGAACCCAACCTTAGAAATACAGACCAAAACCCGGATGAAAGAAAGAGCCCAAGATCATTTCAATTGGTTCGTTTCGGTGGCAACACGCGTTGGTTATTTTTTTAGGATTTTTATTTTTAATCAACAATTAAAATAATTTAGGACTTTTTCCCTCATCTGACTACACAAGTCTAAAGGTCCCCAGTGCCCCCCCCCCCCCGGGAGTATGGTCTTCAAGGAACCCAGTGGCAGATTTGAACACCTACCTATTCTTGCTCGGAAAGAAGACCTTAACCCCTTGCTTACTGGGCACTTAAACCCCCTTCCTGCCCAGGCCAATTTTCATCTTTCAGCGCTGTCACGCTTTGAATGACAATTGCGCGGTCGTGCGACCTGGCTCCCAAACAAAATTGACGCCTTTTTTTCCCCCACAAATAGAACTTTCTTTTGGTGGTATTTGATCACCTCTGCGGTTTTTATTTTTTGCGCTATAAACAAAAAAAGAGCGACGATTTTGAAAAAAAAACACAATATTTTTTACTTTTTGCTGTAATAAATATCCCAATTTAAAAAAATAAAATAAAATGTTTTCCTCAGTTTAGGCCGATACGTATTCTTCTACATATTTTTGGTAAAAAAAAAAAAATCGCAATAGCAGTTTATTGATTGGTTTGCGCAAAAGTTATAGCGTCTACAAAATAGGGGATAGTTTTATAGCATTTTTATTAATAATTTTTTTTTTTACTAGTAATGGCGGCGATCAGCAATTTTTATTGTGACTGCGACATCATGGCGGACACATCGGACACTTTTGACACCATTTTGGGACCATTGTCATTTTTACAGCGACCAGTGCTATAAAAATGCACCGATTACTGTAAAAATGACACTGGCGGGGAAGGGGTTAACCACTAGGGGGATAGGAAGGAGTTAAATGTGTAACCTGGGAGTGATTACTACTGTGTGGGGGAGGGGACTGACTGGGGGAGGTGACCGATCTGTGTCCCTATGTACAAGGGACACAGCATCGGTCTCCTCTCCCTGACAGGACGTGGATCTCTGTGTTTACACACAGAGATCTACATCCTTGTCTGTGTACCGGCCGATCGCGGGTACCTGGCGGACATTGCGGCCGCCAGGCACGCGCATCGGCATCTCAGCGCCGCCAGCAACACTCGCGCGCCCCACAGTGGCCGGAATAGCCGAGGCCGTATAATGACGGCCTCCCGGATTTCTAGATCCGCCTTGAGGCCGTCATTTGTACATGGCCCGGGTCTAAACTGGTTAAAGTGGTTTTAAAGGCAGACGTTTTTTTAAAATCTTAATGCAATGTGTGCAGCGCCCCCCCCCCCCGCAATACTTACCTGAGCCCCATCTTGATCCAGCGATGATGCACGTTGGCTGTCCAGGGACTCTCCCCCATTGACTGAGACAGCAGCGGGCAGGGAGACAGAGGGGGAGGGGCCGAGCCAAGGCACCGTGTCTAAATGAACACACAGAGCAGTGGCTCAGCTCAGGTGCCCCCATAGCAAGCTGCTTGTTGTGGGGGGGCACTTAGTAGGGGGGAAGGGGCAGGAGCGCCAGAGAGGGACCCGAGAAGAGGAAGATCTGGGCTGCTGTGTGCAAAACCAACTGCACAGAGCAGGTAAGTATAACAGGTTTGTTAGTTTTAAACAAACAAAAAAAAAAACGAGACTTTAGTATCACGTTAAAGTGATTGTAAAGGCTTGTTTTTTTTTTTTTTAAATAACAAACATGTTATACTTACCTGCTCTGTGTAATGGTTTTACACAGAGCAGCCCCGATCCTCCTCTTCTCGCGTCCCTCTTCGCTGCTCCTGGCTCCTCCCCCCTACCGAGTGCCCCCTCAGCCAGCAGCTTTCTATGGGGGCACCCGAGCCGAGTCAAGCTCCGTGTATCCATTCAGACACGGAGCCCCAACCTGGCCCCACCCCCTCTCTCCCCTGATTGGCTGACTGCCTTTGATTGACAGCCGCGGGAGCCAAAGGCGACGCTGCTGTGTCTGTGCCAATCAGGAGGAGTGTCCCAGACAGCTTAGACCCTCGTGGACATCGCTAGAGAGAGATGGGGCTCAGGTAAGTAATTAAGGGGGGTGCTGGGGAGGCTGCTACACACAGAAGGCTTTTTTTATCTTAATGCATAGAATGCACCTTCTGCCTTTACAACCCCTTTAAAGGGGATCTTCACCCTCAATTTGACATTGCCTCCTCTCCACCCCTTCACCTAGATGAATGACATGCACTTTTCCCGCTGTGCCTCCTGGGATACGCACATCGCATATCCCAGAAGGCATAGTCCTTCAGTGAGAAAGGAGGAGTGGGGGGCGGGCCTAGCGGCTCTTCATTGGGAGAGACGGCGAAAGAACACGGAAGAGCTGGCAGCTTCCCGATGACGTCACGGAAGAAGATGGCGGTGCGGGACCAAGTGAGTATATTAACCGTTTGCCAACCAGCGCACGACGATATATGTCGGTACAATGGCATGGCTACGCATATGGGCGTACAGGTACGTCCCCTTTAAATCGCGGCATTGTGGGCACGGGCGCGCCTGCCGCGAGCGCGCCTGCCGCGAGCTCTGTGACCATGACCACGGGACCCGCGAACTTGATGTCCGCCGGTGTCCCGCGATCGTGTCACGTAGAGGCAGAACGGGGGTGCCTTTGTAAACAAGGCATTTCCCTGTTCTGCCTAGTGACAGGACACTGATCTACTACTCCCTGTAATCGGGAGCAGTGATCAGTGTCATGTCACTCGTACCCATCCCCCACACAGTTAGAATCACTCCCTAGGGCACACTTAACCCCTTCATCGCCCCTAGTGGTTAACCCCTTCCCTGCCAGTGTCTTTTACACAGTAATCAGTGCATTTTTATAGCACTGATCGCTGTATGAATGACAATGGTCCCAAAATGGTGTCAAAAGTGTCCGATGTGTCCGCCATAATGTCGCAGTCACGATAAAAATCGCTGATCGCCGCCATTACTAATAAAAAAAATTTTTTTATAATAAAAATGCCATAAAACTATTCCCTGTAGACGGTATAAGTTTTGCGCAAACCAATCAATATACGCTTATTGCGATTTTTTTTTTAACCAAAAATATGTGGAAGAATATGAATCGGCCTAAACTGAGAAAAAAAAATGTTTTTTTATATATTTTTTGGGGATATTTATTATAGCAAAAAGTAAAAAATATTGCTTTTTTTTTCAAAATTGTCGCTCTTTTTTTGTTTATAGCGAAAAAAATAAAAAACGGCAGAGGTGATCAAATACCACCAAAAGAAATCTCTATTTGTGGGGAAAAAAGGACGTCAATTTTGTTTGGGTGCAACGTTGCATGACCGCGCAATTGTCGGTTAAAGCGACGCAGTGCCGAATCGCAAAAGATGGCCCGGTCATTGGGCAGCCAATTCTTCCAGGGGCTGAAGTGGTTAACGGTGTAGGACCCACAATCAGGGCCGCCATCAGGGGGGTACAGGCAGTACACCTGTAAGGGGCCCGGGTGGCAACCCCCCCTTTTTTTGTAAGGGGCCCTGAGGTCCCCAGATGGCAACCCCCCCTTTTTTTTTATATAAAATTATTTTTATAATTTTTTTTTTTATTTTTATTTTTTGTAAGGGGCCCAGAGGTCCCCAGAGGCCCGCAGGTCCCCAGATGGCAACCCCCCCCCCCTTTCTTTCTTTTTTTTTTGTTCTTTTGCTCATCAGCACCCAAAGCCCCCCCGACCTCAACAATTTGCGGCGGCAGCACCCCCCGCTTCTCAATTCGTGGCACCCCCCACTTCTGAATTCGCGGCAGCCCCCCCTCCCCGCTTCTCCTCTGCTCCAGGGGGCCCATGCCTGAAGCTGTGCAAGGGGCCCAAAAATTCCTGATGGCGACCCTGCCCACAATCAGGTAAGCAGGGGTTTAAAAAAAAAAAATGGGGGGGGGGGGGGGGGAGAGGTTGAAGATCCACTTTAACTTCTTATTAGCATCAGGCAACCTGATGGTATTTAAGCCCACAATGGACAATAACCACCAACCTCATGCAGTCATTTTCCAACACACTAATGGGCTCCATGCGGGTGCTGGATTTGTTGAGCATAATAATCCTGCATTAAAAAAAAGGTAACTGGAAAAAAAGCAGTGTGAATCCCGACCTGGAATGTAGTTGATCTGTGGCTCAATGCCGGCTGGAAAGTTGGTGTTCTCTGGAATGGAATGGCTGTAATCATCGAGAGGAGGAAACTCCGCAGGAATATCCGTGTTTCGTGGCACTAATACTGGGGGCAGAACTGAGACAAAAAAAAAAAAAGGAACATAGGTGAGACATGGTCATTCAATTCATACATCTCAACTAGACTTATGCCCCGTACACGCGATCGGACCCGATCGGACCTTTGTCCGACCAAACTCACAACGGAATTCCATCGGAGTAAAATAGAACATGTTCTATATTTAAACTCCGATGGAATTCATCGGAATTTCTCCGATGGGGCACACACGCGGTAGGAATTTCCGATGGAAAAAGTCCGTCAGACCTTTTCCATTGGAAATTCCTATCGTGTGTACGCGGCATTAGAGATTCACAAAACACACCAACATCTGAATAATACAATAAGTTTGAAGCAGCAAAAGCCTCTTTGGAAATTTACGTATTCACCCTTCTATTGGACATTCCTATTGGCTAGATCATTAGCACTAAAATTTGCTGGAAAAACCAGCACGTGACGCCAAAGCTGGCTACACTAGTAAAATTTTCATCCGTGAATTCTTTGGACATTGAAAGACTGGATGAATTTCTTCGAAATTGTATTTGCTTTTAACATTTTTTTTTTTTTTTCATTTGCATAGAACACTTGGTTTTGGAATTAAAGCGGAGCTCCACCCTAAAGTGGAACTTCCGCTCATCGGAACCCTCCCCCCCTCTGGTGTCACAACTGACACCTTTCAGGGGGGGAGGGGGGGTGCAGATACCTGTCTAAGACAGGTATTTGCACCCACATCCGGGAGTCCTCTCTGCGGGAGTCCTCTCTGCGGGAAATCTGCGGGAGTGACGTCACTTCCCCCAGACTTCCCGTAGTGTTCTGGGAGACACTCGGCTCCCAGAACACAGGAGGACCAGTCAGAACGGAGCAGCGCGACTCGCGCATGCGCTGTAGGGAACCGGGCATGAAGCTGCAAGGCTTCATTTCCTGGTTCCCTCACCGAGGATGGCGGTGGGGGCAGCAGAGTGACGAGCGGTTGCTCGTCTTTTGCTGCGGACGTCGCTGGACTCCAGGACAGATAAGTGTCCTAAGATTAAAAGTTAGCAGCTGCAGTATTTGTAGCTGCTGGCTTTTAATTTTTTTTTTTCGGCGGAGCTCCGCTTTAACCACTTGCCGACCGCCGCACGCCGATATACGTCGGCAGAATGGCACGGGCAGGCAAATGGGCGTACCTGCGCCCGCGGGTCCCCGGGAACTCGATGTCCCCGTCGGCCCGCGATTGCGATCGGCAAAGGCAGAACAGGGGGATGCAATCAGAACAAAGAAATGTATTGGACAGCCGCACTCCAAACCAACGTAGCTTTATTCGGTAAAAAATGAAAAATAAGCACTACAAGCCACAGCAACAGGAACCAGGACAGCTGACGCGTTTCACACTAACTTAGCTCTTATATATAATCCATTTCATTTCACAAATGTTTCTAATGCTTGCATTTTCATTAGATCACTATAGGATCTTTCAGACCCTGATCACAATTGGTTTAATCAATCATCAGTCTCTAATGATCCACTCGCTAACCACCTGCTAAAAGTTAGTGTGAAACGCGTCAGTTGTCCTGGTTCCTGTTGCTGTGGCTTGTAGTGCTTATTTTTTATTTTTTACTGAATAAAGCTACGTTGGTTTGGAGTGCGGCTGTCCAATACATTTCTTTGTTCTGATTGCTACGTGCATTGCTGGCACCCTTGGTTCCTGAGAGGAAGACTACAACCAACGATGGGGCACTATTCTTCCCATTGACAGGGCACTATTTTTCCCACCGACACCAACGATGGGCTACTATCCTCCCACTACCAATGACTGGGTACTATTCCTCCCACTGATACCAGTGATGGGACACTATTCTTCCCACAAACACCAACGATGGGGCACTATTCTTCCTACTGACACCAACAATGGGCTACTATTCCTCCCACTACCAATGATAGGGCACTATTCCTCCCACTGACACCGATGATGGGGAACTATTCTTCCTAATGACAGCAATGATGGGGCACTATTCCTCCCACTGACACCAACGATGAGGTACTATTCCTCCATTGATGAGGTACTATTCCTCCCACTGACACCGATGGTCTACTATTCCTCCCACTACCAATGACTGGGTACTATTCCCCCCCCCCCCACCGATACCAATGATGGGACACTATTCTTCCCACAGACACCAATAATGGGGTACTATTCCTCCCACTAAAAACCAACGATGAGGTACTATTCCTCTCACTGACAACAACATCCGCTCCTCCCTACAATCTGAAGGAGAGTAAACTTTCCCTTTGTTTAAAAAGTTTGGAGACCCCTGATGTACTGTAGATCTACCATTGGCAACCATCAATTTCCATACTTCAGTCTCTAGACATATAAACTTCTGATACAAATGACATATTTCCTTTACCTGGAGTCTCCACTCTCTGGTAGTGATATGGATTGACGCAGACTTCATCTTTCTTCATATTGAAAGCATATTCGCACATCTCCATGGCACGTAGTTCGTGGTGGCTGTGAAGATCTGGCCACCTCCAAAGGCGGCAATATATGACATGCGGCAGACCTTTGCGGTGTGATACTTGGAGCCTCCCATCTAGAGACCTGCAGAGATGAAAGAAGGTCCATCAACGTTCGTAAGAAACAAGGAGATATCTTGATGAGTCCTGTTTGTCACACATTGGTACTTCATTCATATCATACATTCCCAAGAAGTCACCATATTAGGCTGAAAGTCAATCATGGATGGAACTTTACAGGTAGACAAGTCTCAACGTTTCCTAATCCAACATCCTCCTAGATCCTACAGTATATAGGAAGTCTGGCTCCAGAACTCTTCACTTGTTTGCAGTGCCGGGACAACGTCATTCAGTGCCGATGGTGAAGATGCCAAACTGCATCTCAACTGAATGACCTTGTCCCGGCACTGCAAACCAGTGAATTCTGGAGCCACACTGTCTTATATAGGAGCCAGGAGGTCGTTGGATTAGGAACTGTCAAAATACACCCCAAGTGCCCACTGGCTACTTGACAGCTGTCATCTGGAGAGGAAGGAATGCCTCATTCGATCTTATCCCCCTGCAGCTCCCCATTGGTGCCCAATCTCCTCAACATCACAAGCGCTACGCCCTTACATGCATCTCTGCTGCAACTCTGGATAAGATCGGGCGCTGGGGAGCGGCAGGGGAAGAAGATTGGATGAGACCGACGGTGCCCCTCTCAATGTGACGCCTGGGGCACATGTCCCTCCTTCCCCACCCAACCACCTCCCTACTGGTTTGTTCACACCGTATTTTATGAAAAACAAGTCCCTGTGCTGCCCACAGCAATCAGATTCTAGGCCCCATTCTCATAGCGCAAGTTGAGGTGGCCACATATGGGCCAAGACCATCATACAATAAAATGTTCTCAATGGCTTTAAAGGAAAATGACGCACTCCCCCCCCCCCCCCCAAAGTCCCAGAGAATTAGCTCTCGAAAACCGTCTTTCATTCATCTAAGATGCATTTTAACTACTTACATGGTATGCTGGGAGGCAGAACAAGGTAAAGCGTTATCAGATGAGGACTGGACAAAAATCTGGACTTCTGCTGCTAAGAGCTCATCTAGAGAATTCATACAAAGTTCTAGTGTGTGAGACATTTACCTTCTTTTCGCATTGCTAGATATGCCCTCTTTACTTTCGAGGCTGTGGCGGTATAGCAGCGATATTTTTAGCGCCGCTATACCGTATTTTTTGCCGCGATTTGCGGGCGCTAGCGGGGGGGATTTTAACCCCCGCTAGCGGCCGAAAAAGGGTTAAAAACGCCCGCAATAACGCCTCTTTGCGGCGTTTTGGAGGCGCTACCCCATTGATTTCAATGGGCAGGGGCGCTATAGGAGCGGTATTTTTACCGCTCCTATCGCGCCTCAAAGATGCGGCTTGCAGGAGTTTTTTGACCCTCCTGCAAGCGCACCGCTCCAGTGTGAAAGCCCTCTGGCTTTCACATTGGATACAATTGAGCGGCTTTTTTGGGACGCATTGCAGGCGCTATTTTTAGCGCAATAGCGCCTGCAAAGCGCCTCAGTGTGAAAGGGGCCTTAAGTAATTTCTTGCAAGATATGCATATTTTAACATATGTGAAAATGTAGAAAATTTCCACGGTAGACAGGTGGTTAAGTAAAAAAAAAATTCAAATTCAAATTTCGGATCTTTCTTAAGCGAGAAGCATTTGTTTTGTGGGCCAAAGAATGGTTTAATCTTCGCATTTCTTGTAAACCACACGGAGGGCTTAACCAGGGGAATTCTATATATAAATATGCAGGATTTCGCACACACAGGATGTGCAGGTCATGGGAGGTCTGGCCGGATAAGATAAAGTGTAGATAATGGGGGGGTTGACCAGCTACGGCAATGGATTTGCTTTGTATACAGTGGGTACGGAAAGTATTCAGACCCCCTTAAATTTTTCACTCTTTGTTATATTGCAGCCATTTGCTAAAATCATTTAAGTTCAGTTTTTCCTCATTAATGTACACACAGCACACCATATTGACAGAAAAACACAGAATTGTTGACATTTTTGCAGATTTATTAAAAAAGGAAAACTGAAATATCACATGCTCCTAAGTATTCAGACCCTTTGCTGTGACACTCATGTATTTAACTCAGGTGCTGTCCATTTCTTCTGATCATCCTTGAGATGGTTCTACACCTTCATTTGAGTCCAGCTGTGTTTGATTATACTGATTGGACTTGATTAGGAGAGCCACACACCTGTCTATAGAAGACCTTAGGCCGGGTTCACACTGGGGCGACAAACGCTGCGACATTGGGAGCTCATGTCGCATGACGTGTGAAAATCAATGTTTCTCTATGGGAGCCGTCTTAACTGGTCCAACACATGTCGGTCTGACTTTGAAAATGCTCCCTGTACTACTTCGGTCCGACTTCAGCCCATTGACTATCATTGAAGTCGGATCAAAGTTGGACCGCAGTCTTGCATGATCCGACTTCTTTGGCATGCGACTTGTGCTGTGCTGCTCTTGAGGGGGAACGCCACACCAAATTTTAAATAAAAAACCAGCATGGGTTCCCCCTCCAGGAGCATACCAGGCCCCCCTTGGGTCTGGTCTGGATTTGAAGGGGAACCCCTACGCCGAAAAAACGGCGTGGGGGGTCCCCCCCAAAATCCAAACCAGACCCTTATCCGAGCACGCAACCTGGCAGGCCGCAGGGGAAGAGGGGGGGGACGAGAGAGCGCCCCCCTCCCTCCTGAACCGTACCAGGCCGCATGCCCTCAACATGGGGGGTTTGGTGCTCTGGGGCAGGGGGGCGACCTGCGGCCCACCCACCCCAGAGCACCCTGCCCCCATGTTGATGAGGACAGGGCCTCTTCCTGACAACCCTGGCCGTTGGTTGTCGGGGTCTGCGGGCGGAGGGCTTATCGAAATCCGGGAGCCCCCCCTTGATAAGGGGGCCCCCAGATCCCGGCCCCCCACCCTATGTGAATGAGTATGGGGGGTACATCGTACCCCTACCTATTCACCTGGTGGGAAAAAAATGTCAAGAAAAAACACAACACAGCTTTTTAAATTAATTTATTGCACAGCTCCGGGGTCTTCTTCCGACTTCGGGGGTCTCCACGCTCTCCGGTTCTTTCTTCTGCCGGGCCTCCGCTATCTTCTTCCAGCTCTTTTGCTAGCGGGGCCCGGTCTTCTCCGTCGCCTTCTTCTTCTCCCGCTCTCCGGTTCTTCTCCTGCTCTCCGGTTCTTTCTTCCGCCGGACCTCCGCTAACTTCTTTTAGCTCTTTTGCTAGTGGAGGGGCCGGTCTTCCCGTCGTCTCGTCCGGCTCTCCGTTGTCCTTCTGCCGGCCCCTCCACTATCTTCTTGCAGCTCTTTTGCTAGTGGAGGGGCCGGTCTTCCCGTCGTCGCCGTCTTCTTCTCTCTTCTCCTCCTCGATGTTGACGCATCGCTTCCTCCCGCTGTAATGCTGGCTGTTCGCTCCGCTCCGCATTAATATAGGCTTCTCATGACGTCACAGTCCCATGCTCCCATGACGTCACAGTCACATGCTCCGGGGCCACTGGAGCATGTGACTGTGATGTCATGAGAAGCCTATATTAATGCGGAGCGGAGCGAACAGCCACCATTACAGCGGAAGGAAGCGACGAGTCAACATCGAGGAGGAGAAGAGAGAAGAAGACGGCGACGACGGGAAGACCGGCCCCTCCACTAGCAAAAGAGCTGCAAGAAGATAGTGGAGGGGCCGGCAGAAGGACAACGGAGAGCCGGACGAGACGACGGGAAGACCGGGCCTCCGCTAGCAAAAGAGCTGGAAGAAGATAGCGGAGGCCCGGCGGAAGAAAGAACCGGAGAGCGGGAGAAGAACCGGAGAGCGGGAGAAGAAGAAAGCGCCGGAGAAGACCGGGCCCCGCTAGCAAAAGAGCTGGAAGAAGATAGCGGAGGCCCGGCAGAAGAAAGAACCGGAGAGCGCGGAGACCCCCGAAGTCGGAAGAAGACCCCCGGAGCTGTGCAATAAATTAATTAAAAAAGCTGTGTTGTGTTTTTTCTTGACATTTTTTTCCCACCAGGTGAATGGGTAGGGGTACGATGTACGCAGGTCGCCCCCCTGCCCCAGAGCACCAAACCCCTCATGTTGAGGGCATGCGGCCTGGTACGGTTCAGGAGGGAGGGGGGCCGCTCTCTCGTCCCCCCCTCTTCCCCTGCGGCCTGCCAGGTTGCGTGCTCGGATAAGGGTCTGGTTTGGATTTTGGGGGGGACCCCCACGCCGTTTTTTCGGCGTAGGGATTCCCCTTCAAATCCAGACCAGACCCAAGGGCCTGGTATGCTCCTGGAGGGGGAACCCATGCTGGTTTTTTATTTAAAATTTGGCGTGGAGTTCCCCCTCAAGATTCATACCAAACACAGTGCCTGCCATTGGCGGGGATCCAAGTCGGATCCCCGTTTATTGAAAGTCGGACATATGTCGGCTTCATGTCGCAGGGCAAAGTCGGATCCAAAGTAGGACAGATGTCGTGTCGCACTAGTGTGAACCCAGCCTAACAGCTCACAGTGCATGTCAGAGCAAATGAGAATCATGAGGTCAAAGGAACTGCCTGAAGAGCTCAGAGACAGAATTGTGGCAAGGCACAGATCTGGCCAAGGTTACAAAAAAAAATTCTGCTGCACTTAAGGTTCCTAGGAGCACAGTGGCCTCCATAATCCTTAAATGGAAGACGTTTGGGACGACCAGAACCCTTCCTAGAGCTGGCCGTCCGGCCAAACTGAGCTATCGGAGGAGAAGAGCCTTGGTGAGAGAGGTAAAGAAGAACCCAAAGATCACTGTGGCTGAGCTCCAGAGATGCAGTCGGGAGGTGGGAGAAAGTTGTAGAAAGTCAACCATCACTGCAGCCCTCCACCAGTCGGGGCTTTATGGCAGAGTGGCCGATGGAAGCCTCTCCTCAGACACATGAAAGCCGCATGGAGTTTGCTAAAAAACACCTGAAGGACTCCAAGATGGTGAGAAATAAGATTATCTGGTCTGATGAGACCAAGATAGAACTTTTTGGCCTTAATTCTAAGCGGTATGTGTGGAGAAAACCAGGCACTGCTCAACACCTGTCCAATACAGTCCCAACAGTGAAGCATGGTGGTGGCAGCATCATGCTGTGGGGGTGTTTTTCAGCTGCAGGGACAGGACGACTGGTTGCAGTAGAAGAAAAGATGAATGCGGCCAAGTACAGGGATATCCTGGACGAAAACCTTCTCCAGAGTGCTCAGGACCTCAGACTGAGCCGAAGGTTTACCTCCCAACAAGACAATGACCCTAAGCACACAGCTAAAATAACGAAGGAGTGGCTTCACAACAACTCTGTGACTGTTCTTGAATGGCCCAGCCAGAGCCCTGACTTAAACCCAACTGAGCCTCTCTGGAGAGACCTAAAAATGGCCGTCCACCAACGTTTACCATCCAACCTGACAGAACTGGAGAGGATCTGCAAGGAGGAATGGCAGAGGATTCCCAAATCCAGGTGTGAAAAACTTGTTGTATCTTTCCCAAAAAGACTCATCAAAAGGGTGCAAATACTAAATACTGAGCAAAGGGTCTGAATACTTAGGAGCATGTGATATTTCACTTTTTCTTTTTAATAAATCTGCAAAAATGTCAACAATTCTGTGTTTTTCTGTCAATATGGGGTGCTGTGTGTACAATATGGGGTGCTGTGTGTACAATATGGGGGGCTGTGTGTACATTATGGGGTGCTGTGTGTACAATATGGGGTGCTGTGTGTACATTATGGGGTGCTGTGTGTACAATATGGGGTGCTGTGTGTACATTATGGGGTGCTGTGTGTACATTATGGGGTGCTGTGTGTACAAAATGGGGTGCTGTGTGTACATTATGGGGTGCTGTGTGTACAATATTGGGTGCTGTGTGTACATTATGGGGTGCTGTGTGTACAATATGGGGTGCTGTGTGTACATTATGGGGTGCTGTGTGTACAATATGGGGTGCTGTGTGTACATTATGGGGTGCTGTGTGTACAATATGGGGTGCTGTGTGTACATTATGGGGTGCTGTGTGTACATTATGGGGGGCTGTGTGTACATTATGGGGTGCTGTGTGTACAATATTGGGTGCTGTGTGTACATTATGGGGTGCTGTGTGTACAATATGGGGTGCTGTGTGTACATTATGGGGTGCTGTGTGTACAATATGGGGTGCTGTGTGTACATTATGGGGTGCTGTGTGTACATTATGGGGGGCTGTGTGTACATTAATGAGGGAAAAATTTACTTAAATGATTTTAGCAAATGGCTGCAATATAACAAAGAGTGAAACATTTAAGGGGGTCTGAATACTTTCCGTACCCAACTGTGTATCTTCCTCACCCCCAAAAATTCAACATTTTCCGTGTTCTAATACTCTCACCCAGAAAGGTATATAAATCCGATCAGCGAGATCTAGAACTCTCCTCTTTCTCAGATGAACTCATTAATTGGGTTGGTTTTTGATGCCATGCCACGCTTTTCCCCGAGTATGATTCAATGCCCTCTCCCGGGAACGCGGCTCACGCCACGCTGTGAAAGGGGACACCGCTTCCAGGAATGGAGAGAACGATTCCCCAGCAACATTCGGAGAAATAAATATTACATTTACAGGTGTTGAAAGGACTGAACAAACCGCGGGCCGGCTCAGGAAACGCTCCTTCTGCCTCGCCTAACGCAATCTGGGAAACGCCATCAAATTCCAGCCTACAGTGACCTACCTGATCACTGCACTAACCTACCTGATTTCTACACTGACCTACCTGACCCCTACACTGACCTACCTGATACCTACACTGACCACTACACTAACCGATTCCTACAGTGACCTACCTGATCACTGCACTAACCTACCTGATTTCTACACTGACCTACCTGACCCCTACACTGACCTGCCTGATACCTACACTGACCACTACACTAACCTACCTGCTTCCTATATTTGCCACTACACTGACCTACCTGTCCACTATCCTGACCACTACACTACCTGATTCCTACACTGTCCACTACACTGACCACTACACTACACTACACTACACTACACTGTCATCTACACTGCACTGACCACTACACTACCCACTACACTACACCTACACTGACCACTACACTGCACTGTCCACTACACTACCCACTACACTACACCTACACTGACCACTACACTGCACTGTCCACTACACTACCCACTACACTACACCTACACTGACCACTACACTGCACTGTCCACTACACTACCCACTACACTACACCTACACTGACCACTACACTGCACTGTCCACTACACTACCCACTACACTACACCTACACTGACCACTACACTGCACTGTCCACTACACTACCTACTACACTACACCTACACTGACCACTACACTGCACTGTCCACTACACTACCCACTACACTACACCTACACTGACCATCACACTGCACACTACACTGACCACTACACTGCACTGACCACTACACTGCACTGACCACTACACTGACCATCACACTGCACACTACACTGACCACTACACTGCACTGTCCACTACACTGCACTGACCACTACACTGACCATCACACTGCACACTACACTGACCACTACACTGCACTGTCCACTACACTACCCACTACACTACACCTACACTGACCACTACACTGCACTGTCCACTACACTACCCACTACACTACACCTACACTGACCATCACACTGCACACTACACTGACCACTACACTGCACTGACCACTACACTGCACTGCACACTACACTGCACTGCACTGACCACTACACTGCACTGTCCACTACACTACCCACTACACTACACCTACACTGACCACTACACTGCACTGTCCACTACACTACCCACTACACTACACCTACACTGACCATCACACTGCACACTACACTGACCACTACACTGCACTGACCACTACACTACACTGACCATCACACTGCACACTACACTGCACACTACACTGCACTGACCACTACACTGCACTGACCACTACACTGCACTGACCACTACACTGCACTGACCACTACACTGCACTGTCCACTACACTACCCACTACACTACACCTACACTGACCACTACACTGCACTGTCCACTACACTACCTACTACACTACACCTACACTGACCACTACACTGCACTGTCCACTACACTACCCACTACACTACACCTACACTGACCACTACACTGCACTGTCCACTACACTACCCACTACACTACACCTACACTGACCATCACATTGCACACTACACTGACCACTACACTGCACTGACCACTACACTGCACTGACCACTACACTACACTGACCATCACACTGCACACTACACTGACCACTACACTGCACTGACCACTACACTGCACTGACCACTACACTACACTGACCATCACACTGCACACTACACTGACCACTACACTGCACTGTCCACTACACTACCCACTACACTACACCTACACTGACCACTACACTGCACTGTCCACTACACTACCCACTACACTACACCTACACTGACCATCACACTGCACACTACACTGACCACTACACTGCACTGACCATTACACTGCACTGACCACTACACTACACTGACCATCACACTGCACACTACACTGCACACTACACTGCACTGACCACTACACTGCACTGACCACTACACTGCACTGTCCACTACACTACCCACTACACTACACCTACACTGACCATCACACTGCACACTACACTGACCACTACACTGCACTGACCACTACACTACCCACTACACTACACCTACACTGACCATCACATTGCACACTACACTGACCACTACACTGCACTGACCACTACACTACACTGACCATCACACTGCACACTACACTGACCACTACACTGCACTGACCACTACACTACCCACTACACTACACCTACACTGACCATCACATTGCACACTACACTGACCACTACACTGCACTGACCACTACACTGCACTGACCACTACACTACACTGACCATCACACTGCACACTACACTGACCACTACACTACACTGACCACTACACTGCACTGACCACTACACTGCACTGACCACTACACTACACTGACCATCACACTGCACACTACACTGACCACTACACTGCACTGTCCACTACACTACCCACTACACTACACCTACACTGACCACTACACTGCACTGTCCACTACACTACCCACTACACTACACCTACACTGACCACTACACTGCACTGTCCACTACACTACCCACTACACTACACCTACACTGACCATCACACTGCACACTACACTGACCACTACACTGCACTGACCACTACACTACACTGACCATCACACTGCACACTACACTGACCACTACACTGCACTGACCACTGCACTGACCACTACACTGCACTGTCCACTACACTACCCACTACACTACACCTACACTGACCATCACACTGCACACTACACTGACCACTACACTGCACTGCACACTACACTGCACTGCACTGACCACTACACTGCACTGTCCACTACACTACCCACTACACTACACCTACACTGACCACTACACTGCACACTACACTACACTGACCATCACACTGCACACTACACTGACCACTACACTGCACTGATCACTACACTGCACTGACCACTAGACTGCACTGACCATCACACTGCACACTACACTGACCACTACACTGCACTGACCACTACACTGCACTGACCACTACACTACACTGACCACTACACTACTCACTACACTGACCACTACACTACACTGTCATCTACACTTACCACTATACCGCACTGACCACTACACTACACTGTCACCTACACTGCACTGACCACAACACTACAGAGACCACTACACTATCCACCTCACTGCACTGACCACTACACTGCACTTCACTGCACTGACAATTACACTGACCACTACACTACACTTATACTGACACCAGACGTTTTTTTTATTTATACTGACTCTAACTCTGGCTGGCTGCCCCCTCTCTCCCCAGACCGTATCCACCCCCTCACCTGCAGCTTGTATCTTCCATCAGTCCGGAGGAGCCTGGAGGAGGTGAAAGCAGCGGTGTTCACAATGCGATGGAGGCGGAGGCGGGACTCCAGGAGCAAGCGCGATCGCGGATAGGCCAGCCCCGCCACACTTGACCCCATTCTTCGCACTAATGCTCGGAGATGGCAGAGTCGGGAACCCGCGATCTGGGCTTGCCGACCCGTCATCTCAGAGCAAGACATGGCGGGCCACTTCGGAGGGCGCCACGGGCCACATGTTGGTCACCCCTGATGTATACAAATGTATTATATAATATATCCTGTATGTATACAATGTATTATACACTCACCAGCCACTTTATTAGGTAGACCTGTTCAATTACTTAGTAACACAAATTGCTTATCAACCAATCACATGGCAGCAAATCAATGTATTTAGGCATCTATATGTGGTGAAGACGACTTGCTGAAGTTCAAACCAAGCATTGGACTGGGGAAGTAGTATTTCAAAAACTGCTGATCTACAGGGATTTTCACATACAATCATCTCTCAGGTTAACAGAGAATGGTGGGGAAAAGAGAAAATATCCAGTGAGCGGCATTTGTGTGGAGGAAAATGCCTTGTTGATGTCAGAGGTCAGAGGAGAATGGGGCAGACTGGTTGGAGATGATAGAAAGGCGACAGTAACTCAAATAACCCCTCGTAACACCCAAGGTATGCAGAATACCATCTCTGAACGCACAACACAACGATCCTTAAGGCGGATGGGCTACAGCAGCAGAAGACCACACCGGGTGCCACTCCTGTCAGCTAAGAACAGGAAACTGAGGCTACAATTGGCACAGGATCACCAAAATTGGACAATAGAAGATTGGAAAAACGTTGGCTGGTCTGATGAGTCTGGATTTCAGCTGCGACATTCAGATGGTCGGGTCAGAATTTGGCGCATGGATCCATCCTGCCTTCTATCACCGGTTCAGGCTGGTGGTGGGGGTGTAATGATGGGGGGGGGGGGGGGGTATTTTCTTGGCTCACTTTCGACCCCTTAGTACCAATTGAGCATCGTTTAATCACCACGACCTACCTGAGTATTGTTGCTGACCATGTCCATCCCTTTATGACTACAGTGTCCCCATCTTCTGATGGCTCCTTCCAGCAGGATAATGCACCATGTCACAAAGCTCCAATCATCTCACCACTGGACAATGAGGTCACTGTCCTCCAATGGCCTCCACACTCACCACATCTCATCCAATAGAGCACCTTTGGGATGTGGTTGAACGGGAGATTGGCATCATGGATGGGCAGCCGACAAATCAGCAGAAACTGCGTGATGCTATCATGTCACTATGGAGCAAAATCTCTGAGGAACGTTTCCAGCACCTTGTTGTATCTCTGCCACCAAGAATGAAGGCAAAAGGGGTCCAACCCGGGTACTGGCAAGGTGTACCTAATAAAGTGGCCGGTGAGTGTATAATGTATTACTGTGGGGGAAATAATTATTTATTGATGTGAACCTAGTCCTAGGATGATATGTACGCAGGGCCGCCATCAGGAATTTTGGGCCCCCTTACACAGCTTCAGGCATGGGCCCCCTGGAGCAGAGGAGAACCGGGGGGGGGGGGTGCTGCCGCCGCAAATTGTTGAGGTCGGGGGGGGGGGGGGGCTTTGGGTGCTGACGAACAAAATAAAAAAAATGAATAAAAAAAAAATGGGGGGTTGACATCCGGGGCCCTAGGGACCTCTGGGCCCCTTACAAAGAAATGATAAAAAAAATTTTTAAAAAAAAGAAAAAAAAGGGGGGGTTGCCATCCGGGGCTCTGGGGACCTCCGGGCCCCTTACAAAAAAAATGGGGGTTGACATCCGGGGCCCTGGGGACCTCTGGACCCCTTACAAAAAAAAAATATATATATAAAAAAAATAAAAAAAGGGGGGGGGGGTTGCCATCCGGGCCCCTGGGGACCTCCGGGCCCCTTACAGGTGTACTGCCTGTACCCCCCTGATGGCGGCCTTGTATGGACGACACATACAAGAATCTGTTTATCGGTGGCACATTTCATAAATTCCGATGGAATGGGCTCAGGTGGCGGCACAAGCCGCAATCCTCGCTGCGACTCCCGGAGAACACCGCGAGGAATGCGCCAGGCCTGAGCTCCGGGTCACCATACTCCACATATTTCCCAAAGTTATTCTCGGGGACGCAGCGAGCTGAGACTTGCCTTGTGTCAGAAAGCATTTTTTTTACGGCCTGCGATCCGCCCGGCAGTCTTGGCCGCGGTCCAAGGGAACGGAGCCGCGCGCTTTTCACACTATTGTTGCCATTTAAAGAAAAAAAAAAAAACTGGATCTGCAAGGCTGCCCTGCAATTAGTTCAAGTGCAGAATGCATGTTTGAGAGCATGGGTGGGGGCTGGGCTGCCCGAGCAACTTCCAATGACAATCAGAACCCCAGACTGATAACATTGTAACAACATTTCTCATATGAAATGATACACTAAAAAAAAAAAAGAAGAAACATCCATTTCCGTAAGCCTGCGTTCACGCTTGTGTAGCGATTTTGCACACCTTGACGAAAAGCGTGCCGCGCGCGTGGTAGAGCTCCCCGATTCTGGCTAAAACGAGAATCGCGATTTTTGTGTTTAGAATAAAGATCACGATTCTCGCGGCGTAACGTTATCTTTCACATTAAAAAAAAAGAGGCTAACTTTACTGTTTAGTTCTTTTTTTTTTTATTCATTGACATGTATTTTATTTTCCCAAAAAATTGCGTTTGAAAGAACGCTGCGCAAATACCGTGTGACATAAAATATTGCAACAACCGCCATTTTTTTCTTTAGGGTCTCTGCTAAAATATATATATATATATATATATATATATATATATATATATAATTAGGGATGAGCTTCGAGTTCGACTCGAACATTGCCTGTTCGCACGTTCGCCGAACAGAGAAGAATTTGGGGTGTTCGCGGCGAATTCGAAAAGCCGCGGAACACCCTGTAAAAGTCTATTGGAGAAATCTAAAGTGCTAATTTTAAAGGCTTATATGCAAGTTATTGTCATAAAAAGCGTTTGGGGACCCGGGTCCTGCCCCAGGGGACATGTATCAATGCAAAAAAAAGTTTTAAAAATGGCCGTTTTTTTGGGAGCAGTGATTTATAGTATGTCTATAGTATGCCTGTAAAGTGGCGCATGTTTCCCGTGCTTAGAACTGTCCCTGCACAAAGTGTCATTTCTGACAGGAAAAAAGGAAAGGAAAGAAGGAAAGGAGAGAAGGAAAAAAAGTCATTTAAAACTCACTCGCGGCTATTAATGAATTGTCGGCTCCTGGCAATACATAGAAAAGTCATTGATAATAAAAAAAAATTAAAAAAAAATGCGTGGGGGTCCCCCCAAATTCAATTACCAGGCCCTTCAGGTCTGGTATGGAAATTAAGGGGAACCCTGCATTAAATTTAATAAAAAATGACGTGGGGTTCCCCCCAAATATCCATACCAGGCCCTTTAGGTTTTAAGGGGAACTCCACGCCAAATTTTTTAAAAAAATGGCGTGGAGTTCCCCCAAAAAATCCATACCAGACCCTTTATCCGAGCACGCAACCTGGCAGGCTGCAGGAAAAGAGGGGGGGGCAAGAGAGCGCCCCCCCCCCTCCTGAACCGTACCAGGCCACATGCCCTCAACATAGGGAGGATGCTGTGACCCCTCAAAGCACCATTTTTTTGGGGGCCCCACCAGAATCGGATGGGGTGCGAACACTCATGGGATCCGATTCTGCAAATCGCACTGCGTTTTGCAAAACTGATTTCAGGGTGTCGTTAACTTTAACATACACACCCGCAGCAGGGGTGAGATTTGGATGCAGTGCGGAAATTCTCTGCAAATTCGCAGCCCACAAATGTGAACCTGTGTTCTGTCGAATCGTGCAATCGCGTCGGAAAACACCTCCGATGATCTGCGCATGAGCAGGACGTGAGGTCGCTCCAGCTGATATGTGGATCCACTGGCGTGACGTCAACACTTGCGCATGCGCAGATCATCTGAGGCGTTATCCGCCGATCTGCAAAGCGTGGAGGGAAAAATCAAAATTGTCAGATTCCGCCTCGCTGTCTCTGCGCAAGCGCGAGAATTGACACCGTCCTGCAACGCGGCAGAATCCAAATCCAAATCCGCCCTGCAACAATCGTTTTCCTGCCTACGACGACAACGCTCAAGTCTTTTTGCGTGCGCAGAGTAGAGCGAGGCAGAATCTGACGATTTAATTCTCCCTCTACGCTTTTGCAGATTGTCGGATAATGGCTCCGGTGATCTGCGCATACGCAGTTTTGACGTCACGCCAGCTGATCAAGATATCTGAATGCGCAGATCATTGGAGGCATTATCGGACGAGATGCACTATTCGATAGAACACCGCGGCACTCAAGCAAGGAAGGAGGTTAGTGAATTTAAAAGTAGAACTAAAGTTTAAGCCTCGTACACACAACCGTTTTTCTCGGCAAAAAACTGCTGGGAGAGCTTTTTGCCGAGAAAACCGGCCGTGTGTATGGTTTCTCGTCGGGGAAAAACTGCCGGGAATCTCGACGAGAAAAAGAGAACCTGCTCTCTATTTTCTCGTCGGGATTCTCGGCAGAGTGTTTCCTGCCGAGAAAACCGGTGGTCTGTATGCTTACCTGTACCACGGTAAACCCGCGCATGCTTGAAAAGACTTTGACGCATACGCGGTAGCATACAAGGGTAGTGTGGGGTGAAGCAAGATGGCGGCGGTGGCGGCGGCATCGAATGTGACGAGCGCCGGCTCCTCGTAGTCGATGACGTCACCCCGTTCTTGCCATTCAAAAGAACGGCGGTTCTTTTCAATGGTCGCGTATGTACACTCGGCGCGCGAGGCGAGCTTGGCAGGAATTCCGTCGAGAAAACCGACGGGTTTTTTTTTTCCCGACAGGATTCTCGCCCATGTGTACGAGGCTTTAAGTCTTTTTTTTTTTTTTCATTTTTCCTTGTCAGTTCTTTTGCCATCTATGTCCCCTTTAATTAGATTTTTCTTCACTTCCAGTCCCATAGCTAAAACCGGAAGTGAGAGGAAATCCCTCCAGAGCAGGAGAATGTCACCAGAAATAGCGTTCCCACTAGAAGATTTCCCCTCTATTCCTGTGCTGGTGACAACACAACATTTGGGATTTTCTTTCACTTTCAATAATAATAGTAAACGGGATAAATAGAGAGGATGAATCTCCTTAACCACTTAAGGACCCCTCACTGTATATATACGTCGGCAGAATGGCTCGTACAGGCACAATCACGTACCTGTAAGTGGCCCTTTAACTGCCCGACGTCTGGGGCGCGCGCGCCGCTGGCGGCACACTCGCGACCCCCCTACCACCTCCGTGAGTCGAATCGCGGGTCCCGCGGACTTGATCGCCGCAGGGGTCCCGCGATCGTCTCACGGAGGCATGGAGCGGGGAGATGTGTGTGTAAACACAGCATCTCCCCGCTCCCCTACTGACAATGTCACCGATCTCCGCTCTGTGTAATCAGAGCGGAGATCGCTGACGTGTCACTCGTAGCCACGCCCCCACACAGTAGTAATCACTCCCCTAGGACACACTTAACCCCTTCAGCGCCCCTAGTGGTTAACCCCTTCACTGCCAGTGTCATTTTCACAGTAATCGGTGCATTTTTATTGCACTGATCGCTGTAAAAATGACAATGGTCCCAAAAATGTGTCAAAAGTGTCCGATGTGTCCGCCATAATGTCGCAGTCACAGAAAAAAAAAATCGCTGATCGCTGAGGTGTGAGTATATACAATGTGTATACAGCGGCACCGTATCCGGAGAGATCACCCCGGATTCCTGTGTGTATGAGGTGTGAGTATATACAATGTGTATACAGCGGCCCCGTATCCGGAGAGATCACCCCGGATTCCTGTGTGTATGAGGTGTGAGTATATACAATGTGTATACAGCGGCCCCGTATCCGGAGAGATCACCCCGGATTCCTGTGTGTATGAGGTGTGAGTATATACAATGTGTATACAGCGGCCCCGTATCCGGAGAGATCACCCCGGATTCCTGGGACTATGAGGTGTGAGTATATACAATGTGTATACAGCGGCCCCGTATCCGGAGAGATCACCCCGGATTCCTGTGTGTATGAGGTGTGAGTATATACAATGTGTATACAGCGGCACCGTATCCGGAGAGATCACCCCGGATTCCTGTGTGTATGAGGTGTGAGTATATACAATGTGTATACAGCGGCCCCGTATCCGGAGAGATCACCCCGGATTCCTGTGTGTATGAGGTGTGAGTATATACAATGTGTATACAGCGGCCCCGTATCCGGAGAGATCACCCCGGATTCCTGGGACTATGAGGTGTGAGTATATACAATGTGTATACAGCGGCCCCGTATCCGGAGAGATCACCCCGGATTCCTGGGACTATGAGGTGAGTATATACAATGTGTATACAGCGGCCCCGTATCCGGAGAGATCACCCCGGATTCCTGTGAGTATGAGGTGTGAGTATATACAATGTGTATACAGCGGCCCCGTATCCGGAGAGATCACCCCGGATTCCTGGGACTATGAGGTGTGAGTATATACAATGTTTATACAGCGGCCCCGCATCCGGAGAGATCACCCCGGATTCCTGGGACTATGAGGTGTGAGTATATACAATGTGTATACAGCGGCCCCGTATCCGGAGAGATCACCCCGGATTCCTGTGTGTATGAGGTGTGAGCATATACAATGTGTATACAGCGGCCCCGTATCCGGAGAGATCACCCCGGATTCCTGGGACTATGAGGTGTGAGTATATACAATGTGTATACAGCGGCCCCGTATCCGGAGAGATCACCCCGGATTCCTGGGACTATGAGGTGTGTGTATATACAATGTGTATACAGCGGCCCCGCATCCGGAGAGATCACCCCGGATTCCTGGGACTATGAGGTGTGAGTATATACAATGTGTATACAGCGGCCCCGTATCCGGAGAGATCACCCCTGATTCCTGGGACTATGAGGTGTGAGTATATACAATGTGTATACAGCGGCCCCGTATCCGGAGAGATCACCCCGGATTCCTGGGACTATGAGGTGTGAGTATATACAATGTGTATACAGCGGCCCCGTATCCGGAGAGATCACCCCGGATTCCTGGGACTATGAGGTGTGAGTATATACAATGCGTATACAGCGGCCCCGTATCCAGAGAGATCACCCCGGATTCCTGTGACTAAGAGGTGTGAGTATATACAATGTGTATACAGCGGCCCCGTATCTGGAGAGATCACCCCGAATTCCTGGGACTATGAGGTGTAAGTATATACAATGTGTATACAGCGGCTCCGTATCCGGAGAGATCACCCCGGATTCCTGGGACTATGAGGTGTGAGTATATACAATGTGTATACAGCGGCCCCGTATCCGGAGAGATCACCCCGGATTCCTGTGACTATGAGGTGTGAGTATATACAATGTGTATACAGCGGCCCCGTATCCGGAGAGATCACCCCGGATTCCTGTGTGTATGAGGTGTGAGCATATACAATGTGTATACAGCGGCCCCGTATCCGGAGAGATCACCCCGGATTCCTGGGACTATGAGGTGTGAGTATATACAATGTGTATACAGCGGCCCCGTATCCGGAGAGATCACCCCGGATTCCTGTGTGTATGAGGTGTGAGCATATACAATGTGTATACAGCGGCCCCGTATCCAGAGAGATCACCCCGGATTCCTGTGAGTATGAGGTGTGAGTATATACAATGTGTATACAGCGGCCCCGTATCCGGAGAGATCACCCCAGATTCCTGTGTGTATGAGGTGTGAGCATATACAATGTGTATACAGCGGCCCCGTATCCGGAGAGATCACCCCGGATTCCTGTGTGTATGAGGTGTGAGTATATACAATGTGTATACAGCGGCCCCGTATCCGGAGAGATCACCCCGGATTCCTGTGTGTATGAGGTGTGAGTATATACAATGTGTATACAGCGGCCCCGTATCCGGAGAGATCACCCCGGATTCCTGTGTGTATGAGGTGTGAGCATATGCAATGTGTATACAGCGGCCCCGTATCCGGAGAGATCACCCCGGATTCCTGGGACTATGAGGTGAGTATATACAATGTGTATACAGCGGCCCCGTATCCGGAGAGATCACCCCGGATTCCTGTGAGTATGAGGTGTGAGTATATACAATGTGTATACAGCGGCCCCGTATCCGGAGAGATCACCCCGGATTCCTGGGACTATGAGGTGTGAGTATATACAATGTGTATACAGCGGCCCCGTATCCGGAGAGATCACCCCGGATTCCTGTGTGTATGAGGTGTGAGCATATACAATGTGTATACAGCGGCCCCGTATCCGGAGAGATCACCCCGGATTCCTGGGACTATGAGGTGTGAGTATATACAATGTGTATACAGCGGCCCCGTATCCGGAGAGATCACCCCGGATTCCTGTGTGTATGAGGTGTGAGCATATACAATGTGTATACAGCGGCCCCGTATCCGGAGAGATCACCCCGGATTCCTGGGACTATGAGGTGTGAGTATATACAATGTGTATACAGCGGCCCCGTATCCGGAGAGATCACCCCGGATTCCTGGGACTATGAGGTGTGTGTATATACAATGTGTATACAGCGGCCCCGCATCCGGAGAGATCACCCCGGATTCCTGGGACTATGAGGTGTGAGTATATACAATGTGTATACAGCGGCCCCGTATCCGGAGAGATCACCCCGGATTCCTGGGACTATGAGGTGTGAGTATATACAATGTGTATACAGCGGCCCCGTATCCGGAGAGATCACCCCGGATTCCTGTGAGTATGAGGTGTGAGTATATACAATGTGTATACAGCGGCCCCGTATCCGGAGAGATCACCCCGGATTCCTGGGACTATGAGGTGTGAGTATATACAATGTGTATACAGCGGCCCCGTATCCAGAGAGATCACCCCGGATTCCTGGGACTATGAGGTGTGAGTATATACAATGTGTATACAGCGGCCCCATATCCAGAGAGATCACCCCGGATTCCTGGGACTATGAGGTGTGAGTATATACAATGTGTATACAGCGGCCCCGTATCCGGAGAGATCACCCCGGATTCCTGTGTATGAGGTGTGAGTATATACAATGTGTATACAGCGGCCCCGTATCCGGAGAGATCACCCCGGATTCCTGGGACTATGAGGTGTGAATATATACAATGTGTATACAGCGGCCCCGTATCCGTAGAGATCTTCCCGGATTCCTGGGACTATGAGGTGTGAGTATATACAATGTGTATACAGCGACCCCGTATCCGGAGAGATCACCCCGGATTCCTGGGATTATGAGGTGTGAGTATATACAATGTGTATACAGCGGCCCCGTATCCGGAGAGATCACCCCGGATTCCTGGGACTATGAGGTGAGAGTATATACAATGTGTATACAGCGGCCCCGTATCCGGAGAGATCACCCCGGATTCCTGGGACTATGAGGTGTGAGTATATACAATGTGTATACAGCGGCCCCGTATCCGGAGAGATCACCCCGGATTCCTGTGTGTATGAGGTGTGAGTATATACAATGTGTATACAGCGGCCCCGTATCCGGAGAGATCACCCCGGATTCCTGGGACTATGAGGTGTGAGTATATACAATGTGTATACAGCGGCCCCGTATCCGGAGAGATCACCCCGGATTCCTGGGACTATGAGGTGTGAGTATATACAATGTGTATACGGCGGTCCCGTATCCGGAGAGATCACCCCGGATTCCTGGGACTATGAGGTGTGAGTATATACAATGTGTATACGGCGGTCCCGTATCCGGAGAGATCACCCCGGATTCCTGTGTGTATGAGGTGTGAGCATATACAATGTGTATACAGCGGCCCCGTATCCGGAGAGATCACCCCGGATTCCTGGGACTATGAGGTGTGAGTATATACAATGTGTATACAGCGGCCCCGTATCCGGAGAGATCACCCCGGATTCCTGTGTGTATGAGGTGTGAGCATATACAATGTGTATACAGCGGCCCCGTATCCGGAGAGATCACCCCGGATTCCTGGGACTATGAGGTGTGAGTATATACAATGTGTATACAGCGGCCCCGTATCTGGAGAGATCACCCCAGATTCCTGGGACTATGAGGTGAGAGTATATACAATGTGTATACAGCGGCCCCGTATCCGGAGAGATCACCCCGGATTCCTGGGACAATGAGGTGTGTGTATATACAATGTGTATACAGCGGCCCCGCATCCGGAGAGATCACCCCGGATTCCTGGGACTATGAGGTGTGAGTATATACAATGTGTATACAGCGGCCCCGTATCCGGAGAGATCACCCCGGATTCCTGGGACTATGAGGTGTGAGTATATACAATGTGTATACAGCGGCCCCGTATCCGGAGAGATCACCCCGGATTCCTGTGAGTATGAGGTGTGAGTATATACAATGTGTATACAGCGGCCCCGTATCCGGAGAGATCACCCCGGATTCCTGGGACTATGAGGTGTGAGTATATACAATGTGTATACAGCGGCCCCGTATCCGGAGAGATCACCCCGGATTCCTGGGACTATGAGGTGTGAGTATATACAATGTGTATACAGCGGCCCCGTATCCGGAGAGATCACCCCGGATTCCTGTGTGTATGAGGTGTGAGTATATACAATGTGTATACAGCGGCCCCATATCCAGAGAGATCACCCCGGATTCCTGGGACTATGAGGTGTGAGTATATACAATGTGTATACAGCGGCCCCGTATCCGGAGAGATCACCCCGGATTCCTGTGTGTATGAGGTGTGAGTATATACAATGTGTATACAGCGGCCCCGTATCCGGAGAGATCACCCCGGATTCCTGGGACTATGAGGTGTGAATATATACAATGTGTATACAGCGGCCCCGTATCCGTAGAGATCTTCCCGGATTCCTGGGACTATGAGGTGTGAGTATATACAATGTGTATACAGCGACCCCGTATCCGGAGAGATCACCCCGGATTCCTGGGATTATGAGGTGTGAGTATATACAATGTGTATACAGCGGCCCCGTATCCGGAGAGATCACCCCGGATTCCTGGGACTATGAGGTGAGAGTATATACAATGTGTATACAGCGGCCCCGTATCCGGAGAGATCACCCCGGATTCCTGGGACTATGAGGTGTGAGTATATACAATGTGTATACAGCGGCCCCGTATCCGGAGAGATCACCCCGGATTCCTGTGTGTATGAGGTGTGAGTATATACAATGTGTATACAGCGGCCCCGTATCCGGAGAGATCACCCCGGATTCCTGGGACTATGAGGTGTGAGTATATACAATGTGTATACAGCGGCCCTGTATCCGGAGAGATCACCCCGGATTCCTGGGACTATGAGGTGTGAGTATATACAATGTGTATACGGCGGTCCCGTATCCGGAGAGATCACCCCGGATTCCTGGGACTATGAGGTGTGAGTATATACAATGTGTATACGGCGGTCCCGTATCCGGAGAGATCACCCCGGATTCCTGGGACTATGAGGTGAGTATATACAATGTGTATACAGCGGCCCCGTATCTGGAGAGATCACCCGGATTCCTGTGACTATGAGGTGTGAGTATATACAATGTGTATACAGCGGCCCCGTATCCGGAGAGATCACCCCGGATTCCTGTGACTATGAGGTGTGAGTATATACAATGTGTATACGGCGATCCCGTATCCGGAGAGATCACCCCGGATTCCTGTGAGTATGAGGTGTGAGTATATACAATGTGTATACAGCGGCCCCGTATCCGGAGAGATCACCCCGGATTCCTGTGACTATGAGGTGTGAGTATATACAATGTGTATACGGCGATCCCGTATCCGGAGAGATCACCCCGGATTCCTGTGAGTATGAGGTGTGAGTATATACAATGTGTATACAGCGGCCCCGTATCCGGAGAGATCACCCCGGATTCCTGGGACTATGAGGTGTGAGTATATACAATGTGTATACGGCGGTCCCGTATCCGGAGAGATCACCCCGGATTCCTGGGACTATGAGGTGTGAGTATATACAATGTGTATACGGCGGTCCCGTATCCGGAGAGATCACCCCGGATTCCTGGGACTATGAGGTGAGTATATACAATGTGTATACAGCGGCCCCGTATCTGGAGAGATCACCCGGATTCCTGTGACTATGAGGTGTGAGTATATACAATGTGTATACAGCGGCCCCGTATCCGGAGAGATCACCCCGGATTCCTGTGACTATGAGGTGTGAGTATATACAATGTGTATACAGCGATCCCGTATCCGGAGAGATCACCCCGGATTCCTGTGAGTATGAGGTGTGAGTATATACAATGTGTATACAGCGGCCCCGTATCCGGAGAGATCACCCCGGATTCCTGTGAGTATGAGGTGTGAGTATATACAATGTGTATACAGCGAACCCGTATCCGGAGAGATCACCCCGGATTCCTGGGACTATGAGGTGAGAGTATATACAATGTGTATACAGCGAACCCGTATCCGGAGAGATCACCCCGGATTCCTGGGACTATGAGGTGTGAGCATATACAATGTGTATACAGCGGCCCCGTATCCGGAGATATCACCCCGGATTCCTGGGACTATGAGGTGTGAGTATATACAATGTGTATACAGCGGCCCTGTATCCGGAGAGATCACCCCGGATTCCTGTGTGTATGAGGTGTGAGCATATACAATGTGTATACAGCGGCCCCGTATCCGGAGAGATCACCCCGGATTCCTGTGACCATGAGGTGTGAGTATATACAATGTGTATACAGCGGCCCCGTATCCGGAGAGATCACCCCGGATTCCTGTGACTATGAGGTGTGAGTATATACAATGTGTATACAGCGATCCCGTATCCGGAGAGATCACCCCGGATTCCTGTGAGTATGAGGTGAGAGTATATACAATGTGTATACAGCGGCCCCGTATCCGGAGAGATCACCCCGGATTCCTGGGACTATGAGGTGTGAGTATATACAATGTGTATACAGCGGCCCCGTATCTGGAGAGATCACCCCGGATTCCTGGGACTATGAGGTGTGAGTATATACAATGTGTATACAGCGGCCCCGTATCCAGAGAGATCACCCCGGATTCCTGGGACTATGAGGTGTGAGTATATACAATGTGTATACAGCGGCCCCGTATCCGGAGAGATCACCCCGGATTCCTGGGACTATGAGGTGTGAGTATATACAATGTGTATACAGCGGCCCCGTATCCAGAGAGATCACCCCGGATTCCTGGGACTATGAGGTGTGAGTATATACAATGTGTACACAGCGGCCCCGTATCCGGAGAGATCACCCCGGATTCCTGTGAGTATGAGGTGAGAGTATATACAATGTGTATACAGCGGCCCCGTATCCGGAGAGATCAGCCCGGATTCCTGTGACTATGAGGTGTGAGTATATACAATGTGTATACAGTGGCCCCGTATCTAGAGAGATCACCCCGGATTCCTGGGACTATGAGGTGTGAGTATATACAATGTGTATACAGCGGCCCCGTATCCGGAGAGATCACCCCGGATTCCTGGGACTATGAGGTGTGAGTATATACAATGTGTATACAGCGGCCCCGTATCCGGAGAGATCACCCCGGATTCCTGGGACTATGAGGTGTGAGTATATACAATGTGTATACAGCGGCCCCGTATCCGGAGAGATCACCCCGGATTCCTGGGACTATGAGGTGTGAGTATATACAACGTGTATACAGCGGCCCCGTATTTGGAGAGATCACCCCGGATTCCTGGGACTATGAGGTGTGAGTATATACAATGTGTATACAGCGGCCCCGTATCCGGAGAGATCACCCCGGATTCCTGGGACTATGAGGTGTGAGTATATACAATGTGTATACAGCGGCCCCGTATCTGGAGAGATCACCCCGGATTCCTGTGAGTATGAGGTGTGAGTATATACAATGTGTATACAGCGGCCCCGTATCTGGAGAGATCACCCCGGATTCCTGGGACTATGAGGTGTGAGTATATACAATGTGTATACAGCGGCCCCGTATCCGGAGAGATCACCCCGGATTCTTGTGTGTATGAGGTGTGAGTATATACAATGTGTATACAGCGGCCCCGTATCCGGAGAGATCACCCCGGATTCCTGTGAGTATGAGGTGTGAGTATATACAATGTGTATACAGCGGCCCCGTATCCGGAGAGATCACCCCGGATTCCTGTGAGTATGAGGTGTGAGTATATACAATGTGTATACGGCGGTCCCGTATCCGGAGAGATCACCCCGGATTCCTGGGACTATGAGGTGTGAGTGTATACAATGTGTATACAGCGGCCCCGTATCCGGAGAGATCACCCCGGATTCCTGTGTGTATGAGGTGTGAGCATATACAATGTGTATACAGCGGCCCCGTATCCGGAGAGATCACCCCGGATTCCTGGGACTATGAGGTGTGAGTGTATACAATGTGTATACAGCGGCCCCGTATCCGGAGAGATCACCCCGGATTCCTGTGTGTATGAGGTGTGAGTATATACAATGTGTATACAGCGGCCCCGTATCCGGAGAGATCACCCCGGATTCCTGCAACTATGAGGTGTGAGTATATACAATGTGTATACAGCGGCCCTGTATCCGGAGAGATCACCCCGGATTCCTGTGTGTATGAGGTGTGAGTATATACAATGTGTATACAGCGGCCCCGTATCCGGAGAGATCACCCCGGATTCCTGTGAGTATGAGGTGTGAGTATATACAATGTGTATACAGCGGCCCCGTATCCGGAGAGATCACCCCGGATTCTTGTGAGTATGAGGTGTGAGTATATACAATGTGTATACAGCGGCCCCGTATCTGGAGAGATCACCCCGGATTCCTGGGACTATGAGGTGTGAGTATATACAATGTGTATACAGCGGCCCCGTATCCAGAGAGATCACCCCGGATTCCTGGGACTATGAGGTGTGAGTATATACAATGTGTATACAGCGGCCCCGTATCCGGAGAGATCACCCCGGATTCTTGGGACTATGAGGTGTGAGTATATACAATGTGTATACAGCGGCCCCGTATCCGGAGAGATCACCCCGGATTCCTGTGAGTATGAGGTGTGAGTATATACAATGTGTATACAGCGGCCCCGTATCTGGAGAGATCACCCCGGATTCCTGTGTGTATGAGGTGTGAGTATATACAATGTGTATACAGCGGCCCCGTATCCGGAGAGATCACCCGGATTCCTGTGTGTATGAGGTGTGAGTATATACAATGTGTATACAGCGGCCCCGTATCTGGAGAGATCACCCCGGATTCCTGGGACTATGAGGTGTGAGTATATACAATGTGTATACAGCGGCCCCGTATCTGGAGAGATCACCCCGGATTCCTGTGTGTATGAGGTGTGAGTATATACAATGTGTATACAGTGGCCCCGTATCCGGAGAGATCACCCCGGATTCCTGTGTGTATGAGGTGAGTATATACAATGTGTATACAGCGGCCCCGTTTCCGGGGAGATCACCCCGGATTCCTGGGACTATGAGGTGTGAGTACATACAATGTTTATACAGCGGCCCCGTATCCGGAGAGATCACCCCGGATTCCTGGGACTATGAGGTGTGAGTATATACAATGTGTATACAGCGGCCCCGTATCCGGAGAGATCACCCCGGATTCCTGGGACTATGAGGTGTGAGTACATACAATGTTTATACAGCGGCCCCGTATCCGGAGAGATCACCCCGGATTCCTGGGACTATGAGGTGTGAGTATATACAATGTGTATACAGCGGCCCCGTATCCGGAGAGATCACCCCGGATTCCTGTGTGTATGAGGTGTGAGTATATACAATGTGTATACAGCGGCCCTGTATCTGGAGAGATCACCCCGGATTCCTGGGACTATGAGGTGTGAGTATATACAATGTGTATACAGCGGCCCCGTATCCGGAGAGATCACCCCGGATTCCTGGGACTATGAGGTGTGAGTATATACAATGTGTATACAGCGGCCCCGTATCCGGAGAGATCACCCGGATTCCTGGGACTATGAGGTGTGAGTATATACAATGTGTATACAGCGGCCCCGTATCCGGAGAGATCACCCCGGATTCCTGGGACTATGAGGTGTGAGTATATACAATGTGTATACAGCGGCCCCGTATCCGGAGAGATCACCCCGGATTCCTGGGACTATGAGGTGTGAGTATATACAATGTGTATACAGCGGCCCCGTATCCGGAGAGATCACCCCGGATTCCTGGGACTATGAGGTGTGAGTATATACAATGTGTATACAGCGGCCCCGTATCTGGAGAGATCACCCCGGATTCCTGGGACTATGAGGTGTGAGTATATACAATGTGTATACAGCGGCCCCGTATCTGGAGAGATCACCCCGGATTCCTGGGACTATGAGGTGTGAGTATATACAATGTGTATACAGCGGCCCCGTATCCGGAGAGATCACCCCGGATTCCTGGGACTATGAGGTGTGAGTATATACAATGTGTATACAGCGGCCCCGTATCCGGAGAGATCACCCCGGATTCCTGTGAGTATGAGGTGTGAGTATATACAATGTGTATACAGCGGCCCCGTATCCGGAGAGATCACCCCGGATTCCTGTGTGTATGAGGTGTGAGTATATACAATGTGTATACAGCGGCCCCGTATCCGGAGAGATCACCCCGGATTCCTGGGACTATGAGGTGTGAGTATATACAATGTGTATACAGCGGCCCCGTATCCGGAGAGATCACCCCGGATTCCGGTGTGTATGAGGTGTGAGTATATACAATGTGTATACAGCGGCCCCGTATCCGGAGAGATCACCCCGGATTCCTGGGACTATGAGGTGTGAGTATATACAATGTGTATACAGCGGCCCCGTATCCGGAGAGATCACCCCGGATTCCTGGGACTATGAGGTGTGAGTATATACAATGTGTATACAGCGGCCCCGTATCCGGAGAGATCACCCCGGATTCCTGGGACTATGAGGTGTGAGTATATACAATGTGTATACAGCGGCCCCGTATCCGGAGAGATCACCCCGGATTCCTGTGAGTATGAGGTGTGAGTATATACAATGTGTATACAGCGGCCCCGTATCCGGAGAGATCACCCCGGATTCCTGTGTGTATGAGGTGTGAGTATATACAATGTGTATACAGCGGCCCCGTATCTGGAGAGATCGCCCCGGATTCCTGGGACTATGAGGTGTGAGTATATACAATGTGTATACAGCGGCCCCGTATCCGGAGAGATCACCCCGGATTCCTGTGACTATGAGGTGTGAGTATATACAATGTGTATACAGCGGCCCCGTATCCGGAGAGATCACCCCGGATTCCTGTGTGTATGAGGTGTGAGTATATACAATGTGTATACAGCGGCCCCGCATCCGGAGAGATCACCCCGGATTCCTGGGACTATGAGGTGTGAGTATATACAATGTGTATACAGCGGCCCCGTATCCGGAGAGATCACCCCGGATTCCTGTGTGTATGAGGTGTGAGTATATACAATGTGTATACAGCGGCCCCGTATCCGGAGAGATCACCCCGGATTCCTGGGACTATGAGGTGTGAGTATATACAATGTGTATACAGCGGCCCCGTATCCGGAGAGATCACCCCGGATTCCTGGGACTATGAGGTGTGAGTATATACAATGTGTATACAGCGGCCCCGTATCCGGAGAGATCACCCCGGATTCCTGGGACAATGAGGTGTGAGTATATACAATGTGTATACAGCGGCCCCGTATCCAGAGAGATCACCCCGGATTCCTGGGACTATGAGGTGTGAGTATATACAATGTGTATACAGCGGCCCCGTATCTGGAGAGATCACCCCAGATTCCTGGGACTATGAGGTGTGAGTATATACAATGTGTATACAGCGGCCCCGTATCCGGAGAGATCACCCCGGATTCCTGTGTGTATGAGGTGTGAGTATATACAATGTGTATACAGCGGCCCCGTATCCGGAGAGATCACCCCGGATTCCTGGGACTATGAGGTGTGAGTATATACAATGTGTATACAGCGGCCCCGTATCCGGAGAGATCACCCCGGATTCCTGTGTGTATGAGGTGTGAGCATATACAATGTGTATACAGCGGCCCCGTATCCGGAGAGATCACCCCGGATTCCTGGGACTATGAGGTGTGAGTATATACAATGTGTATACAGCGGCCCCGTATCCAGAGAGATCACCCCGGATTCCTGGGACTATGAGGTGTGAGTATATACAATGTGTATACAGCGGCCCCGTATCTGGAGAGATCACCCCAGATTCCTGGGACTATGAGGTGTGAGTATATACAATGTGTATACAGCGGCCCCGTATCTGGAGAGATCGCCCCGGATTCCTGGGACTATGAGGTGTGAGTATATACAATGTGTATACAGCGGCCCCGTATCCGGAGAGATCACCCCGGATTCCTGGGACTATGAGGTGTGAGTATATACAATGTTTATACAGCGGCCCCGTATCCGGAGAGATCACCCCGGATTCCTGGGACTATGAGGTGTGAGTATATACAATGTGTATACAGCGGCCCCGTATCCGGAGAGATCACCCCGGATTCCTGGGACTATGAGGTGAGAGTATATACAATGTGTATACAGCGGCCCCGTATCCGGAGAGATCACCCCGGATTCCTGGGACTATGAGGTGTGAGTATATACAATGTGTATACAGCGGCCCCGTATCCGGAGAGATCACCCCGGATTCCTGTGTGTATGAGGTGTGAGTATATACAATGTGTATACAGCGGCCCCGTATCCGGAGAGATCACCCCGGATTCCTGGGACTATGAGGTGTGAGTATATACAATGTGTATACAGCGATCCCGTATTCGGAGAGATCACCCCGGATTCCTGGGACTATGAGGTGTGAGTATATACAATGTGTATACAGCGGCCCCGTATCCGGAGAGATCACCCCGGATTCCTGGGACTATGAGGTGTGAGTATATACAATGTGTATACAGCGGCCCCGTATCCGGAGAGATCACCCCGGATTCCTGGGACTATGAGGTGTGAGTATATACAATGTGTATACAGCGGCCCCGTATCCGGAGAGATCACCCCGGATTCCTGTGTGTATGAGGTGTGAGTATATACAATGTGTATACAGCGGCCCCGTATCCGGAGAGATCACCCCGGATTCCTGGGACTATGAGGTGTGAGTATATACAGGTACAATGTGTATACAGCGGCCCCGTATCCGGAGAGATCACCCCGGATTCCTGTGACTATGAGGTGTGAGTATATACAATGTGTATACAGCGGCCCCGTATCTGGAGAGATCACCCCGGATTCCTGTGTGTATGAGGTGTGAGTATATACAATGTGTATACAGCGGCCCCGTATCCGGAGAGATCACCCCGGATTCCTGTGTGTATGAGGTGTGAGTATATACAATGTGTATACAGCGGCCCCGTATCCGGAGAGATCACCCCGGATTCCTGTGTGTATGAGGTGTGAGTATATACAATGTGTATACAGCGGCCCCGTATCCGGAGAGATCACCCCGGATTCCTGGGACTATGAGGTGTGAGTATATACAATGTGTATACAGCGGTCCCGTATCCGGAGAGATCACCCCGGATTCCTGTGTGTATGAGGTGTGAGTATATACAATGTGTATACAGCGGCCCCGTATCCAGAGAGATCACCCCGGATTCCTGGGACTATGAGGTGTGAGTATATACAATGTGTATACAGCGGCCCCGTATCCGGAGAGATCACCCCGGATTCCTGTGTGTATGAGGTGTGAGTATATACAATGTGTATACAGCGGCCCCGTATCCGGAGAGATCACCCCGGATTCCTGTGAGTATGAGGTGTGAGTATATACAATGTGTATACAGCGGCCCCGTATCCGGAGAGATCACCCCGGATTCCTGGGACTATGAGGTGTGAGTATATACAATGTGTATACAGCGGTCCCGTATCCGGAGAGATCACCCCGAATTCCTGTGAGTATGAGGTGTGAGTATATACAATGTGTATACAGCGGCCCCGTATCCGGAGAGATCACCCCGGATTCCTGTGTGTATGAGGTGTGAGTATATACAATGTGTATACAGCGGCCCCGTATCCGGAGAGATCACCCCGGATTCCTGGGACTATGAGGTGTGAGTATATACAATGTGTATACAGCGGCCCCGTATCTGGAGAGATCACCCCGGATTCCTGTGTGTATGAGGTGTGAGTATATACAATGTGTATACAGCGGCCCCGTATCCGGAGAGATCACCCGGATTCCTGTGTGTATGAGGTGTGAGTATATACAATGTGTATACAGCAGCCCCGTATCCGGAGAGATCACCCCGGATTCCTGTGTGTATGAGGTGTGAGTATATACAATGTGTATACAGCGGCCCCGTATCTGGAGAGATCACCCCGGATTCCTGTGTGTATGAGGTGTGAGTATATACAATGTGTATACAGCGGCCCCGTATCCGGAGAGATCACCCGGATTCCTGTGTGTATGAGGTGTGAGTATATACAATGTGTATACAGCGGCCCCGTATCCGGAGAGATCACCCCGGATTCCTGTGTGTATGAGGTGAGTATATACAATGTGTATACAGCGGCCCCGTATCCGGAGAGATCACCCCGGATTCCTGGGACTATGAGGTGTGAGTATATACAATGTTTATACAGCGGCCCCGTATCCGGAGAGATCACCCCAGATTCCTGTGTGTATGAGGTGTGAGTATATACAATGTGTATACAGCGGCCCCGTATCCGGAGAGATCACCCGGATTCCTGTGTGTATGAGGTGTGAGTATATACAATGTGTATACAGCGGCCCCGTATCCGGAGAGATCACCCGGATTCCTGTGTGTATGAGGTGAGTATATACAATGTGTATACAGCGGCCCCGTATCCGGAGAGATCACCCCGGATTCCTGTGAGTATGAGGTGAGAGTATATACAATGTTTATACAGCGGCCCCGTATCCGGAGAGATCACCCCGGATTCCTGTGTGTATGAGGTGTGAGTATATACAATGTGTATACAGCGGCCCCGTATCCGGAGAGATCACCCCGGATTCCTGGGACTATGAGGTGAGAGTATATACAATGTGCATACAGCGGCCCCGTATCCGGAGAGATCACCCCGGATTCCTGGGACTATGAGGTGTGAGTATATACAATGTGTATACAGCGGCCCCGTATCCGGAGAGATCACCCCGGATTCCTGGGACTATGAGGTGTGAGTATATACAATGTGTATACAGCGGTCCCGTATCCGGAGAGATCACCCCGGATTCCTGTGTGTATGAGGTGTGAGTATATACAATGTGTATACAGCGGCCCCGTATCCAGAGAGATCACCCCGGATTCCTGGGACTATGAGTATATACAATGTGTATACAGCGGCCCCGTATCCGGAGAGATCACCCCGGATTCCTGTGAGTATGAGGTGTGAGTATATACAATGTGTATACAGCGGCCCCGTATCCGGAGAGATCACCCCGGATTCCTGGGACTATGAGGTGTGAGTATATACAATGTGTATACAGCGGTCCCGTATCCGGAGAGATCACCCCGAATTCCTGTGAGTATGAGGTGTGAGTATATACAATGTGTATACAGCGGCCCCGTATCCGGAGAGATCACTCCGGATTCCTGTGTGTATGAGGTGTGAGTATATACAATGTGTATACAGCGGCCCCGTATCCGGAGAGATCACCCCGGATTCCTGTGTGTATGAGGTGTGAGTATATACAATGTGTATACAGCGGCCCCGTATCTGGAGAGATCACCCCGGATTCCTGTGTGTATGAGGTGTGAGTATATACAATGTGTATACAGCGGCCCCGTATCCGGAGAGATCACCCGGATTCCTGTGTGTATGAGGTGTGAGTATATACAATGTGTATACAGCAGCCCCGTATCCGGAGAGATCACCCCGGATTCCTGTGTGTATGAGGTGTGAGTATATACAATGTGTATACAGCGGCCCCGTATCTGGAGAGATCACCCCGGATTCCTGTGTGTATGAGGTGTGAGTATATACAATGTGTATACAGCGGCCCCGTATCCGGAGAGATCACCCGGATTCCTGTGTGTATGAGGTGTGAGTATATACAATGTGTATACAGCGGCCCCGTATCCGGAGAGATCACCCCGGATTCCTGTGTGTATGAGGTGAGTATATACAATGTGTATACAGCGGCCCCGTATCCGGAGAGATCACCCCGGATTCCTGGGACTATGAGGTGTGAGTATATACAATGTTTATACAGCGGCCCCGTATCCGGAGAGATCACCCCAGATTCCTGTGTGTATGAGGTGTGAGTATATACAATGTGTATACAGCGGCCCCGTATCCGGAGAGATCACCCGGATTCCTGTGTGTATGAGGTGTGAGTATATACAATGTGTATACAGCGGCCCCGTATCCGGAGAGATCACCCCGGATTCCTGTGTGTATGAGGTGTGAGTATATACAATGTGTATACAGTGGCCCCGTATCCGGAGAGATCACCCCGGATTCCTGTGAGTATGAGGTGAGAGTATATACAATGTTTATACAGCGGCCCCGTATCCGGAGAGATCACCCCGGATTCCTGTGAGTATGAGGTGTGAGTATATACAATGTGTATACAGCGGCCCCGTATCCGGAGAGATCACCCCGGATTCCTGGGACTATGAGGTGAGAGTATATACAATGTGTATACAGCGGCCCCGTATCCGGAGAGATCACCCCGGATTCCTGGGACTATGAGGTGTGAGTATATGCAATGTGTATACAGCGGCCCCGTATCCGGAGAGATCACCCCGGATTCCTGGGACTATGAGGTGTGAGTATATACAATGTGTATACAGCGGCCCCGTATCTGGAGAGATCACCCCGGATTCCTGTGTGTATGAGGTGTGAGTATATGCAATGTGTATACAGCGGCCCCGTATCCGGAGAGATCACCCCGGATTCCTGGGACTATGAGGTGTGAGTATATACAATGTGTATACAGCGGCCCCGTATCTGGAGAGATCACCCCGGATTCCTGTGTGTATGAGGTGTGAGTATATACAATGTGTATACAGCGGCCCCGTATCCGGAGAGATCACCCCGGATTCCTGTGAGTATGAGGTGTGAGTATATACAATGTGTATACAGCGGCCCCGTATCCGGAGAGATCACCCCGGATTCCTGTGTGTATGAGGTGAGTATATACAATGTGTATACAGCGGCCCCGTATCCGGAGAGATCACCCCGGATTCCTGGGACTATGAGGTGAGAGTATATGCAATGTGTATACAGCAGCCCCGTATCCGGAGAGATCACCCCGGATTCCTGGGACTATGAGGTGAGAGTATATGCAATGTGTATACAGCGGCCCCGTATCCGGAGAGATCACCCCGGATTCCTGGGACTATGAGGTGTGAGTATATACAATGTGTATACAGCGGCCCCGTATCCGGAGAGATCACCCCGGATTCCTGGGACGTGGTCCAGGCTGTGGGAACCCCCCTGGGTGGTCCATCTCCAGACCGCAGAGACCAATACTGAGCCCTTCAGATTACAAAGCGCCACTCGTATTTATTTCTGGAATATTTTCAATCTTAAACATTCTTTCTTCCTCGGCAGCGGCGATTATTTCCGTTGAACTTTTTTTTTTTTTTTTTTTTACGAGTCGGAACTTTTTCTCCACATCACAGAATGCCACACTGATCTCAACCCTTTAACTGTTTCACAACTTTAAGGGCCTAGAGCACATGTGTCATGTGGCCCTCACACCTCTCCTGCAGCTGCGGCACCCCCCCCCCCATAGTCTCCATTCCCACATTGTCTCAGCAGTCAAGAGCACAGAGGAGGACAGAACTTCTCCTACAGATCCTGCGCCTCTCTGTGTAGCTGCGGCACCCCCCCTCATCTTTGCCTCCACTGCGTCTCAGCAGTTAGCAGCAGAGAGGAGGGCGAAACTACTACAGATCCTACGCCTCTCTGTGCAGCTGTGGCACCCCCCTTGTCTCTGCCTCCACCTTGTTTCAGCAGTCGGCAGCAAAGAGGAGGACAGAACTCCTCCTACAGATCCTACACCTCTCAGTGCTGCTGTGGCACCCCCCTTGTCTTCGCGTCCACCTTGTTTCAGCAGTCGGCAGCAGAGAGGAGGACAGAACTCCTCCTACAGATCATGTGCCTCTCTGTGCAGCTGCTGCACCCCACTCATCTTCGCCTCCACGTGTCTTAGCAGTCAGCAGCAGAGGAAAGGACAGAACTCCTACAGATCCTGTGCCTCTCTGTGCAGCTGCGACACCCCACTCATCTTTGCTTCCACCGTGTCTCAGCAGTCGGCAGCAGAGAGGAGAACAGAACTCCTCCTACAGATCCCATGCCTCTCTGATCAGCTGTGGCACCCCCCCCCTTTGTCTCCGCCTCGTTGCAGCAGAGAGGAGGACAGAACTCCTCCTACAGATCCTTTGCCTCTCTGTGCATCTGTGGCACCCCGCTCCTCTTCGCCCTCCACCTTGTTTCAGCAGTCGGCAGACTTCGGCAGCTGACCTAAGCCCTCCTCTGGTCCTCCTCCAGACCCTGAAAAAATGTCTGAGGAACGTTTCCAACACCTTGTTGTATCTCTTCCATGAAGAATGAAGGCCAAAGGGGGTCCGACCCGGGACTAGCAAGGGGGACCTAATAAAGTGGCCGGGGAGTGGATATTCTTTTTCTTGTAATAGGAGGAATTCTCCTTTAAGAGACAATAAGATTTTCCATCCCTATTTGTGTGAAAGTCGCGGTTTGGTAATGAGAAGTCGGCACCAGGAAGGTCTTGGCTCCTCCCACCAGAAGTCACGCTACTGAACAATAAAGGACGCAACGCGTGTGGTTTTCTATGACTTTCGGTTTGGTTTAAAATAGAAAAAAAAGGAAGCACTCAGGATAGAAAGATGGTGACGGGCGGCTGACTTGCTTTTTTTTTTTTTTATGGTGAAAACTCTGATTCCCCCCCTAAGTCACTGACCCGGAACAAGCATGCGGCCAGTGAAGCTGAACAGCATTTTTTTCATTGACTTTTTAACCACTTGAACCCCAGGTCTTTTTTTTTTTTTTGGCCACTTTTTGGTAACAATCAGTATTTATTTTATTTTTTCTAGAAAATTTCAGAGAACACCCAAACGTGATACGGTGGAACCTCGGGTAACGAGCATAATCCGTTCCAGGAGAATGCTTGTAATCCAAAGCACTTGCATATCAAAGCGAGTTTCCCCATAGAAGTCAATGGAAACAAAGATAATTCGTTCCGCTTTGACTTCTATGGCATGCAATACCGCGTGTGGCCAGAGGTGGGGGGGGGGGGCGCTGGAGAGACTCAGAAATACTCGGAGACGGCTCGGCTGAACTCCGAAATCCTCGGAAACATTTAGGAACGGAGTATTTCCGAGTGATTCCGAGTATTTCCGAGTACAGTGGAACCTCGGATTGCGAGTAATGCGGTTAGCGAGCGTTTCGCAATATGAGCACTGTATTTAAAAAAAATCCTAACTGGGTTTGCGAGTATTGTCTCGCAACACGAGCAGGATTCAAGCCAAAGCGGTGTGCAGTACCGCGTTTTGCCTGAGGTGGGGGGGGGGGGGCGCCAGAGCCGAATGGCGCCGTTCGGAAATGCTTGAAAAGACTCGGAAATACTCCGTTCCTGAGCCTTTCCGAGGTCAGCCGAGCTGTCCTCGGGCCTTTCCGTGTGCTTCCGAGGCTCTCTGGCGCCCCCCCCCCCCCACCTCTGGCCACATGCAGTATTACATGCTATTGAAGTCAATGCGGAACAAATTATTTTTGTTTCCATTGACTTCAATGGGGAAACTCGCTTTGATATGCAAGTGCTTTGGATTACGAGCATTCTCCTGGAGCGGATTACGCTCGTAATCCGAGGTTCCACTGTATTTCCGAATGGCTCCGAACCGTTCCGAGTGTCACCGGCGCCCCCCCGCACCTCTGGCAAAATGCGGTACTGCACACCCCATTAGCTTGTTTTGTGAGACAGCACTCGCAATACGAGTCAGGATTTAAAAAAAAAAAAGTTGCTCGTCTTTCAAAATGCTCGTTAACCGCGTTACTCGTAAACCGAGGTTCCACTGTATGCATTTTTATTTTTTACAGCAGAGGCCCTAGAGAATAAATTGTTGGGTTTTGGAATTTTTTATGTCACACACTATGTTTTGGGGGGGGGGGGGAGATACACTTTTTTTCATTTTAAAGCGAAAAAAAAAAAAAACGTAATATATATCCCAATTTTTGGTAAAATATAAAAGATGATGTTACGCCGAGTAAATAGATACCAAACATGTCATGCAACAAACGACATGAATTTTACTATCCATAGGCGACACTTTCAAGGCCTTTACAGGTTACATGGGTCGAATTCCAAGCAAACTTTCTTTTGAAAATCAGAAACTTCCCCCGCCCCAAAGCACCCACCTATGTTGAGGGCGTGTGGCCTGGTATGGTTCAGGATGGCGGGGGGGGGTGGGTGCTCGCTCATCCCCCCCTTTTTTCTGACCTGCATGCTCAGATAAGGGTCTGGTATGGATTTTGGGGGGGACCCCACGCCATTTAAAAAAAAATAAAAAATTGGCGTGGGGTTCCCATTAAAATCTCTACAAGCCCCGAAAGGGTAAGATATGGATGCCTTTTTTTTTTTACAATTTTTTAATTGCCGGCAATGTTTTGTTTTTGTTTTTTTACATTCAGCTGTCAGTGGGGAAACCCCCGCTGACAGCTGATGAGTCATCCGATGTTAAAGTGGGGTTCCATCCGTGATTTTAATTTTTTTTTAAAAGTCAGCAGCTACAAACACTGTAGCTGCTGAATTTTAATAAGGACACTTACCTGTCCTAGGCGCCTGCGATTTCAGCCCCCCCCCCCCCCCCAAGAGGCCGATCCCTCGATCCTGGCAGCTCCCGGCGCCGCCATCCTCACTAAGATCCCTTTCACACTGAGGCGTATTTCAGGTGTTTTAGTGCTAAAAATAGCGCATAAATAACGCCTGAAATACTCCTGCCCCAGTATTCTCAATGTGAAAGCCAGAGGGCTTTTACACTGAGGCGATGCGCTGGCGGGAGGGAAAAAAAATCTCCTGCAAGACGCATCTGTGGAGCGGTGAGAGGAGCGGTGTGTTTACCGCTCCTTCCCATTGAAAAACAATGGGACACCGCGATAATACCGCCCGCAATGCGCCATTTCGTCGCCATTCCACGAGCGGGCGCAATTTTGAAGCGTGACATGTTGGGTATCAATTTACTCGGCGTATCTTTCACGATATCAAAAAAGAAAACAGTTTTGTTTTTGTTTTAACCAAGAGAAGGGAAGGTAAAATATAGGAAGAATCCAGGCAGAAATAGGCAGGGAATGTGCCTTAGGTTAATAATAGAAGTAATATTCTTAACTAGGTACAATTTTTTTATTTCCTTTTTTTATTTTTTTCGGGTTTATATTCCTAATCCTATGTAGTTTTAATTTGATACGCTGCAGGTCCTAATTATTGTTTGTATTTATTTTTTCTAGTCTGGTCGGATGGCTAGATTCGTTTTCTTACCGTAATATAGAATTATTCCTTCTCTTGATATTGTTTATATTGTTTATACGTCTTTTTATAATTGAAAAAAATCTTTGTGAATAAAGAATTATATAAAAAAAAAAAAAAAAAAGAAATCAGGCTAACTTTACTGTTAATTAAAAAAAAAGTGCGCTTGTAAGACCGCTGCGCAAATACGGTGTGACAAAAAGTATTGCAATGACCGCCATTTTATTCTCTAGGGTGTTCGAAAAAAATATATATAATGTTTGGGGGTTCTAAGTAATTTTCTAGCAAAAAAAATAATGTTTTTAAACGTAATGTAAACACCAAATCTCAGAAAGAGGCTCGGGGCTGTAGTGGTTAATGGGTAAAATTGCAAAAAAAATAAAAAATTAAATAATAATAATATGGCGTATACAATTGCAGCATAAGTCATATTGTAATTGAATGTTATTAAAAATGACTTTTGCTTTTTAATCTGGAGCCGCTGTAATTTTCTGTAAAATGCAAAATGGCCACCTGGAGGCGCTCTGTACACAGATGGTATACAGAACCCCCCCCCCCCCCCCGAAATGTAATTTCCTGCTTGTGTGATTGGCTCCCAGAAGTCTGCACTAAGATACAAGCCAGATTTTGGGCATCCCCTGCAACAAAAATGTCATTTTTTGGCGAGACACTCCCAAATGAAAAATCACATCCAAAGGGATGCAGACACTGCCACTTTCCTCATTAGAGCCCTGCAAGTGCAGCATCTGGTTGATAATGATAAAATCAGTCCCATACCGATTCACTCATGGACACAGAAAACAAACAGCTATTCCTTCAGAATAACAAAAGGCCGGAATCTGCAACAAAGTTTGTTAAAATCCCTGCAATGTACAGAGATCACCCAGAGGGGGAGTTACACTTTAAGCACTCGCTGACCCGGCCTTTTCTGGCACTTTTTGTTTAAATCAGTATTTTTTTTGCTAGAAAATTACTTACGACAACCCCCCCCCCCCCCCAAAAACATTATATATATATTTAGCAGAGACCCTAGAGAATAAAATAGTGAACGTTGCAATTCTTTTTAGGTCACACGGTATTTGCGCAGCGGTTTTTCAAATGCAATATTTTGGGGAAAATCTTAATAAGACAAAAAAAATAAAAATACAATATATACTTTTTTTGTGTAATATAAAAAAATGATGTTACGCCGAGTAAATAGATACCTAACATGTCACGCTGTGAAAATTGCGCACGCTGAATGGCGACAAACTACAGTACTTAAAAATCCCCAATAAGCGACGTTTTAAACGCCTTCACAGGTTACATGTTTAGAGTTACAGAGGAGGTCTAGTGGTAGAATTATTGCTCTCGCTCTAACATTCCTGACAATACCTCACATGTGTGGTGCGAACATCGTTTACATATGCGTGCGCGACTTCGTATGTGTTCGCTATTGCGTGGGGATGGGGCGCTTTAAAAAAAAAAAATCGTATTCATTTTCTTTTTATACTGTCCCTTTCATTATTTTTTTTTTAGATCACTTTTATTCCTATTACAAGGAATGTAAACATCCCTTGTAATAGAAATATCAATGACAAGTCCTCTTTATTGAGAGATCTGGAGCCAAAAAAGACCCAAAATCTCTTATTTAACCCCTTCCCGACCGCCGCATGCCAATTTACGTCGGCAGAATGGCACAGGCAGGCAAATGGGCGTACCTGTACGTCCCCTTGAATCTACCACCTAGCGGGCGCGCACGCGCGCGTGGCGGGGGAGCGTGCCTGTGGGTCTCACGAACTTGTTGTTCGGCGGCGGCCCGCGATCATGACACGGAGCGACAGAACGGGGAGATGCCTATGAAAACAAGGAATTTCCCTGTTCTGCCTAGTGACATGACACTGATCTACTGCTCCCTGTCATGCTGTAGTGAGCCCCCCCCCCCCCCTACAGTTAGAATCACTCATTAGGACACACTTAACCCCTTGATCGCCCCCCTAGTGTTTAACCCCTTCCCTGCCAGTGTCATTTATACAGCGATCAGTGGCTATTTGTAGCTCTGATCGCTGTACAAATGACTATGGTCCCAAAAAAGTGTCCGATGTGTCCGCCACAATGTCGCAGTTCCGATAAAAATCGCTAATCGCCGCCATTACTAGTAAAAAAATAAAATATATAATAAAAATGCCATAAATCTATCCCCTATTTTGTAGACGCTATAACTTTTGCGCAAACCAATTAATAAACACTTATTGCGATTTTTTTTTACAAAAAATATGTAGAAGAATACATATCGACCTAAACTGAGGAAGACATTCGTTTTTTTATATATTTTTTGGGGATATTTATTATAGAAAAAAGTAAAAAATATTGAATTTTTTTCAAACTTGTCGCTCTTTTTTTTTTGTTTATAGCGCAAAAAAATAAAAACCGCAGAGGTGATCAAATACCACCAAAAGAAAGCTCTATTTGTGGGGAAAAAAGGACGTCAATTGTGTTTGGGTGCATTGTCGCACGACCGCGCAATTGTCAGCTAAAGCGACGCAGTGCCGTATCGCAAAAAATGCTCTGGTCAGGAAAGGGGTAAATTCTTCCGGGGCTGAAGTGGTTACCTCTAAAAGCAAGAGATCAAAAAAAAAAAAAGACCTTTTGCTTTAAAAAAATAAATAAAAATTGCTTTATAATTTCCACCCTGGACCGGAAGTGATGTCATGACATCGCTCTGGTCCTCCAAGGCCATAAAGGTGATCAGAGACGATCTACTCTTTGATAGCCTCTGTGACCAGCTGGCCACACCATCGGATCGTTTCTCAGGCGAGCCGGTGGAAACGGTAAGCCGGAGAGAGACCGGCGAACTGCAGGGGCAGGGGAGGGGGGTGAGTTTGCTTTGAATATTAAAAATTTAATTACCGTATATACTCGAGTATAAGCCGAGTTTTTCAGCACATGTTTTTTGTGCTGAAAATGCCCCCCATGGCTTATACTCGAGTCACCTTTTTGCGCCTGATCTCCTGGAATTTGGGGACCCGGTACCAGCCGGCCGTAGGTCCTCTGGACCCTAAACTTGGCACACATATAGCCCCACTTTTCCTATATAAGTGTGCAAAGTTTGTTGTCCAGGGGACCTAGAGCCGGGGAGCACTGATTTTTGAAAGCCGGGCACCCCTTCCATAGACTCCCATGTTAAATGGTCATTTTTTTGGTGAATTTGGGGACCCGGTACCGGCCGGTCCTAGGTCCCCAGGACCCGAAACTTGGCACACATATAGCCCCATTTCTCCTCTACAAGTGTGCAACGTTTGTTGTCTGGGGGACGTACAGCCGGGGAACACAGATTTTTCAAAGCCAGGCACCCCTTCCATAGACTCCCATGTTAAACGTCAGTCTAGTCATGGACACAGTGAGGCATGGGCACAGTGAGGCACGGACACAGTGAGGCATGGGCACAGTAAAGCATGGGCACAGTGAGGCATGGACACAGTGAGGCATGCACATGGACACAGTGAGACATGGGCACAGTAAGGCTCAGTGAGGCATGCAGATGGACACCCTAGGCTTATACTCGAGTCAATACGTTTTCCCATTTTTTTGTGGTAAAATTAGGTGCCTCGGCTTATACTCGAGTATATACAGTATATAGCATTTTCAGTTTGTGGTGCTCAGATACAGTTTAGTTCTGTTTGACGTTCATTGAGAACTTCTAGGGTGGACTTCCACTTTAATTTCCCGGTTTGCTGGAGTTGAACTTCAGGTTACATTATTTTGGAATCGGTCATAGTGCTCTATAAAGGTTCCAGTGTTGTGTGAACAAGCGAGAACCAAGAGCTCAACGTGACCTGTCAGAACATAGAAAATATAGTGGAAGCAAATAGATGACATCTGGTGATGATTGTAACCATTCTTCTTCACTGTCATCAGTCATCCGTTCCATCACAGAACAGATTTTTTAGATCATGATGTCATGCAAAAGAGGACGATACTGTTTAGGAATATACACTATATTGTCAAAAGTGTTGGGACACCTGCCTTTACATGTACACGTGAACTTTAATGGCACCTCAGTCTTCGTCCGTAGGGTTCAATATTGAGTTGGCCCACCCTTTGATTTCAATTGCAGCTTCAACGCTTCTGGGAAGGCCGTCCACAAGGTTTAGGAGGGTGTCTTTGGGAATGTTTGACTATTCTTCCAGAAGCACATTTGTGAGGTCAAGCACTGATGTTGGATGAGAAAGCCTGGCCTGCAGTCTCCGCTCTAGCTGGGTGCCAAAAGACACTGGCAAGTTGAGTGGTATCTTGATATAGCGCGGTCTTACCCTGAAGGGACACTGGTAAGTTGAGTGGTATCTTGATATAGCGCGGTCTTACCCCGAAGGGACACTGGTAAGTTGAGTGGTATCTTGATATAGCGCGGTCTTACCCCGAAGGGACACTGGTAAGTTGAGTGGTATCTTGATATAGCGCGGTCTTACCCCGAAGGGACACTGGTAAGTTGAGTGGTATCTTGATATAGCGCGGTCTTACCCTGAAGGGACACTGGTAAGTTGAGTGGTATCTTGATATAGCGCGGTCTTACCCCGAAGGGACACTGGTAAGTTGAGTGGTATCTTGATATAGCGCGGTCTTACCCCGAAGGGACACTGGTAAGTTGAGTGGTATCTTGATATAGCGCGGTCTTACCCCGAAGGGACACTGGTAAGTTGAGTGGTATCTTGATATAGCGCGGTCTTACCCTGAAGGGACACTGGTAAGTTGAGTGGTATCTTGATATAGCGCGGTCTTACCCCGAAGGGACACTGGTAAGTTGAGTGGTATCTTGATATAGCGCGGTCTTACCCTGAAGGGACACTGGTAAGTTGAGTGGTATCTTGATATAGCGCGGTCTTACCCCGAAGGGACACTGGTAAGTTGAGTGGTATCTTGATATAGCGCGGTCTTACCCCGAAGGGACACTGGTAAGTTGAGTGGTATCTTGATATAGCGCGGTCTTACCCCGAAGGGTCACGACGCGCTTGACTAGGGCCAATTTAAACGGGAGCCAATTAACTTACCAGCATGCCTTTAGAGTGTGGGAGGAAACCGGAGTACCCGGAGGAAACCCACACAGGCACAGGGAGAACATGCAAACTCCAGGCAGATGGTGTCGTGGTCAGGATTCGAACCAGCAACCCTATTGCTGCTAGGTGAAAGTGCTAACCACTACACCACTGTGCTGCCCATCAGTTTGGCGCAGGAGTCAGGTCCGCTAAATAAGAGAACAAGGAGATATGTAAACAGAGGCCTCCATGACAAGGGGGGTAAAAGAGGATAGAGAAAGGATGTAGAGAAGGAGAGGCGAAAGGACGTCAGGGACACCCCAGCCGGTGCCCTAGGACCTCATAAGCCTATAGAGATGCATAACTTGCCATAGACATGGATGGGTGGGTATGCCGTATCCACGAGGTCCAATTTTTTTTAAATGTCTGTGTGTGTCTAGGAGAATACTGGTGAGTGTCTCATCAATGCAGAAGGTATCAACTGCTGTTTCCAGGCTCCAGCTACAGTCTGCTTCGCCTCCAGTAGGAAATACATTGCCAATTTAAAATGAGACCACGAGAGGCCTGGTGGCTTTAGGTGCTGCAGGATATACTAAAGGTCTCTAGGGACGGGACAAGTCAGCAAAGATTGTAAGAGTTTGAGGACTTTCGTCCAAAACCTGGAGAGCATGGGTCACGATGTGTGAGCCACCAGGTAGGGTAGAGCAGCCAAGAAAACAGGTGCCAGGGGAGGGCGGGTGGAGGTGTGCTAAACGAGATGGGACCGTGTACAACATTGAGACAGTCTTGAAAGCTAATTCAAGGGTACAGTGCCTTGAAAAAGTATTGATACCCCTTGAAATTTTCCACATTTTGTCATGTTACAACCAAAAAAACGTAAATGTAGATGAAGATGGATGGAGCCAAATACAGGGCAATCTTAGAAGAAAACCTGTTAGAGTCGGCAAAAGACTTGAGACTGGGGGGAGGTTCACCTTCCAGCAGGACAACGACCCTAAGGCCCCTTTCGCACTGGGGCGGGAGGTGCGCTGGCGGCGCTATACGGTTGGAATTGCGGCGGTATTCGGCCGCTAGCGGTGCAGTTTATAGCTATGAATAAGCACTGAACTACAGTGTGAAACGCGTCAGATTGCTTCTGTTTTTTTGCTGTGGCATGTATTTTCTGATTTGATTTTACAATAAAAGGAACTATTTTTGAAGTGTGGCTGTCCAAACTTTCTTCAATTTCCGCATCTTTATATGCATTGCCTGCACTCACGGCTTTGGATCCAGTGAGAGGTTCAGCAGTCACATCGGAGCGCTAACTCTTTTCCTCTGAAATGGGTTTTAGTCGACTAAAATGTACTGGAGATTTAGTCGACTAAAACTAAAACAAACAATTGCAGAAGACTAAAATGGGACTAAACCTAAAATACCATTTTAGTCCTAAGGCTTAAGCCTCGTACACACGGTCTGACTTTTTGACAACAAACTTCAAAATGAGCAAGTTTTCAAAAAAATCCGACCGTGTGTGCGCTCCATCGGACAAACTTTTTTGGACAAAAGTTCGCTCTGCAAACGGACAAACTTTTCGGCAACAAAAGTCCTACGGTGCAAAGTCCTATCGTGTGTACAGAAATCCATCGGACTTTTGTCCGAAATACAAACATGCTTGCCCAGAATCAATGTTAAAATCAACCAACAATAGCAGAAGTTGGCCAAAGGGTGGCGGTAAAGAGCAGAAAAACCACGTGATGTTGGGAAAGTTTTGGGAAAGTTTGCAGAAAAGTCCTGCCGTGTGTATGAGGCTATAGCATACACACGGCAGGACTTTTCTGCAAACTTTCCCAACATCACGTGGTTTTTCTGCTCTTTACCGCCACCCTTTGGTCAACTTCTGCTATTGTTGGTTGAATTTGACATTGGTTCTTGGCATGTGTGTTTGTACTTCGGACAAAAGTCTGATGGATTTCTGTACACACGATAGGACTTTGCACCGTAGGACTTTTGTTGCCGAAAAGTTTTTCCGTTTGCAGAGCGAACTTTTGTCCGATGAAAACCGAAAAAGTTTGTCCGATGGCTTAAGACTAAAACAAAATCGAAATTTGCTGCCAAAATTAACACTGGTTACAACCACTTTGACTCGGTTCACACTGGGGATTCCCGACAGGCAGGGAGAGAGAGAGGGGGGGGGAGAAGACGGCACATTACATGGTAAGATAGGGTGACCAGACATCCCCGGTCTCCGGGGACAGTCCCCGGATTGAGGACACTGTCCCTGGACCAAGTCTGTCCCCAGTTTTGTCCCCGGATTGGATTTGAACAGGGGCTGGGGCAATTTCAAAGACAGTCAATGCAGAATAAAAACAAAAAAAAATCTGAATTACATCCCTGCCACGCCTACTAGCTTAGGGGAATGTATTTTTTTCCATTATCTGTGCCCCTCTCTGATGATCATGTGCTGGTCGGAGCGGAGGGAATATTTCTTCAGTTTCGGGCACATGCCCATCCAGCTCCGCTCGCATGTTCTTCTGCCTTGGCTCAAGTCCCAGCCAGCCACCTGCCTGTTTATCTCCTTGCCTTCCCTGGCGGAGTGATCTTCCTCCGCTCCCCACCCAGTAGTAGCCGGGGGGCCCGGAGAGTAAAGCCCCGTACACACGACCGAGAATCTCGTCGTAAAAAAACCTGTCGTTATTCTCGACGAGATTCTTGTCAAGCTTTTCTTGCATACACACCGTCAATTCCAAATCTCGCTGTTGGAAAGCGCGGTGACGTACAGCACGTACGACGGCAGTATAAAGGGGAAGTTCGATTTCAATGGCGCCACCCCTTGGTCTGCTTTTGCTGATCTCGTGTTACCGCGTGTTAGTAAAAGTTTGTTGAACGACGATTCGCGCTTTTCAGTCTTCGTGCTTTCAGTTCGTTTTAGCGTGACGAATGTGCTATCTCCATTACCAACGCTAGTTTTACCAGAAGTAGCGCTCCCGTCTTATACTTGATTCTGAGCACGCGTGATTTTTTAAGACTCGGAAAAGCCTACACACGACCGGTTTTCTCGTCGGGAAACAGGCCGACGAGAATCCCGACGAGAAAAACGAGAATCCTGACGAGAAAATAGAGAGCAGGTTCTCTATTTTTTTCGTCGAGATTCCCGGCAGTTTTCTCGACGAGAAACCATACACACGAGCGGTTTTCTCGGCAAGAAAGCTCTCCCAACAGTTTTCTTGTCGTTTTTAGCCGAGAAAATCGGTCGTGTGTACGAGGCTTAAGACTTGACAGGGTGTGAGCTGGGTGGCGACGGGCAGAGAGTCGCTGATCGCCGCCATTACTAGTAAAATAAATAAATAAAATATGTCCCCGGATTTTATTTTAAAAATCTGGTCACCTTATGGTAAGACCTACCCCGAAAATAAGCCCTACTGTGTCCTTTGTTGCCAAGATTAATATAAGACCCGGGCTTATTTTCGGGGGAAACACGGTAGTGATGTCAGGGTTAGCTGAAGTTCCTCTTTAAAGTCCAATGTATTACACATCGACGCGGTTGGTCGCTTGCAAGATTTCATAAGCCTGGGGAACAAGTTGGCCCTACGTGTGAATGAAATAAGTTCCGGAGGCTTATCTAGTGTAGGTGAGGAGGTAAGAGAGAGTTCCCCTGAGTAAGTCTTTGGTTCTCAACACCCACACAAGCCTCAGTAAAAGCCACAGAAAACAACATTATTCTCCAAACACAGGAAATGAGCAATCACACCTCCTCCTCCTCTGAGAGATGCGGCTCTTCTACTGGAGGCCCAGTCTGCTCCCACAGACCCATTGGAGTGTAAATGGCGAGAAACATAAACTTGGCTTACAGTCATGTGACCGGCCTGGAGCATGTGTGTGCTAAATACACAAGTGAATAATCCCAAAACTTCCTGCTCTTTGCTACAAATCCCCACCCAGTGCACCCGACACATTAACTCCATGTGTTCCCTTTCAGCTTTACAGCTGGACCTTCACCCATTAATAGGACTTCCTTCGCTTTGCCTCCTCCGCCCTCCCTTTTTACACAATTGCAAGTTTTCTTTTTAACCACTTGTTGGTCAGGCCTTTTTCTGACACTTGTTTACAAGTAAAAAATCAGTATCGTTCGCTAGAAAATTACTTAGAACCCCAAAACATTATTATTTTTTTGGGCAGAGACCCTAGAGCAGTGGTTCTCAACCTTTCTAGTGTGGTGACCCCCTTGATAAAATGTCCCAAGTTGTAGGGACCCCTAACAGTAAAATAATTTTCGTAGCGTGGGTTGTCAGCACCCAAGGCAAGACCAGTAATTTGCGCCCCTAACCCATGGATATTTAACGCTCCCTGGGTCCCTTCCACTTGTACAGTATTAAAACCCCTTATGGTACATTTTAGGATGTACCACCCTTTCTCTTCTCCTTTCTTTCCCTTTTATCTCTCCATCTTAATTTCTTGTTTTTTTTCCCCCCATCCTTCTCTCTAGCCGTCTTTCTTGTTCTTTCTCTTATTCTTTCTCTCCCTTTTTTTTGTTCCTCCCCCTCTTTTCCTCTCCCTTCTATGTATTCTCTATTTTTATTCCTCCACTTACTCCTTGGGGGGGGGGGGGGTGAGTGGAATGGGATGAGTGGCAGTGTTGGCGGGGAGTTGGGATGAGTGGCAGTGCTGGCGGGGAGTTGGGATGAGTGGCAATGCTGGCGGGGAGTTGGGATGAGTGGCAATGCTGGCGGGGAGTTGGGATGAGTGGCAATGCTGGCGGGGAGTTGGGATGAGTGGCAGTGCCGCCGGGGGACCCTAGAAAACCACGTTCGGGGACACTCTGTGCAAAACGAACTGCACAGCGGAGGTAAGTATGACATGTTTGTTATTTTTTAAAAATAACAATGTCACTTTAACGAATAATAAAAAAAACAACAAAAAACAAAACAAAACAACACATAATATATACCCCCAATTTTTTTTGTATATAAAGATGATGTTACGCCAAGTAAATAGATACCTAACATGTCAAGCTTTAACCACTTGTCTATTGGGCACTTTTACCCCCCTTCCTGCTAAGGCTAATTTCAAACTTTCGGCCCTGTCACACTTTGAAGGACAATTGCGCGGTCATGCAACACTGTACCCAAACTACATTTTTATCTTTTTTTCACACAAATAGAGCTTTCTTTTGGTGGTAGTTAATCACCACTGGGTTTTTTATTCATGGCTAAGTAAACGAATAAAGATTGAAAATTTGGGGAAAAAAAGAAAAACGTTTTCATAGTTTGTTATAAAATTTTGCAAACAGGTAATTTTTCTCCTTCACTGATGTGTGCTGATGAGGCTGCACTGATGGGCACTTATAGGTGGCACTGATGGGCATTGATGGGCACTGATAGACTGCACTGATAGGTGACACTGATGAGGAGGCACTGATTGGCAGCACTGGTGGGTACAGATTGGCAGCACTGGCTGGACTGCACTGATAATCCGTGCCCTGATTATCAGTGTACATGTCCCTTTTAAAGAAGCTGGTTGTCGACTCTCTTCTCCTCTCCTCATGCTGTCAGCCGACTGTAGGTGTCTAGTAGGAGGAATAGTTACTCGTAGCAGTGGGAGGAAAAGCGCCCCGATGGTATCTGGCCTATGTGCTGAAGTTTGGAGACCACCAGGGGCGGCCCGTACATTGTGGATGCACGGGCGCCACCCATCCATGCCACCTTCCTCCCTATACATGCCCCTTTCAGCACGCTGGGCGCATTATTTCCTATGGTGAGGGTGTTCTTTTTTTTTGAAGCACTGATTAGAGCCAGAGGCTCTAATAGGCTTCAAAATAGGGTGGGCTCGGGGCGCAGAGCATTGCGTCCAGAGCCCACCCAGGTGTGTTGCAACAGCGAATGAATATTCGCTGTTGCAACACTGATCCTCCACCTGGGCAATCAGGAAGCAAGTCTGATACCCGTCACCCGATTGGCTGAAAGGACAGGCGATCCTATTGGAGGCCTATGAAGGGAGGAGCCACACAGAAGATACAGGAGCCCGCCCGCCGTCCATAGAAGCCCACTGCCGCTGGAACCCGCAAACCGCCGAAGCCCGCCGCTGCCTGCCGGAGCCCGCAATCTGCCCGCCAGTGCCTGTTGCTGGGGTAAGTGTGGGCAGGGGGGGTGGGGGGTGCTGAGATGCCACCGACCAACAGGGGGGTAGTTTTCCGCACACCCCCCCCAAAAAAAAACACTGGCCGCCACTAGAGACCACTGCTCTACCCCCTAGACATAACAAACGTAATGCAGGGGTAGATTTTGTCTAATTCCTGGGGTTAAGCTTTAGCACAGATAAACAAGAACTCTGTTAGGTCTCCACGCTTAGTATATAAGAACGACTTAACATTATCTAGTATTATGACATCAGGGAGAGCTGAATTTGCAGAAAGGATTTGTCATCGGAGAGTTTCCCTTCCCTTTAGAAGCAGGAAAAGAAGCTTCCATGAAAGCCGCCATGGAAACATCTTAACAAGTAATCTTCCCTTTACAACCATTGACTCTCCAAGTTGGTTTTATTGGTGGCTGCTGACCGCAGCTAAGCGGATCTGGCCGACCACACTTCGTCCTCACTGGGATCCAACAAAAAGCACTGTCACTTGTTCACCTGATTTTAGGGAGTTACAAACACGATCATCTGGCAATGTGGGAAGATTGTCTCAAATTCTCCCCTAGACTCGTCGTCTGTTAGTTGCATCATTCTAGGATGAATCCTTCGGGGAAAAAAAGCATACTGGTACAAAATGCGCACCACCGGGCCGAGTGTAATTTCTGTTACATAAGCAAAACTGCCCATGATTGTCAAGAGCGGTGCTTCCAACTCACCTTCTGCCAATACAAATCAATGGAAAAGCAGCTGCAAGGAGTTTGATACAGCTTAGAAGATCAGAAGCAGATCAGATGGAGGTCACAAGCACCCCTGAAGTATCTCAAATGTAAGCTAAACACACCTGAACGCATGTTGCAAATTCCCATCTATACAAAACCCAACACAGGTACACATCTGCACCGATCAGTCAAAACAATATGACCACCCACCTAATACTGAGTAGATCCCCCTTTTTCCACCAAAACAGCCCTGACCCGTCAAGGCATGGACTCCAAAGTACCATCCACATGAATGGCAGGATCCAAGGTTTCCCAGCAGAACATCGCCCAAAGCATCACACTGCCTCCACCCGCTTGTCTTCTTCCCATACTGGATCCTGAGGGCATCTCTTCACCAGGTAAGTGACGCACCCAGCGATCCACATGATGTAAAAGAAAGCGTGATTCATCAGACCAGGTCACCTTCTTCAATTGCTTCGTGGTCCAGTTATGATGCTCACGTGCTTTTGGCTGAGGACACAAGTCAGTATGGACACCCTAACCAGTCTGCGGCTACACAGCCCCATACAAATTTACCAACCAGCATTACCCTTTTCAGCAATTTGAGCTTCTATTAGATCGAACTACACAGGTCAGCCTTCGCTCCCCACCTCCATCAATGAGCCTTCCCTCCCCACCTCCATCAATGAGCTTTCGCTCCCCACCTCCATCAATGAGCCTTCCCTCCCCATCTCCATCAATGAGCCTTCCCCTCCCCACCTCCATCAATGAGCCTTCGCTCCCCACCTCCATCAATGAGCCTTCCCTCCCCACCTCCATCAATGAGCCTTCGCTCCCCACCTCCATCAATGAGCCTTCCCTCCCCATCTCCATCAATGAGCCTTCCCCTCCCCACCTCCATCAATGAGCCTTCCCTCCCCACCTACATCAATGAGCTTTCCCTCCCCACCTCCATCAATGAGCCTTCCCTCCCCACCTCCATCAATGAGCCTTCGCTCCCCACCTCCATCAATGAGCCTTTCCTCCCCATCTCCATCAATGAGCCTTCCCCTCCCCACCTCCATCAATGAGCCTTTCCTCCCCATCTCCATTAATGAGCCTTCCCCTCCCCACCTCCATCAATGAGCCTTCCCCTCCCCACCTCCATCAATGAGCCTTCCCTCCCCACCTCCATCAATGAGCCTTCGCTCACCACCTCCATCAATGAGCCTTCCCTCCCCATCTCCATCAATGAGCCTTCCCCTCCCCACCTCCATCAATGAGCCTTCCCTCCCCATCTCCATCAATGAGCCTTGTCTCCCCATCTCCATCGATGAGCCTTGTCTCCCCACCTCCATCAATGAGCCTTACCTTCCCAGCTCCATCAATGAGCCTTCCCTCCCCACCTCCATCAATGAGTCTTCCCTTCCCACCTCCGCATAAATGAACCTTCCCTCCCCACCTCCATCAATGAGCCTTCCCTCCCCACCTCCATCAATGAGCCTTCCCTCCTCACCTCCATCAATGAGCCTTCCCTCCCCATCTGCATCAGTGAGCCTTACCTCCCCACCTCCATCAATAAGCCTTCACTACCCACCTCCATCAATGAGCATTCCCTTCCTAGCTCCATCAATGAGCCTTCCCTCCCCACCTCCACCAATGAGCCTTCCCTCCCCACCTCCATCAATGAGCCTTCCCTCCCCATCTCCATCAATGAGCCTTCCCTTCCCACTTCCATCAAAAAGCCTTCATTCCCCACCTCCATCAAAAAGCCTTCCCTCCCCATCTCCATCAATGAGCCTTCCCTCCCCATCTCCATCAATGATCCTTCCCCCCCACCTCCATCAATGAGCCTTCCCTCCCCACCTCCACCAATGACCCCCCCCACCTCCATCAATGAGCCTTTCCTTCCCACCTCCATCAATGAGCCTTCCCTCCCCACCTTCATCAATGAGCCCCCCCCCCCTCCATCAATTAGCCTTTCTTTCCCACCTCCATCAATGAGCCTTCCCTCCCCACCTTCATCAAAGAGCCTTCCCCCCTCCATCAATGAGCCTTTCCTTCCAACCTCCACCAATGAACCTTCCCTCCCCACCTCCATCAATAAGCCTTGGCCACCCATGACCCCATTGGTTTTCCTTCCTTGGACCACTTTTGGTCATTCCTGACCACTGCAGACCAGGAACATAACACAAAAGCTGCAGTTTTGGAGTTGCCAGGTGTCTGTACTGACCTTGATGATTTATTAAAGAGAACCTGTCACTTAAAAATGCATCACATCAATTTTTTTTTAAAAAGATTAAAGATACACCCAAGCATCTAAAATCCCATCCCCACCCAGCCCCTACGTAATCTGAACATAAACACGCATGTTGGGGGTTCCTACGCGCGAAAACATCAATTGCACTACACGTTATACTGAGTAAGTGAGAGCGTTACCTAGGGAAAACACAGGATACCAAAGTTTGTCACAGTAATTTTAAGGCTTGACATGTTTGGGTATCTATATATTCACTGTAGCATCATCTTTCATATTTTTTTTAAAAATTGGTAATTCTTTTTTGCGTTTACGTGCCTTAAAATTAAAGTTAGTGTATCTTTTACTATAATGTTGCGCTTCATAAACTGCTGCGCTAATATTGTGTGACATAAAAAATTGGAGCTACCAATATTTTTATGCGGTTCCAGATCTTTAGATTACTTTAATGGTGTTTTCCTACCCCTCCCTCCCCCCCCCCCTCCACACTGGCAGCGCCCTCGGTAGGTCCCGGGCTCTACTCAGGAGAGACTGAGACAGTAGTAAATGGCACCAACTGTCAGGGCTGAGCTCAGCCCTTCCTTCTCTGGGCTGGCAGCTCAGCTGTTAGCTAATTGCCAGCTCCCATCTCCCCACAGTGATCCACCCGTTGATGATCCTGCTCATCAGCTCTGCCTACTTAAAGCCTTCCAGTTCATTTGCTCTTTGCCTTCACCTGTGTTAACATCACAAGAGACTTTCTCCTGCATTCCTGTTGAAGACCTACTTGACTGATGTTCCCTCTGGCTACAGATCCTGCTTGCTGTACTACTATCGCTGGCTCTTGGACATTGGCTTGGCCGACTACCCGATCCGGTTACTGAACTCTGGCTGTGTTATGACTACGCTTACTCTGTTTACCTTTTTTATTATTATTATTAAACAAGTGTGATTTAACTGTACTTCTGTCTCGGTCTGATTCATGTTTTTTTACACCAACAGTGAGAGAAGGATGAGGTCTCCTGTTTCTCTTGTTTCCCCTACGACTAATGAACCTGGAAGTGACGTGTATTACATCACTTACAGGCTCAAAGCTGTCATTCCTTGGTTATTATAGCCAGGGATGCAGCTAATTAAGCATGATCTCCGCTTGATTAGCTGCAGCAGAGGTCAGGGGAGACATTGGGGGTCTAATAGACCCCTGATCTCTCCATAAAGAGTACCTGTCACCTTCCATGACATGTTGGATATCTATTTACTTGGCAACCTCTTTTCTATTTTACCAAAAAAATGGGGTCATCATTTGCTGTGATTATGTGCCCTAAAATTAACCTTAGTGTATTATTTACTATAATTTTGCATTACATAAACTGTTGTGTTAATATTGTGCGACATAAAAAAAATTGGAACTGCCACCGTTTTATTCTGTAGGGTGTCTGCTTTCAGAAAATATATAATGTTTTGAGGGTTTTAAGTAATCTTCAGGCCTAAAATGTTTTTTTTTTTTTTTTTTAAACGTGTGCCAAAAGAGTATGCTAAAGCGGCTCCGGCAGTGTAAGGGTTAAAGTATAAATTTTCCTCATCCCGTCCTGGCACTTCCCCGCACTTGCAGCTCCATTTTTCTTATTTGTTGTATCCCGGACGCCTCCCCTCCTAATGGAAGAAACTGCGAAAACCTCACCTTTATTCCCAAAAGAAACAATACAAATGAATGCTTTTAATTTCCTTCGCTAAATAGCAGTGTGCTGACTTGTAAAGCTCTGGAATGAATGACTTGAATATTTTCCATCTCCCGAAAAAAAAAAAGTTGAAAGCCCGTTACTCAGAGCGGCTAGCAGACCTTTCCAGTAATTACAGCTCCTCTACCGAACCTGTAACTTTCTCTGCAACCACCAAAATAAAGAGTTCCAGTAACACCGGTCACAGAATGGCCATGTAATAAAACACATTTTACCAAAACGAATTCACTCAAAGCTATAAAAAAAAAAAAATTTGGGCATAGAAACTTCCATTTGCCTCAATAGCCAAAACGGATTTACAGTGTCTTGAAAAAGTATTCACACCCCTTGAAATTTTCCACATTTTGTCATGTTACAACCAAAAACGTAAATGTATTTTATTGGGATTTTATGTGATAGACCAACACAAAGTGGCACATAATTGTGAAGTGGAAGGAAAATGATAAATGGTTTTCCATATTTTTTACAAATAAATATCTGAAAAATGTGGCATCTATTTGTATTCAGCCCCCCTTTACTCTGATACCCCTAACTAAAATCTGGTGGAACAAATTGCCTTCAGAAGTCACCTAATTACTAAATAGAGTCCACCTGTGTGTCATTTAATCTCAGTATAAATGCTGTTCAGAGGTTTGTTAGAGAGCCTTATGCCGCGTACACACGATCGGGATAAACTCCCACGGATTTTTCCGACGGAATTCCGTTCAAGCTGTCTTGCATACACACTGTCACACCAAATTCCGACTGTCAAAAACGCGGTGACGTACAACACTACGACGAGCCGAGAAAAATTAAGTTCAATGCTTCCGAGCATGCGTCGACTTGATTCTGAGCATGCGTGTTTTTTTTCTCCGTCGGAGTTCCATACAGACGGATGGAATTTCCAATAGAAAATGTTTTCGTTGGAAAAAAAAGAGAACATGTTCTCTTTCTAACTCCGTCGGAATTTCCAAAGGAAAAAGTCCGATGGGGCACACACACGGTCGGAATATCCGATGAAAAAAATTCCGTCCGACTTTTTTCATCGGAAATTCCAACCGTGTGTACAAGGCATAAGTGAACAAACATCATCATGAAGGCCAAGGAACACACCAGACAGGTCAGGGATAAAGTTGTGGAGAAGTATAAAGCAGGGTCAGGTTATAAAAAAAATATCCCAAGCTTTGAACATGTCACGGAGCTCTGTTCAATCCATGATCGGAAAATGGAAAGAGTATGGCACAACTGCAAACCTACCAAGACATGGCCGTCCACCTAAACTGACCGGGCCGGGCAAGGAGAGCATTCATCAGAGAAGCAGCCAAGAGGCCCATGGTAACTCTGGAGGAGCTGCAGATATCCACAGCTCAGGTGGGAGAATCTGTCCACAGGACAACTATTAGTCGTGCTTCTCCACAAATCTGCCCTTTATGGAAGAGTGACAAGAAGAAAGATATTGGTGAAAGAAAACCATAAGAAGTCCTGTTTGCAGTTTGCGAGAAGCCATGTGGGGGACACAGCGAACATGTGGGGGACACAGCAATCATGTGGGGGACACAGCAAACATGTGGGGGACACAGCAAACATGTGGGGGACACAGCAAACGTGGAAGAAGGTGCTCTGGTCAAATGAGACCAAAATTGTACTTTTTGGCCCAAAAGCAAAATACTACGTGTGGCGGAAAACTAACACTGCACATCACCCTGAACACACCATCCCCACCGTGCAACATGGTGGTGGCAGCATCATGTGGTGGGGATGCTTTTCTTCAGCAGGGACAGGGAAGCTGGTCAGAGTTGATGGGAAGATGGATGGAGCCAAATACAAGACAATCTTAGAAGAAAACCTGTTAGAGTCTACAAAAGACTTGAGACTGGGGCGGAGGTTCATCTTCCAGCAGGACAACAACCCTAAACATACAGCCAGAGCTACAATGGAATGGTTTACATCAAAGCATATTCATGTGTTAGAATGGCCTAGTCACAGTCCAGACCTAAATCACATTGAGAATCTGTGGCAAGACTTGAAAATTGCTGTTAACAGACGCTCTCCATCCAATCTGACAGAACTTGAGATATTTTGCAAAGAAGAATGGCCAGAAATGTCCCTCTCTAGATGTGCAAAGCTGGTAGAGACTTCCCCAAAAAGACTTGCAGCTGTAATTGCTACAAAGTATTGACTTAGGGGGGCGCCATACAAATGCCCCGCACACTTTTCACATATTTATTTGTACAAAATGTTGAAAACCATTTATCATTTTCCTTCCACTTCAAAATTCTGTGCCACTTGGTGTTGGTCTATCACATAAAATCCCAATAAATACATTTAAGTTTTTGGTACCTTTAATATTTTACTATTTAAAAAAAGTGCCCTATGTGATGATTTTTTACTGACAAGTTCTGATAGGCGGCATTGATAGGTAGCACTGATGGGCACTGATAGGCAGCGCTGATGGGCACTGATAGGCAGCACTGCGCTTTAGAATGACGGGATTTTGAATGTCAGTCTGTACGCAAGACAAGCTTAGCAGAATCCCGTCAGGGAAAACCGACGGTTTTTTTTTCCGACGAGAATCCCGGTCGTGTGTACAGGGCTATTGGATTAGCATGGAAGCCAGACAACTCATTTTTTTAGAGGGAAAGGTCAGCAATGTATTATTCCCAACACAGATTTGCTTTACAGAACGGCAGAGCTTTCACACAATTAGAAAAGACGATTTAAAGGGCGGATAGCGGAGAAAAAGGTTATGGCGTGGAGCGTGCTCGTGGTAACACGAGGCACCGGGGGGACATTGGGATTCCAGTCGTACTACGTACAAATGTGGAAAGACGAGAGTTTATTACTCTGGCAGGTGAAGCGGAAGGATGGAGGAGAATTAAATAATTAGGAGAGCAGAGATGCACACATATCACCAGCCAAGGTCTTTGACGTTTTTTTGGTATGGCCAGATGAAGATATTTGTCTTCCCGGTATACACAGTTCCAGGGAAAGGAAATCCACACAGAGTGATGGAATGAACAGCTAAGTCTGAGACAACATAATACAAGTGTACCTGGGACCTAAAACCCCTAAAAAATAATCTTCATGGAGACTGAACCTACTCAACAAAGTGGCCATCATCTGTGGCTTTAAAGGCCAACTCCACCAATCCAACTCCACAGATTCTGACAATGTTTCATGTTACACCCCAAATATGAGTATGACCAGAACCATGCTCAGAATGGTAGAGTTGGCCTTTATAAAGTCAACATGACCAGCATAAAGGGGTTAAGGGCAGGGGGGCAGAACAAGAAAGAAAAGGAGGGCACACCAGCCTTGGGCATTATCCCATGCAAATTTATTAATAAAACCAGAATAAAATACTACTCACAAACATATGGAGATTAGGCGCTTAGCGTAGCCACCTGATCGTGGCGATTAGTCCAGGACCAATAGTTTCCAGATCGCTATGGAAAAGACATTAGGGCTGCCTACTGAAGCGTTTCAAAGTCATAGCTTCTTCTTCAGAGCCTACTACCTGGAGACTATTGGTCCTGGACCGATCGCCACGATCAGTGTTGCCAACCGTCAGTATTTTTACTGTCAAGCCTCGTACACACGACCGGTTTTCTCGGCAAGAAAGCTCTCCCAACAGTTTTCTTGGCGTTTCTTGCCGAGAAAACCGGTCGTGTGTACGAGGCTTTCAGGTTTCTCGTCAAGAAAACTGCCCAGAATCTCGACGAGAAAAAAAGAAGACCTGCTTTCTTTTTTCTCGTCGGGAGTCTCAGTTTTCTCGTTGTGATTCTCGTCAGACTGTATTTGGATGAGAAAACCGTTCGTGTGTATGCTTTTCTGAGTTTTCAAAAACCGCGCATGGTCAGAATCAAGTATGAGACGGGAGCGCACCTTCTTGTAAAACTAGCGTTCGTAATGGAGAAAGCACATTCATCACGCTGTAACGAACTGAAAGCACGAAGACTAAAAAGCGCGAATCGTCTCTCCCCAAACTTTTACTAACACGCGGTAACACGAGATCAGCAAAAGCAGCCCAAGGGGTGGCGCCATTGGAATAGAACTTCCCCTTTATACTGCCGTCGTACGTGTTGTACGTGACCGCGCTTTACAACGACGAGATTTTGGATTGACAGTGTGTATGCAAGGAAAGCTTGACAAGAAACCCGTCGAGAAAAACAACGTTTTTTTTGCAACGAGATTTTCGGCCGTGTGTACGAGGCTGCAGCCAGTAAAAAGTGCACACTTTTCTCCTGCCAGTAAATGCCAGTAAGAGGAAAAGGTTGCCAGTAAATAGTATGGTTGTGACACTCGGCTTGGAACTGTGCATGCGTAGTTCGGGTCCAGAGGCGGCCGAGACTGTACAAATGCTTGCTACAGTGTGTTCAGTTGGTGCCGTCAGGGGACGGGACTGGTGGTGCCTGAGAGTGTCGTGTGATGTCATGGAGCAAAGGATCCAAGTGGAGCAGCCAGATCCCTGTGTGTGGGTCTGAGGGACGGTAGCAAGGCAGGAGTAGGACTGTCAGTGCTTTGGAGTCGAGGGACCCCCTGGTGTGGAGAGAGACTGTCACTGACTCAGGAGGGCATGTGTCGTGTCGGTGATCTTTGCTGCTGCACCCTACTGTCAGTGTCACTGTGAGAATCAGTTTCATGTGTATGTGCTGCCCATTCTAATTTCTTGCCCTCCTGAGTCCCGTCCCTGAGATACTTACTTACTATATTGAAAATAAAATAAGAAATATGTTTTTTTGCCTTAATATCTACCTTAAATCACATTTCTAATTGCATATTGTACTTATCTGTAGCCTAAATACTGAGAGTTGTACTTAAAACTGTAATTTTGTAAGTTTTTGGAAATGGCAGTAAAAACTTGGCTGTGCCAGTAAAATCTGGGTATTGTGTCAGTAAATTTCAATCTGGTAGGTTGGCAACACTGGTCACGATTAGGTGGCTACGCTAAGAACCTAATCTCCATATGTTTGTGAGTAGTACCGTATATACTCGAGTATAAGCCAAGTTTTTCAGCACATTGTTTTGTGCTCAAAATGCCCCCTTCGGCTTATACTCGAGTAACCTTTTTGTGCCTGATCTCCCGGATTTTGGGGACCCGGTACTGGCCGGCCGTAGGTCCCCTGGACCCTAAACTTGGCACACATGTAGCCCCACTCTTCCTCTACAAGTGTGCAAAGTTTATTGTCCAAGGGACCCACGGCCGGGGAGCACCGATTTTTCAAACCGGGCACCCCTTCTATAGACTCCCATGTTAAATGGTAATTTCTCCGGTGAATTTGGGGACCCGGTACCGGCCGGTCCTAGGTCCCCTGGACCCGGAACTTGGCACACATATAGTCCCATTTCTCCTCTACAAGTGTGCAAAGTTTGTTGTTTGGGGGACCTACGGCCGGGGAGCACCGATTTTTCAAACCCGGGCATTACTTCCATAGACTCCCATGTTAAACGTCAAGTCTAGCCATGGGCACAGTGAGGCATGGGCACAGTGAGGCATGGGCACAGTGTGGCATGGGCACAGTGCAGCATGGACACAGTGCAGCATGGACACAGTGAGGCATGGGCACAGTGAGGCATGGGCACAGTGAGGCATGCACATGGACACAGTGAGGCAAAGTGAGGCATGCAGATGGACACCCTAGGCTTATACTCGAGTTAGGGGGCGGGGGAGGGCTGTGCTACAGACTCTGACACCATGTTCCATTGGTCACCCATAAAACCAGCTCCTAATTGGCAATATATGACTGTTGGTGACAGCTCAGTAACAGTTCTGGGGGCGCCAATGAAGAGCACCCCAGAACAATACATATATGTGACAGCTGGGCATTAAGGCCCACCCACCCTGCTGCCACCTACCTGTGTACAGCGGTCATAAATGAGTTAAACTGCTTCTTTGAGAAGCCATGGGTGCTGCTGGCTCCCATCAAATTAGAAATTTGGTGCGGCTATGCGTGACTCCGCCCCCACACAGTTGCATCGTTCATTTGTAGGGATCTGTAAATCAAAATACTACAAGTCCTATGGGCGTTGTCACCGCACTTGTAGTCCACTAATACTTTCTCCAGACCTTGGTATGAACCAGCAGCAGGAGGAATAGTCTGTAGGAGCCGCAGCATTGCAACTACCATCCATCTGATTGCAGTTTCAATCCTTTCCAGTCCCCTGTTTTCTTCAATTGTCTTGGACTATACTCCAGCAATGGCTGCAGGGCATTTCTCAGGGCTGGTTACCTTATGATGACAACAATGTAGGGTGACCACATTTTTAAACTACCATTCAGGGACACCCCCCCCTTCCCAAAAATCAGCTTGTGCTGTAACGAATCACATCACAGTGAGTGGATACAAGAGGCGGGATTTATGATTTCTCCAATCCCAAGCAGGGGGCGGGGATTTTGCTCCTCCAGGCATTCCCGGCCAGGACAAGCACTGTCAGTGAGTAAAGCGGTGATGTGGTGGCCTTTTTTGGGGGCATCAGATTGGCCCGGGGGGTGGCTGTGTCAGTTTCATTCTGGGACACTGTATTGTCCTGGAATGAAGGTGCCTGGGACAGACCTGCAAAATGTGGGACTGTCCCGGGCAATCCGGGACACGTGGTCACCCTACAACAGTGGGCCATGGTTGTGTGACGTGTCTCCATCGGAAGCCCCTGTAACAACGTGGCAAGACGCTGTGGCCATAAACCTCAAGGACTTCGGGCGCTGTTCCATGTCCTCCGGTGACTTCCACTGATTGTAGGTGCCGGCGTTAAAGAGGGACCATCCCGTCTCTATGTGCACACATGGGAAGGAAGAGGATGAAACTCCGCACTTCAGAGAAAACAGCCCAGGTACAGAGGAAAAGTGAAAGCGGCTTCAGCCCAAGTCCTCCCAGGCCACACAGCTGACGCATTTCACCCCACCTACAGGGCTTAGTCATAAGGGGGCAATGTAGAAGCATAATATGGAGACACAAACAGATCGTAATCACAGTGTAACAGGAAGAACTGAACAAGGATCTTATTGGCACGATCACCATGTTTTATGGTATTGGAATCTGTAGTTTTACTTTCACTCACAGATCTCCTCCCAATTAGGGTTGCCACCTGTCCGGGATTCACCCAGACAGTCCGAGTTTTGATTCATGTATCCAGGATTCAGACTCCCTGAAACCCAGACACATTATTCAGACTGGACTGTGCCCCCCCCCAACTTAGGCACACCCAGTGTGGCGCAGATTCCCTCTGCTGCCTGGCTTGCACACACCTATGCTCCCCAACTAACTGAGTACCACAACCACCAAGTGTATAGGCCCCCTCCCTCCCTCCCTTCTCATGCCTCTGAGTGAGTGAGTGCACTATGGTAAGGGGACCCAGATGTAAGGGGTGCTCTGCGGACTCTGATGTAAGGGGGGCTTTGGGAACCATGATTTAAGGGAAATGCTGAGAGTTCTGAAGTGGGGGCTTTAGTGAAACCCCCTTGCATCAGAGTTCCATTTTACACCAGAGTCCAACAGAGTTCCCCCTTAAAAAAATAAAAATTCCACGTGCCGCTAAAGTGTTTGGGTTTGCCTTGAAAAAAAAGGTGGCAACCCTACTCCCAATCCCCACCTTGTGACTGCCAGTGTGGCGTTGCTCCCCGCCCTTAGTCCCTTTACATCTGCCTGCCAATAGAAAGCAGGTGGCCTGGGAGGAGTACAGTGAAAGGAGAAGCAGCACATTGATGAGCTCTCCTCCCAGTGGCGGTGCGTCCATAAAGGGCGCAGGAGCGCCGCCCCCTCTCTCCTGTACCACTCTATTACCATAGATAGCTTCATGCATTGCATGAATCTATCTATGGTTGCTGCTGACACCCCTTATTCAGGTGTCCGGCCCCTTTTCGGGCGCCGGGCACTTGAATTATACCGGCGGGGGTGTTTTTTGGAAGCACCTGATTAGAGCCATAGGCTCTAATAGGCGCCCAAAAATGTCAACAGCAGGCGCCATGCTGGGCGTTCGCTGTTCACTCAGCTGTGTGTTAGCAAAGCGAAGGAATTCGCTTTGCTAACACTGAATCCGCCTCTTAGCCAATCAGGTTGCCGGGACACACTGATGGGGCACAGTAGTGGCAATTGATGGGCACACTGGCAGCATCTGATGGGACACAGTAGCGGCAATTGATGGACACACTGGCAGCATCTGATGGGGCACAGTAGCGGCAATTGATGGGCACACTGGCAGCATTTGATGGGGCACAGTAGCGGCAATTGATGGGCACACTGGCAGCATTTGATGGGGCACAGTAACAGCAATTGATGGGCACAGTGGCTGCGTTTTTTGGGCACAGTGGCTGCATTTTATGGGCACAGTGGCTTTGTTTGATGGCACAGTGGCAGCGTTTGATGGCACAGTGGCAGCATTTGATGGGCACAGTAGCAGCATTTGATGGGCACAGTGGCTGCGTTTGATTGCACAGTGGCTGCGTTTGATGGGCACAGTGGCTGCGTTTGATGGCACAGTAGCTGCGTTTAATGGCACAGTGGCTGCAGGTGATGTTTTTTTTTTTTCAGTTTGTTTGCGCCCCCCCAAAAAAAAATTTGAGCACCAGCCGCCACTGTCTCCTCCTATCGCTGTACTCCTGGCACAACTTTGCCTCCCACAGCCACTTCATTCATTCATTCACAGAGAGTTGTGAATGAAAAGACTACAACTCTCACCTTCCACTGCGGCAGAGGGAGGTCCATACATTGGCTGTACAGTGGACCTGATCGCTTTCTCTGACCCCCAGAAGTGTGCCCTCCCTGACATGCCTTCCAGAATCTGCTGACCCACCTGTAGGTCCGGGACCCATATGTGTGGTGGGAAGAGAGACCAGTGAATGTCTGTTCACTGATCTCCCCCAGCTGCAAAGGACCTGCAAGTGATGTGTATAACATCACTTCCGGTTTCAGGTGCCCCTTTCCCTGGCCAACTGTGGCCAGGGAAGAAGCTAATGAAGCGTAATTTGTGCTCCATTAGCTTAGAAGGCAGGTGAGACATCAGGAGCCTAATAAGTATGAACCGGCGGCAGGAAGAATAGTATGCAAGAGCCGGAGCATTGCAACCACCATTCACTGATCACAGTTGCAATACTTTCCAGGCCCCCTATGCAAAAAAATGATAAATACACATTATTATAGGTCCAAAAAAATTATTATATTTTATATTATTTTGAAATCCTGGAAAATGCAGCGGATTTTAACGTGGGCAGTCCCGATCCTGGATGAGATTTGTAGTGACGCTGTTCGGTGGGGCTCGGCAGTCTTCAGCACTTGCCAAGTCAGGACAAATGTCAGACAGCGTTCTTGTCAATGCGAGACTGTCAGGGCTCCTGTCTGCAGAGATGGTTCATACACTGATAATGACCCCGGCCGCGTATTCTCCCGGAACGTTCGCACAAGGCCACGGGAGCACAAGACTTACACGCTATTACATCAGCCGCTCCAAGGGAGCGAGTTCAAACACAGCCATGCTCAGGCCTCAGACTATATAGATGTAAGCCGTGTCATGTCATCAACACCGACTATTTCACAATCAGCCTGCAGGACATGCGATGGATAACCTCTATGCAACCCCCGGCTATGGGAGCAACAGGACAACCTACCCTGTATAGAGTATATAGAGTATAACCGGCGAGCAGAAAATGGATTTTCTTGATTGTATTTTAGTGCAGTCTTAACCGCTTCAATGCCGGGCACTTTCCAGGCCAATATTCAGATTTCATCGCTGTCGCACTTTGAATGACAATTGGGCGGTCATGTAACACTATACATATATTACATTGTTTTTCACACAAATAGAGCTTTCTTTTGGTGGTATTTAATTATCACTGGGGTCTTTATTTTTTGCTAAACCATTTTTTTTGAAAAAACAAATAATTTTTCAGAATTTGTTATAAAATTTTGCAAACAGGTAATTTTTCTCCTTCACTGATGTGCACTGATGAGGCTGAACTGATGGGCACTGATAGGTGGCACTGATAATGCTGCATAGATAGGTGGCACTGATGGGCACTAGTAGGCGGCACTGATAGGTGACTGATGATGAGCCACTGATGGGCACTGATTAGCAGCAATGGTGAGCACTGATTAGCAGCATTGGTGGGCACTGATTAGCAGCACTGGTGAGCGCTGATTAGCAGCACTGGTGAGCACTGATTAGCAGCACTGGTGAGCACTGATTAGCAGCATTGGTGGGCACTGATTAGAAGCATTGGTGGGCACTGATTAGGAGCACTGGTGAGCACTGATTAGAAGCACTGGTGAGCACTGATTAGCAGCAATGGTGAGCACTGATTAGCAGCAATGGTGAGAACTGATTAGCAGCACTGGTACGCACTGATTAGCAGCACTGGTGAGCACTGATTAGAAGCACTGGTGAGCACTGATTAGCAGCACTGGTGAGCACTGATTAACAGCACTGGTGAGCACTGATTAACAGCACTGGTGAGCACTGATTAGCAGCACTGGTGAGCACTGATTAGCAGCACTGGTGAGCACTGATTAGCAGCACTTGTGAGCACTGATTAGCAGCACTGGTGAGCATAGATTAGCAGCACTGGTGGGCACTGATTAGCAGCACTGGTGAGCACTGATTAACAGCACTGGTGAGCACTGATTAGCAGCACTTGTGAGCACTGATTAGCAGCACTGGTGAGCATAGATTAGCAGCACTGGTGGGCACTGATTAGCAGCATTGGTGGGCACTGATTAGAAGCACTGGTGAGCACTGATTAGCAGCACTGGTGAGCACTGATTAGCAGCACTGGTGAGCACTGATTAGCAGCATTGGTGAGCACTGATTAGCAGCACTGGTGAGCACTGATTAGCAGCACTGGTGAGCACTGATTAGAAGCACTGGTGAGCACTGATTAGCAGCACTGGTGAGCACTGATTAGAAGCACTGGTGAGCACTGATTAGCAGCACTGGTGCGCACTGATTAGCAGCACTGGTGAGCACTGATTAGCAGCATTGGTGAGCACTGATTAGCAGCACTGGTGAGCACTGATTAGTAGCACTGGTGAGCACTGATTAGAAGCACTGGTGAGCACTGATTAGCAGCACTGGTGCGCACTGATTAGCAGCACTGGTGAGCACTGATTAACAGCACTGGTGAGCACTGATTAGCAGCACTGGTGAGCACTGATTAACAGCACTGGTGAGCACTGATTAGAAGCACTTGTGCGCACTGATTAGCAGCACTGGTGAGCACTGATTAGCAGCACTGGTGAGCACTGATTAACAGCACTGGTGAGCACCGATTAGCAGCACTGGTGAGCACTGATTAACAGCACTGGTGAGCACTGATTAGAAGCACTTGTGCGCACTGATTAGCAGCACTGGTGGGCACTGATTAGCAGCACTGGTGAGCACTGATTAACAGCACTGGTGAGCACCCATTAGAAGCACTTGTGCGCACTGATTAGCAGCACTGGTGAGCACTGATTAGCAGCACTGGTGAGCACTGATTAGCAGCACGGGTGAGCACTGATTAACAGCACTGGTGAGCACTGATTAGAAGCACTTGTGCGCACTGATTAGCAGCACTGGTGAGCACTGATTAGCAGCACTGGTGAGCACTGATTAGCAGCACTGGTGAGCACTGATTAGCATCACTGGTGAGCACTGATTAGCAGCACTGGTGAGCACTGATTAGCAGCACTGGTGAGCACTGATTAACAGCACTAGTGAGCGCTGAAACTCCCTGAGGGGGCTGTTTAAATATCTGGATATCTCGGACAGAAAAACTGTCATCTGCGCCACGATAGGTCGCTGCCTAGACTACTGCAACTCTCTTTATCTGGGATTGCCAACAAAGATGTTAGTGCAGAAGCTTCAACTTATTCAAAATGCTGCGGCAAGGTTACTCATGAATGTCCCGCTGAGGGATCATATCACCCCCGTCCTCTACGCCTTGCACTGGCTGCCGGTCCACTATCGCACCTTATTTAATGCCGGATGTATTATATTTAAGATTATGAGAGGCCTGACCCCAAGCTATCTCTGCTCTCGTTTTCATAAACGAGCTCTTGTCAGATCACTCAGATCTACCGGCAGAGATCTCCTCCACATCTCGGTGCCCAAGAAGATCCGGCGTGGTGGTCGGGCCTTCCCCCACCAGGGTGCCGTTTTGTGGAATAGCCTCCCTGTTGAGCTCCAGGAGGCCCCTACTATTCCGGTCTTCCGCGGGTCACTGAAGACTTGGCTTTTCACGCAAGCCTTCCCTGCGTAGCCTCCCTCTTCCACCCTTTCTGCCGCTCTGTGCTGCTTCTGGTTCCTGGGTCCTCTTTTCCCAGGAACTCTGCTATGCGCGTCAGGACCCTTCAGGGTAAGACCACGCTATATTAGGATACCTCTCAACTCACTGATTAGCAGCACTGGTGGGCACTGTTGGGACCGATGTAAAACTTTATGTAAGAGGAGCACTTTGATAGGGACACCCGATGTAAGGGGCCACTTTGATGGGGATGCCCGATGTAATGGGACACTCTACTGAGGACACCTGATGTAAGAGGAGCACTTTGATGGGGACACCCGATGTAATGGGACACTCTGCTGAGGACACCTGATATAAGGGGAGCACTCTGATGGGAACACCTGATGTAGGGCGCCACTTTGCTAGGGACACCTGATGTAATGGGAGCACTTTCATGGGGACAACTGATGTAAGGGGGCACTCTGATGGGGATACTTGATGTAAGAGGAGCACTTTGATAGGAACACCCGATGCCGATGTAAGGAGCCACTTTGATGGGGATGCCCGGTGTAATGGGACACTCTGCTGAGGACACCTGATGTAAGAGGAGCACTCTGATGGGAACACCTGATGTAGGGCGCCACTTTGATAGGGACACCTGATGTAACAGGAGCACTTTCATGGGGACAACTGATGTAAGGGGGCACTCTGATGGCGATACTTGATGTAAAAGGAGCACTTTGATGGGGACAACTGATGTAAGGAAGCACTCTGATGGGGATAGGGATACTTGATGTAAGAGGAGCACTTTGATAGGGACACCTGATGCCGATGTAAGGGGCCACTTTGATGGGGATGCCCGATGTAATGGGACACTCTGCTGAGGACACCTGATGTAAGGGGAGCACTTTGATTTGGACACCCAATGTAAGGGGACACTTTGATGGGGACACCCGATGTAAGGGGACACTTTGATGGGGACACCCGATGTAAGGGGACGCTCTGAAAATTGACAAACATTACTGCAATACTTTAGAAATTGTACATCGCTTATTTTTTAATGAGATTTAGACCTCTAACTGGAAGAACATTTTACTGACCGTGCCTCCTTGAATTTTAATTCAATGCTCCTGCTCTATTTTATAACCTTTCTTTCTTAAATGTACGCGTTGTATAATAACTGAGACTAGCTGTCATCTCATGGATCTCCGCGCTCCCGGCACTGACTGATGAGGTCTCAGTTTACTGCCGTTTTCCCCCTCCGGAGGCCTACAGTAACCTCACTCCTGTAACTAAAATGAGTCCCGCAGCAACTTTCCCCCAAATACTCTCTTTTGGCTGCCATAATGCGTTTATGTCTACACAGAAAATGGAATTAATTCCAGGAAACCTCAGGGAAATGACATCACCTGTCTCATTAGGATGGGGTTATAATGGTAGTAGTGCTTTTGTGTGAAATGCCTGCAAGCAGAGGTCTTGCCCATCGGGGGGGGGGGGGGGTTGTTAATAGCAGGTGATATTAGTCATGAAAGCGACCAAATAACTCGGGGGTATTGTCTTACATGGGAGGACGTTGAGTGCAATCTATGCGTGGCATGCAATCACTTAAACACACCACATATCAAGTTATATTATTACCAGCCCCCAACACAAGTCTCTGCATTCATAATCAAAATATTTCGGTTCATACAATGATCTAAGCACTGAGCACTAACTCTGGACGGCTTCTGCCAACATGCCTGAAGAAAAGGCCCGTTATGATTTGCTATCAAGGAGAAAGCATAACGCCAAGTTGTCCCCCCGCGAACTAGAACGCTGTGCTTTGACTATCGGCACGCTCCAAAAAGTTTCAGATTCTATGGTGAGAATTAACCTATCACATCCCGCCCAACAGTCCTAGATTCAGTGGGACTGGCCAAGGATTGACAAAGTCCAGGCGTCCCGCAGGTCCAGGCTGTGGTCCTGCTTCCAGGCCGGGTGATGGAACGCTCATTCCTGCACCCAACTTTGGCTTCTTTGCTGCTCTGACGGGCCAAGTGATCTCCTCGCTGACATGAGCACTATAGTTCCAGGAAAGGGGGGGGGGGCAACATCTCAGGACGTGGAGTCTGTATAGGTAAGTAGTCCACTGAACACCAGTGACCCCCCCATTAACACCAATGTTCCCCACCCTAACTTCACCAAGCAAGAGTTCCCTCTCTCCATACAGAGAGTATCAGTGCCCCCCCCCTTCACAGAGCATCAGTACTCCCCCTCTGCCCTCACAAAGCCCCAGTGCCCCCCCCTTCACATAGCACCAGTGCCCTTCTTTCCTCACAGACCACCAGTACCCTCCATTTCCCTTTACAGGGTACCAGTGGGCTCCCCTTCCCACCACAGACAACCAAACGCCCCCTTCCCCCCCATGAGTGGCAACCCCCCTCTCCCCACTGAGCACCCCCTCTCCATACAGAGAGTATCAGTGCCCCCCCTTCACAGAGCATCAGTACTCCCCCTCTGCCCTCACAAAGCCCCAGTGCCCCCCCTTCACATAGCACCAGTGCCCTTCTTTCCTCACAGACCACCAGTACCCTCCATTTCCCTTTACAGGGTACCAGTGGGCTCCCCTTCCCAGCACAGACAACCAAACGCCCCCTCCCCCCCATGAGTGGCAACCCCCCCTCTCCCTACTGAGCACCTCCTCTCCATACAGAGAGTATAAGTGCCCCCCTTCACAGAGCATCAGTACTCCCCCTCTGCCCTCACAGAGACCCAGTGCCCCCCCTTCACAGAGCACCAGTGCCCTTCTTTCCTCACAGACCACCAGTACCCTCCATTTCCCTTTACAGGGTACCAGTAGTCTCCCCTTCCCACCACAGACAACCAAACGCCCCCTTCCCCCCCCCCATGAGTGGCAACCCCCCCTCTCCCCACTGAGCACCCCCTCTCCATACAGAGAGTATCAGCACCCCCCCTTCACAGAGCATCAGTACTCCCCCTCTGCCCTCACAGAGCCCCAGTGCCCCCCCTTCACAGAGCACCAGTGCCCTTCTTTCCTCACAGACCACCAGTACCCTCCATTTCCCTTTACAGGGTACCAGTGGGCTCCCCTTCCCACCACAGACAACCAAACGCCCCCTTCCCCCCCATGAGTGGCAACCCCCCCTCTCCCCACTGAGCACCCCCTCTTCATACAGAGAGTATCAGTGCCCCCCCTTCACAGAGCATCAGTACTCCCCCTTTGCCCTCACAGAGCCCCAGTGCCCCCCCCTTCACATAGCACCAGTGCCCTTCTTTCCTCACAGACCACCAGTACCCCCCATTTCCCTTTACAGACTACCAGCAGGGATGGACTGGCCATCGGGACTACCGGGAGATTCCCATTGGGCCGATGACTCAGTGGGCCGGTCGGAGGTCCGCGGCGATCTACCCGTCAATCGCCGACAGCTGGCGCCTGACGGGTAGATTGAGATTTAGCCAGCATGCAGAATAGCGCAGGAAGCGTGTGTAATAAGTTCTCTCTCATGTCACACTGCTCCCCAGCGGCCCCGGGGAGCAGCGTGACATGAGAGAGGGTACAGGGTACCAGTGGGCTCCCCTTCCCACCACAGACAACCAAACGCCCCCCCCCTCTCCCCACTGAGCACCGATGCCCCCACTTTCACTAGTGACCCCTCTTCATTCTGACAGGGGCATTTTATCTCTCTGTGACGCCAAGTATTTTACTCTTTCCACTAAACACCAATTTCGGGCATTTTTTTCTTCCCATTAATCAGCAACGTCAAGCATTTTTCCTCACCACCGATAGCGGGTATTTTTTTCTCTCTCTGACCATGAACACTGGGCATTTTTTTTCTATTCAGTATTGCCAGACATTTTTTCTACGGTTAACCACAGACAATGGCCATCTTTTCCCCTTGCTGAAGGATGAGTCCAAACCCACCTGAGCTATCCCGCCTGGAAGCTGTCAAAGCCAGCGGACAGACAATCATAGGTGGTGAGCACTATAGTTCCAGGAAAGGGAGGCAACATCTCAGGAGATAGAGTCTGTATAGGTAAGTAGCCCACTGAACACCATTGACCCCTATTAACATCAATGTCTCCCACCCTATCTTCACCAAGCAAGAGTGCCCCCTCCCCATCCAGAGAGTATCAGTGCCCCCCCTTCACAGAGCATCAGTACTCCCCCTCTGCCCTCACAGAGCACCAGTGCCCCCCCCCTCACATAGAACCAGTGCCCTTCTTTCCTCACAGACCACCAGTACCCCCCCATTTCCCTTTAAAGAGTACCAGTGGGCTCCCTTTCCCACCACAGACTCCCAAGTGCCCCCTTTTCTCCCCAATGAGTGCCACCCCCCTCTCCCCACTAAGCACGATGCCCCCACTTTCATCAACGAACACTAGTGACCCCTCTTCATTCCGACAGGGGCATTTTATCTCTCAGTAACACCAAGTATTTTACTCTTTCTACTCTCCACCAATTTCAGGCATTTTTATCCTCCCATTAATCACCAATGCCAAGCATTTTTCCTCACCACCGATACCGGGTATTTTTTTCTCTCTCTGACCATGAACACTGGGCAGTTTTTTGCTATTCACTAACCAGTATTGCCAGCCATTTTTTCTACTGGTAATCACAGACAATGGCCATCTTTTCCCTCCTGAGCTATCCCGCCTGGAAGCTGTCAAAGCCAGCGGACAGCCAATCATAGGTGGTGGAGGAATTCCCTGCCCCAAAGCTGCAGGCATACATGCCCCTTGTTTACGTGCAGTTGCAGGGTGGAGTATGTCTCCGACACCTATCACGGGGTGTCCACTTTGACAACTTCCTGGCGGGATAGCCCAGGTGGGTTCGGACTCTGAGCTCACCCCTACTGACCAGCAACATGAAGGGCACCATGACACATACTGCACCTTCAGAGCCCCATGTAACGGAACGTCCCACACTCCGCTTGAGTGCTTTTGTCATATATCGCTTCCTCCCAGTCTGAACATAGAGATCAGATATTCAATAAACAGTTCATGTTCCAGCTTGCCGCCAAAGAGTCCTGCCTTGTTCCTGGTTGTAATATGTGGCTAATATCTATATTCAGACTGGAGGAAGGGGTATATGACGAAAGCATTCAAGTGGAGTGTAGGACTTTTCATTACACCCCATAAAAGTAATCTGGCCGAACAGCAGCTACGACCCCTTTAACCCCTTGAACACCGGGACGTTTCTAAGAGCCAGTTCACACCAGACGCAGTTCCGTGTCCTTTTTTTCTGCACTAAAAATGCATGCACAATGTTTTCCATGTATTCCAATGGCTCTTGTTGGCTCTAGTTCACACCATGCAGTCAGTTTCTGCACCGGAAACTGACCGGAAACTGACTGCATGGTGTGAAGTAGAGCCAACAAGACCCATTGGAATACATGCAAAACACTGTGCATGCATTTTTAGTGCAGAAAAAATGCGCACAAAACTGTATGGAACTGCGTCTGGTGTGAACTGGCCCTAAGCCCTGGTTCACACTGGTGCGATTTGACATGCGATTTGACATGTCAAATCGCATGTCAAATCGGCGATATTTGCTGCAAATTGTGGGCAATGGCATTGTCCTAATCGGTGCGACGCCGCACCGATTTCAAAAAGTAGTTTCTGTACTACTTTTTGCGATTTCAGCCACGATTTACATTGACATCTGTGTCAGATGTCTTTGTAATCGCGGCTGAAATCGGGACTGCCAGCGAGAGTGAAATCGTGCGAGTTCAGCTGAACTCGCACGGCTTCACTCCCGCAGCCCCAGTGTGAACCTGGGCTTATACAAATTAGAATGGTCTAGCAAAATGCCACAGCAGGTCCACAACCTGGGGAAAGGTTGACTTCACGGAGACATCAAAGCTCTAGCAGTCATCGGCGGATTTGCTGCATTACCTTTTGTACCACCTGCCCCACCCTATTAGATTGTGAGCTCTTATGAGCAGGGCCTTCTTAAAGCGGTTGTATACCCTGTTTTTTTTTTTTACTTTTACCTACAGGTAAGCCTATAATAAGGCTTACCTGTAGGTAAAAAGAATATCTCCTAAACCTGTACGGTTTAGGAGATATTCCCCTCGCAATGAGCCGCTGACTGCAGCGGCGCATGCGCAGCGGGGATTCTCGGCTAAAGACCTTGCCGGCGAGCGGGAGTGACGTCATCGCCGCTCCAGCCACTCACAGCGCTGGAGCGGCGATACCCGGAAGACACACCGAGGCAAGATTACATCTCCCTCGGCGTGGACCAGGTAAGTTACCGACGCCTCGTTCTAAGGTAAGTATTTCATAATGAGCTAGTGTGCGGTGCATACTAGCTCATTATGCCTTTTGCCTTTCAGGTATGTAAAAAAAAAAAAGCAGCATACAAGCGCTTTAACCCTCTTGTATTTTATTGTATTGCAGCTGTTCTGTCTCCCTTTATATTGTAAAGCGCTGCGTAAACTGTTGGCACCATATAAATCCTGAATAATAATAATAATAATAATAATAATGACCTGAATAGGGGCAACATGTACACATCAAAGGAAGGACCATTTCTACACCTACAGAAAAACACAAGCTGTTTCCGGCTCAGCTGACTAACATTCATCGCAAGGGTATGAAAGCAGCTGTTGTTCAAAGAAATGCAAATTTTGAGGGCACTACTACCTCCGAGAGGCGACCACAAACCAAACATCCACCTACACCCAGAGCAGGCATGCCCCTGCATTCCTACGACTGGAAAAACAACGTTTCTATTCACACAGCAAAGATACCGCGTCCTTCCACTGTGCTGCTCCTCACACACAGGCACGGGGAACAAATCTCCTAAACCGCCGCCTGTCAAGGGTGATAAAACCCATAGGGAACACATCCAGAACAACCCCAGGATCAGATTTAAAGTGTAATGCGGCGTACACACGATCGTTTTTCACGTCGTTAAAAATGCCATTTTTTAAATTGGGCATTAAAAACGATCGTGTGTACGCTCCAGAGCATTTTTAACGACGTGAAAAATGGGCTAAAAAAAAAAATGAGAACCTGCTCTATTTTTTCACGTCGTTTTTTTTAACGACGTGAAAAACGGCCGTGTGTATGCTTTTACGAGGGGGAAAAAAAACGCATGCTCAGAATCAAGTATGAGACGGGAGCGCTCGTTCTGGTAAAACTAGCGTTCGTAATGGAGATAGCACATTCGTCACGCTGTAACGGACTAAAAAGCACGAGGCTGAAAAGCGCGAATCGTCGCTCAACAAACTTTTACTAACATGAAGGGTGGCGCCATTCGAACGGAACTTCCCCTTTATAGTGCCGTCGTACGTGTTGTACGTCACCGCGCTTTGCTCTAGTGTTTTTTTTTTTAATGAACATGTGTAGGCAAGGCAGGCTTGAGAGGAAACAAGAAAAATCACGTAGAGAAAAATGTTGTTTTTGAAAATGACATTAAAAACGATCACGTGTACGCGGTATTAGGCCTCGTACACGCGACAGGAAAACTGCAATGAGAGCGTTTGGCCGGGGAAAACCGGACATGTGTATGCTCCATCGCAGTTTTCCCGACAGGAGAACTGCCGAAAAAAAATAGAGAACCTGCTCTCTATTTTCCCGTTGGGATTCCCGGCGGACTTTTTTCACCGTCGTGAAAACCGGCCGTGTGTATGCTTTTCCGAGGGCAAAAAAAAAACGTGCATGCTCAGAATCAAGTATGAGACGGGAGCGCTCGTTCTGGTAAAACTAGCGTTCGTAATGGAGATAGCACATTCGTCACGCTGCAAATTATTGCATCGTTTAATGCTGCGCATTCAAATCTTCTTTGTAATGCTACAATAATGAACAATAATGAACTTGTTTTGCTGCTGATATTCACACAGAGTTCTGACAAACTTTTTTCTTTATTTTTATTACGATCTGAAAGCACGAAGACTGAAAAGCGCGAATCGTCTCTCGCCAAACTTTTACTAATATGCGATAACACGAGATCAGCAAAAGCAGCCTAAAGGGTGGCGCCGTTGGAATGGAACTTCCCCTTTATAGTGACCGTCGTACGTGGTGTACGTCACCGCGATTTGGACCGGCGGGATTTTGTATGACAGTCTGTACGCAAGACAAGCTTGGCAAGAAACCCGTCAAGCTTGGCAGGAATCTCGTCGGGAGGAGAGGAGCTTGACAGGAAAACCGGAAGTTTTTGGGGCCTACTAGTCCAGGGATGGTCCTACGCGGTCTTGCCTGCGGGAAGAAGCGGAACAATTGGGGACTCAATTGTGTACAGGGCTTCAGTTCACCCAACAGCCTTCACCAACAATTCTCAACCAGGGTTCTGTGGAAATCTAGGGTTCCTCCAGAGGTGGTTAGGGGGTTCCTTGAGCTGTGGCTAAGTGACCTTCCATGTGATGATGCCTGCCTAGTTCCAGGTTCAACACCACTTGGCAGAGCCAGAGGCATGACTGTAATGCCTCGTACACACGACCGTGTTTCCCGGCGGTAAGAAGTCCGCCGGGAAACTCGAGGGGAAAACCGAGAACCTGCTTGGTAACTTTTTCCCCCTACACACTACCGTGTTTCCCGACCGGAAAACTGCCATGAGAGCTTTGGTCGGGAATCCCGGCCTTGTGTATGCTCCACCGCAGTGTTTCCCATAGGAAAACTTCCGGGTTAAAAACCGCCGGGAATCCCGGCGGGAAAAAAGAAAACATGTTCTCTTTTATTTTCCTGCAGTTTTCCTGTCAGGAAAACTGCGATGGAGCATACACACGGCCGGTTTTCCCGGCCAAAAGCTATCATGGCAGTTTTCCTGATGGGAAAACCGGTCGTGTGTACGAGGCATTAGGGTGGCATTCTGACCACCAATGTAAGATGAGCATTCACCCCACTGACCACCACCAATGTAAGGGGTATTTTCCCAATGACCATAAATAGACCCATCTTAGCAGGGGTTCCCTGAGACCTGAAAATTTTTGCAAGGGTTCCTTTGAGGTAATAAGGTTGAAAAAGATTGGCCTACACCCGCTCTACCCCGTTGCCATTGCGCTTACCTCTGTGGGTGATTAGCTGCCCACACAGCCGAGGATCTGAAAGCCGTGTTCTTCTTCCCTGTCCTTCCAGTATGGATCAGAGCGATTCTGATTGGTCACGGCAGTACGTAGACACTTTGACCAATCAGAATCGCTCTGATCTATCCTGGAAGCCCTAGGGAAAGGCAGGGAAGAAGAGCGTGGCTTTCAGATCCCCGGACCAGCACATTGTGTCCAGCACCCCTATTTTTTGGACTTCTTTACAGTTGAATTAATTCATATGGTCAGAGCAAGAGAATGTCACCAGCACGCCACGGATCTCCAGAACACCGTTACAGCAGATAGCAACGTTTCGGGGCCTCGCAGGACCCCTTCGTCAGGCATGTGTGCGTTGGGAATAGTGCGTTTCATTCATATGGTGTGACGTTGTCCCAAACCATAGTTCTATGTGGAAAATATCTCTTGGGGTATACAGATGTGCTCACCCTCCCTCCCTCCCTCCCTCAGATCTTAGAACCATACAAACTACTTTTTGCAGCCAGAGAAGAAATTGCCAAAAACTGTATCCCCCTTTATCCTCTACAAAGCAGGCTTGGATTGGTGTCGTCCACATGTGTCAAGCACAAGACCCGCGGGGCCCAATCCGGTCCACCAGGCCATTTCATGTGGCCCTTGCGCCCCCCCCCCTGTCTCTGCCCCCACCTTGTCTCAGCAGTCAGCAGCAGAGAGGAGGACAGAACTCCTCTTCCAGAATATACTCTTCTTCGTGCAGCTGCGGAGAGGCTCGTCTCTGAGCCGACCCCCGTCTCAGCAGTCGGCAGACTGATTTCCTCTTACAGATCCTGCACCATCTCATTTCCACTTTCCTGGGTCTCAGCATTCAGCAGACCCCAGCAGCTGACTCCAGCCCTCCTCTGGTCCTCCTCCAGTTACACCCCTAGCTTCTTCCCGGCAGCAGCACAAAGTTAAAGTGGTTGTAAAGGCACAAGTTTTTTTTTACCTTCATGCATTTATTGTCTGTGTGCAGCAGCCCCCCCAAATACTTACCTGAGCCCCCTCTCGAACAAGCTATGTCCAGGAGAACCCTGGCTCTCTGGACACTCACACTCCTGATTGGCTTTTGGCAGCAGTGGGAGCCATTGGCTCCCGCTGCTGTCAATCACAGCCAGTGAGCCAATCAGGAGACGGGAAGGGGGGGCGAGCGGTGGCTCAATGTGTAAATGGGCATTACTTGCTGTGTGGGCACCCTATGTAAACAAGGCAGATCGCCGTTCTGACAGGGGGGGGGGGATGGAATTTGTGTCCCTGCAAGGCAGAGACTAAATTCCATGTCTTCACCTAGTAAAAGCAGCACACACAGTATAGAAAAACACTGGCTAGGCCCACATTTCACCCTTTGATCGCCCCTAGATGTTTAACCCCTTCCCAGCCAGTGTCATTAGTACAGTGACAGTGCATATTTTTAGCACTGTTCACTGTATTAGTGTCACTGGTTCCCACAAAGTGTCAAAAGTGTCAGTTAGTGTCAGAATGTCTGCCTCAATAATCGCAGTCCTGCTATAAGTCGCTGATCGCCGCCATTACTAGTAAAATAAATATATCCCATAGTTTGTAGCTATAACTTTTGCGTAAACCAATCAATATACGCTTATTGGGATTTTTTAACCAAAAATATGTAGCAGAATACATATTGGACGAAATTGATGAAGAAATTCGATTTTTTTTTTCTTTATTGGATGTTATAGCAGAAAAAAATAAATAAAAAAAATTAATTTTAATTGTTGGTTTATTTTTGTTTATAGCGCAAAAAATTCAAAATGCAGAGGTGATCAAATACCGCCAACAGAAAGCTCTATTTGTGGGGGGAAAAAAAAGGACATAAATTTAATTTATGCACAACGTAGCACGGCCGCGCAAATGTCAGTTAAAGTAACGCAGAACCGTATTGCTAAATAAAATGGCCTGGCCGTGAAGGGGGGTAAATCTTCTGGAGGTCAAGTGGTTAATGCAGAATTCCAACAATAATAACAATAATAATAATAATGATAACAACAACAATTAGTGTAATGACACACATAACGAACATTAAAGTAATGCAAGTGGTGTGAGTGTGCCATAAAGATTATCCATTAAAGTGGTCCTAATGTGGCCCCACTGATGCAAGTCCTAAGGTTACAATAACATTGAGAGTCATTTTGCTGCCCCAATCACCAACCCAGTGCCAGAAAATTGTATCATCGCATATGAACTCAGTACAAATGGAATCTATTGCTGGTGAATCACCTCTAAGTTACACTTTTTTTTTTTAATGACTCTTGTGAAGTGGAGTTTGAGCCCTTACCAAAACGAAAGAATGCCAGGGATGGCCGTACAAAAGCTTATACAAGGGCTGTACAAAAAGTAATGCAAAAAGGGAACATACCGTATATACTCGAGTATAAGCCGAGTTTTTCAGCACATTTTTTTGTGCTGAAAATGCCCCCCCTCGGCTTATACTCGAGTCATCTTTTTGCGCCTGATTTCCCGGAATTTGAGGACCTAGTACCGGCCGGCCGTAGGTCCCCTGGACCCCAAACTTAGCACACATGTAGACCCACTTTTTCTCTACAAGTGTGCAAGGTTTGTTGTCCAGGGAACCTACGGTCAGGGAGCACCGATTTTTCAAAGCCGGGCACCCCTTCCATAGACTCCCATGTTAAACATTAATTTCTTTGGTGATTTTGAGGACCCGTTACCGGCCAGTCGTAGGTCCCCTGGATCCGAAACTTGGCACACATGTAGCTCCATTTCTCCTCTACAAGTGTGCAAAGCTTGTTGTCTGGGAGACATACGGCCGGGAAGCACCAATTTTTCAAACCCGGGCACACCTTCCATAGACTCCCATGTTAAATGCCAGTCTAGTCACGGACACAGTGAGGCATGGGCACAGTAAGGCATGGACACAGTGAAGCACAGTGAGGCATGCACATGGACAAAGTGAGGCACAGGGAGGCATGCAGATGGACACCCTAGGCTTATACTCGAGTCAATAAGTTTCCCCAATTTTTTGTGGTAAAATTAGGTGCCTCGGCTTGTATTCGGGTCGGCTTATACTCGAGTATATACGGTAACTTTTTTAACTTACACAGGTCATTCAAATTTCACATGTTGTTAGAGTAACTCTTCCTCTATAGCATGTTTATCAAACACACAAGGCCCGCAGGTCGAATCCGGCCCGCCACGCCATTTCATGTTGCTCCCGTACTTTTTTATTTTTTAAATAGAACATGGCGGAACTTAGTTCCTCCACCTCCAGCTCATGCTCTTTGTTCCCCACTGCCACATTTAAACACAGAAGCCTTCTGTGTTTACAAGGACAGCTTTGCTCTCGGCGGCTCTCACAAATCCCTGCCTGCACTGCACTCGGGGGAAGGGGGGGCATGGGGGATGCAAGTGCAGTGTGGAATGGGACATCAAGTGGTAAGCTGCATTGTGATCCCCGTCTGTTCCCGGGTGCACAGATGCCAAACAATGATCTAATTGCAAGTGAGAGAGAGAGCCACTTAAACTGCCGGGAGGTACTAGTGCCAGGCCAAGAAGGTGAGATGTGAGGAAGTTTTTTTTGGGGGGGGGGAGATAAGGGATGAGGAGGGAGATGTGTGCAGAGGTGTGGGATGGGGGAGAGTGGTGCAGAGGAGGAGTGGAATTGAGATGTCGACAGCCTGTGAAAGAGAGCTGAACCCTGCATGTAACACGCTCCTCAACCCTGCAGTCTGTATGTAGCACACTCCTCAACCCTGCACTCTGTATGTAGCACACTCCTCAACCCTGCACTCTGTATGTAGCACACTCCTCAACCCTGCACGCTGTATGTAGCACACTCCTCAACCCTGCACGCTGTATGTAGCACACTCCTCAACCCTGCACTCTGTATGTAGCACACTCCTCAACCCTGCACTCTGTATGTAGCACACTCCTCAACCCTGCACTCTGTATGTAGCACACTCCTCAACCCTGCACTCTGCATGTAGCACACTCCTCAACCCTGCACTCTGCATGTAGCGCACTCCTCAACCCTGCACTCTACATGTAGCGCACTCCTTAACCCTGCACTCTACATGTAGCGCACTCCTCAACTCTGCACTCTGCATGTAGCACACTCCTCAACCCTGCACTCTGCATGTAGCACACTCCTCAACCCTGCACTCTGTATGTAGCACACTCCTCAACCCTGTGCACAGCACACTCCTGAACCCTGTGCTCCGCGCGTAGCGCACCCCTGAACTCTGTGCTACATACGTAGCACACCTCTGAACTTTGGACATAACGCACTCCTGGTATTTATTTATTTATAGATCCTGCCACTGTTAGTGTAATTTAGCCACACCCACCATTCGATGTGGTTTGATGGGGGGGGGGTTGCACTCTCCTGTATCTATTCTCTGAGAAAAAAAAACTGGATACATTTATTTATATAGTCTTACAGATACAACTGGCCCTTTCAGGGGAACCATAATGCTGTTGCGGCCCAAGATGAAATTGAGTTTGACACCCCCACTCTATTTTAACTTCTTCATTGCAGGTAAATAATGGATTCTAAGCCAAAGTAACATGTCATTTTTGAGTTCTTGGTGAAGGAGGGGTGCAGGCTGTCCAACATCCACAGAAACCTACAGGATGTGTTTGTAGATCGATGTCTTGTCACTGATGACCCTTGTCCTGGTGTCATCTTTGTAAACATTCTGTATCCTTCTGTGGATGTTGGATAGCCTGCACTCTTCCTACATCAAGAACTCAGTGATGGCACATTGCTTTAGTTTGGAATTCCTTATTTACTAACAATGAAAGACAACGAAGCAGAAAAAAGAAGAAGATAAAGATGATGAAGAAGACGACGACCACAATGATGAAGAAGAATAAGATGATGAAGAGGAAAATGAGGAAGACGAAGAAGAAGAAGAAAACAGTGAAGACGATGAAGAAGATGAAGAAGAGGTCAGTGAAGACGATGAAGAAGACGAAGAAGAAAAAGATAGTGAAGACGATGAAGAAGACGAAGAAGAAGACAGTTAAGACGATGAAGAAGACAGTGAAGACGATGAAGAAGACGAAGAAGAAGACAGTGAAGACGATGAAGAAGACAGTGAAGACGATGAAGAAGACAGTGAAGACGATAAAGAAGACGAATATGACAATGAAGACAACAAAGAAGGTGAAGAAGAAGACAGTGAAGACGATGAAGAAGACAAAGACAGTGAGGACGATGAAGAAGAAGACAGTGAAGATGATAAAGAAGAAGACAATGAAGAAGATGAAGAAGACAGAAGACAAAGAAGAGGAAAGACAAAAGAAGATAGAAGATGAAAGAAAGAAAGGAGAGTTCCTATAAAGCACATGTGTCGAAAACAAGGTCTGAGGGCCGAATCTGGCCTGCCAGGCTATTTTATGTGGCCCTCGCATCCCTCCTGCAGCTGCAGCACTCCTCCTGGTCTTCGCCCCCACTTTGTGTTAGCAGTCAACAGCAGAGAGGAGGACAGAACACCTCCGCCAGGACAGAACACCTCCGCCAGCTCCTGCACTTCTCTGTGCAGAGGCTTAACTCTGCCCCATCTCAGCAGTCGGCGGCAGAGAGGACAGAACACCTCCGCCAGCTCTTGCGCTTCTCTGTGCAGAGGCTTAACTCTGCCCCCCCCCATCTCAGCAGTCGGCAGCAGAGAGGACAGAACACCTCCGCCAGCTCCTGCGCTTCTCTGGGCAGAGGCTTAACTCTGCCCCCCCCCCCCATCTCAGCAGTCGGCAGCAGAGAGGACAGAACACCTCCGCCAGCTCCTGCGCTTCTCTGGGCAGAGGCTTGACTCTGCCCCCCCCATCTCAGCAGTGGGCAGCAGAGAGGAGGACAGAACACCTCCGCCAGGACAGAACACCTCCGCTTGCTCCTGCGCTTCTCTGTGCAGAGGCTTGACTCTGCCCCCCCCGCCATCTTAGCAGTCGGCAGCAGAGAGGAGGACAGAACACCTCCGCCAGCTCCTGCGCTTCTCCGTGCAGGGGCTTGACTCTGCCCCTCATCTCAGCAGTTGGCAGCAGAGAGGAAGACAGATCCTGCCCCTCTCTGTGCAGCTGCAGCACCCCCTTATCTCCGCCTCCCCTGGTCTCAGCATTCAGCAGACTCTGACAGCTGACTCCAGCCCTCCTCTGGTCCTCCCTCAGACCCTGCACTTTCTGCCTCTGTGCTCCACCCCTAGCTTCTTCTCAGCAGCATAAGGTAATGAGGGGTGCACTGTGATGTAAGGGAGGGTAGGGGACTCTTGATGTCTGCTCATAATTATTATGAGAATAATACATTTCTATGCCAGTTGAAAAGGAGGGTCCCACATCGCTGGTATCATCCACCAAAAAAACCTTTATTGGAGACTGCTCGGACAGAACACCATGGCAGATACAACCGGCCCTTTGGGGTCAACCATAATGCTGATGGGGCCCACAATGAAATTGAGTTTGACACCCCTGCTCTAGAGGAAGAGTCACTCTTCCAACATATGAAGATTGAATGACTTATGTAAGTTGCTAAAAAAGTTTTGCCTGCCTTACAAAAAAGCTAAATGTTGGGGCGTGGCCTGGACATGGCTGTGTCCTTTGAGCTCCCGGCCCGAGCCCTCCAAACCCGGCAAAATACTGTGAATTACCGGTATGCACTCAGCGAAAAAGTATAGTACCAGGGCAGCTACGCGGGGAACCCCCTCTGGGACGACTCAGGGAGAAATCCACTGATATTTTAAACTTCTGCAAGAAAAATCCCCTGGAGCTAGAGCGACGGCGCCACGAGGCCCAGCGCGTGGATCTACACAGAAGGCCCAAGCCCCGGCCGCTAGCAACAGCTTACCTGTCTCCGCTGCTTCCTTGGCTGGAACTCCCGAACCACACCAAGACCACCACCGTGCTGTGATTTCCGCAGCTCAACAGCCCGACGCCGACATGCTGGATCAGGACCCTGCTGTTGCCCCCCCCGACTCGGGCGGGCATCGAGGCCCTCCCGACTCGGTCAGACATTGAGACCCTTATCCTCTGATTGGAGGAGACACACAGGCGGGACATCCAGGAGGTTCAGGGAGAGGTATCCAACTTGGCGGAGCGAGTGTCATCGGGGGAGACTTCAGTGACATCCCTGGAAGTCAGAGTGGCAGCACTGGAACACTCCAGAGACCAGCACCGCGATACCGCTATCGAACTCCAGCTCCACCTGGAAGACATAGAGGACCGGAGCCGCCGTAACAACTTGCGGCTACGAGGAATACTGGAGAGTACTGACATGGAGAGCCTCGGGGGTACGGTGAAGGAGCTATTCTGGACCGTCCTGGAGAACCCGGATGCGGAGATCGTGCTGGACAGGGCACACAGAACCTTAGGCCTCAGGCTGGCAGATCCGAGTAGGCCGCGTGACATCATATGGAGACTACACCCAGAACAAATCTATCCTACGCCGGGCCTGGGATCACGGAGATGTGGTGATAGCGGGCGCACAAGTCAAGATCCTCCCTGACCTTTCCAGAGCGACATTGCATCGTAGAGCCCTGCTGCGTCCCATCCTGGACCTAGCCAAGCAGAAAGGACTAACCTATCGATGGGGATACCCGCTATCAGTGTCCTTCCGTAAAGACTCCAGCACTTTCACTTTGCAGACCGCGGCTGACCTCCCTGCACTCTTCCGCTATTTGGAAGCGGAGCCCATACCAGTACTTGACTGGCTCCAGTTGCTTCCACGTCCACACGGAATATCGGGCCTCTCTGCACAGCGCGGCCCCTTGCCACTGTCGGAAGATACCTCCGCCGGAACATCATCCACCTCGCGAGACGTGCGTAAATGTATTGACTCGACCCTCCACTCCGCACAGTTAGTTGACACCTGGTGACTTTTCCACCCTGGGGAACAGGACTATTCCTTCTAATCTAAACCACACCGGTCATACCCGCGCATCGATTACTTTTTAGTGCCCCACGGACAACTGCACGCGATCAAGGACACCTCAATTGGGTCGATCACGTGGTCAGACCACTCCCCGATAGGGATGAAATACGCACCGCACAGACACCCATGCAGGACAACATCCGGTTTGGAGATTCAACGAGAGCCTCCTACAGGAACCTGAGGTTTTGGCTGAGGTGGTCACTGAGGTAGGTCACTATTTTGATACTAATGCTACGGTGGACAGCGACCCCGGTATAGTGTGGGAGGCCCACAAAGCCGTGATTAGGGGCGTGCTCATAAAACATGGCGCTAGATTGAAACGGGCACGGACTGCACAATTAAACTTACTCCTCACTAGATTGCAGACCCTGGAGGCCTCCCACAAGGCGTCCCTGACCAGACAACTCGAGACCGATCTTGATACTGTCCGGTCGCAGATCACTGACATCCTACAATATAAGGCCAAGGCGGCGATGCAGATCTGTCGGAGGAGGGTTTATGAATCGGGCAACAAATGTGGCAGGCTCTTAGCCCAAACTCTGTGGACACAACGACTAGCATCCTACATATCGCATGTCATCTCCTCCTCCGGACAGAAAGCGTCCTTACCCCTTTAAATTACGCAGGAATTTAGATCATTCTACAGCTCCCTGTACAATCTACACATGCCTACTTCCGCAATCTACCTCACTTCGGACTACCTCGACCAGTCCCTTATGCCCGCGCTGTCGGCGGAAACTCAGGAAATTTGGAGGAACCCATTACCATACCCGAACGCCAACTTGCCCTTAAAGGTACAAAACCAGGCAAAGCCCCGGGCCCAGATGGTCCCACCACCCACTATTATAAGTCCCTTCTCCCATCCCTAGGCCAACATATGGTGAAACTATATAACGACCTAGGTTCCGGGAAATCATTCCATAACACCACACTACAGGCACAAATCTCGGTTATACCAAAAGAAGGTAAAGACCCTTCCCAATGCAGGAGCTATCGCCCTATATCCATTCTAAATACAGACCTTAAAATATTTACCAAAATCTTGGCATCCAGGCTACAACAACACTTACCCCACCTAATTCACTTAGACCAAGTGGGCTTCGTCCCGACTAGAGAGGCTAGGGACAATACCATCAAGGTCCTCAACCTGTTGCACATAGCGGTCAGCAGCAAGACGCCATGCGTACTATTGGGGACAGACGCCAAGAAGGCGTTTGACCGGGTGAACTGGAGGTTCATGTTTGAAACACTGAAATACATAGGCCTTGGGGACCGAATGCTGCACTGGGTGGCTGCTGCTTATTCGAGCCCAACGGCCAGGGTTAGAGCGAATGGAGTTCTATCGGAGTTATTCCCGATAACCAATGGGACCAGACAGGGTTGCTCTCTTTCGCCCCTGCTCTTCGTGCTGACCCTGGAGCCCTTCCTATGCCACGTCCGACAGAACCCTGACATTACCGGTGTAATGGCCAACAGAACGCAGCATAAGGTGTCGGCCTATGCTGACGACTTAATGTTCACACTCACGAAACCCTCCATTTTCCCGCCGAGCAAACAAACTCACTCCGCCTTCACCCGGTTCCTCTGGGCAGGGAAAAGTCCTTGTCTGAATAGGAAAACACTATCGCTCCCGGAACTACACGGAGGCTCAGCTATGCCAGAAATCCGCACTTACTATCAGGCGACCCACCTCAGCAGACTCCTGGATTGGTGCCGACATACCGACACCAAGCTATGGACGCAAATCGAGCAGGAACAAAGCGTAGTTCCCCTTCACAGAGCCCCATGGTGTCACTCGGCCCTACCTTCGGAGCTTACACTTCACCCGCTGATAGGCACCACTGTTAAAATATGCTCACAACTGTTGTCAAAATCCTCACTCTCGACCAGTAACTCCCTGCTGAGACCAGTGAAAGGACACTCCCATTTTACACCGGGCCTACACGATAGAAAGTTCCTCGAGTAACAGGAAGCGGGGTTCTAACCAACGTCACACTTTAGCAATATGGGAAAATGGAAAACGACCGCTGAACTATTAGACCCCACAGGCCCATATAGACTGGACTACATGAGAGCTTTTCAGCTCAGTCACTTCCTGAGTAGCTTACCGCCCCCCGACATCCACCCACGACCCTGGAGGAGCTCTGCACAGAGACCAGGACGATCCCTCATACCCTCTCCCTGACATATGACATGTTGATTACACCCCCCCGGTGACAGCCCAATCCCATGCCTACTTAAATGGGAAAGAGACCTGAATAATTGTCATTTTACCAACAGTAAAAAACAGCATATACTCAAATTCACCCATAAGTCTTCCCTATGCTCCAGAATCCAGGAAACGAATTACAAAATTCTCACTCGGTGGTACAAGACCCCCGCCCTACTACATACTCTCTTCCCGACGTCCTCAGATCTTTGTTGGCGATGTCGAGAAGAGAAAGGCACCCTCTTAGACATATTCTGGTCCTGTCCCCGGATACGGAACTTTTGGAGTGAAGTTCGACGGCTGACCCAGAAATTCACAGAACGCGTGATACCGGACGATCCGGCTTTCTTCCTACTTCATGCGACGGACACACCATCACGGGTCTACAAAAAATCGGTAGTGCGTCACTTACTGGACGCAGCCAAAGCTTGCATCCCACTTAACTGGAAGTCTCAACACCCACCGACCATTACCCTTTGGCTTAAAAATGTTGATGACATCAGCCGGATGGAAGATCTGATCCTTACTAGCCAAAAGAGACAGGAGACGTACAAAAAGACTTGGCAAATGTGGAATATGTTTAAGTACTCCAATGAAGGACAAAGCCTCAGAGGGGTAGACGTGACAGTTAATCAGACCAGCCCGCGACCGCCCACTCCGGCTTCCGATACTTAGTTACTGACGACTTGCAATGAGTAGAAGGCGCCACATGGGGCACCCTACCAAATCCTTGCTCGCACCCACAGTCTCCTTCACCCTCCCCCGCTTTCTGATCCCCCCTTTTTTTTAATGGAACTGTTTTTACTATGATTTTTCTTTACTAATAATTTGGAAAATGGAAGGGAGGCTGGCCTTGTTTAAGAACCCGAACAGACTTCTGTTTTGAGGAATTGATAAGATCCTTGAGGGGGCCGCATATCTGAAGTACACATGAACTCCCCTCCAGCACACACGTTTTCACACAGGAATGCTTGCATCCTCTATGGCAGGGATCTCCAAACTGCGGCCCGAGGGCCGGATGAGGCCCTTTGCTAGCCTTTATCCGGCCCTTGGGGCACTATTCTTCCATATGATATGAGGTACTATTCCTCCCACTGATACCAACAATAGGACATTATTTCTTTCACTGATACCAGTGATGGGGCACCACTCCTCCTCCTATTGATCACTAACATTGAGGCCATGTTTACCCTTACTGATGTTGGGCCAAGGACATTTTCTACCACCATTGGCCACAATCCGGCCCCCTTAAAGTCTGAAGGACAGAAAACTGGCCCTTTGTTTGAAAATTTTGGAGACCCCTGCTCTATGGGGACGCCGACAACAGACCAAACATTACTGTTTTATGATGTCGATGATGCCATGTAATGCAGGCCCATGTAACTTCACCTGTACCAATGTGTGCTTGATGTATTATGTTGTTTTGGTCCATGCAGACCGGTCTCTCTGTTATAAATAAATTTAAAAAAAAAAAAACTTTTGCCCACTTTTGCAGTACTTTCAGTACAGTCCTTGTATTTACTGAACAAGCAAATGAGCGTGCTTTTCAAGCGTGCTAATATTTTTGTGGTCTACCTATGATTACTTACTATGCCGGACATAAATGAGCAATTCATGCCTGCCTCTATTCACCTACAAGCATCTCTGCAGTGGGAGGAAACAGGAAAAAAAAGAAGAAGGTGATTCCACTCATTCGACGAGCACCAGCAGGATGATCCAACTAGATGGGGAAGGAAAGTCACACATTTACTTTTGTGTCCTCTTTGAAGCTAATCAAAAACCCAATATATTTGGTGGTCAAGCAAAAGACAGGAAAAAAAATGTGACAGTTTACGTATGTGAAAACTATTCCAGAAAAAGCAGACACTTCATCACTGCCGTGACGGGTGCCAGAGGAGTATCACTGCAGCTACATTTCCCTTCAAATTATCATAAGTCAACTTTGTGGAATGAGGAAACTGCAGTGATCCGCTCTAGTGAATGAGGAATAGCTGCTACCTCTTAACATAAACCCAAAAAAAAAAGATTGTATTAACTAAAATCCATCAATAAAGGGGATCCCCCACCCTGTAACACACACCAAGGAACGAGTAGCTATACAAAGGGAACCTGATACATTAGTGGAACTCTCACCTTACCTTACCTTGGTTTGCAATACGTGGTAGAGAAGTGTGAGTACATACAGGAGTAATTGGCATTCCTGGACTATCCTTATAACTCACTTATGTCAAAAACAAGGTCTGCGGGCCGAATCCGGCCTGCCCAGGACTTGCCGTGTGGCCCTCGCACTCAGTTTTGCAGCCGGAACGTGGCGCAACTCCAATCCGCCACCTCTGGTTCTCGCCCTTCGTTTCCACTTCCCGCTGTCAGTTGTAAACACAGAAGCCTTCTGTGTTTTCAAGGGACAGCTTTGCTCTTAGCGGCGCCCGGTTGTACCGGTTACCTGCACGCAAGCAAGGCGGGAAGAGATCTCCAGAGAAAGAGAGAATGATCTCCCTGCACAGGGAGGTACTAGAGCTGGGTCAGGTAGGAGAGAGTAGAAATGTGAGGAAGCTTAGGGGGGGGGGTGTGGGAGTTGGGGCTGCGCACTGTGCATAGCACACCCCTAAACCCTGCACTTTGTACACAGTGCATCCCTGAACTCTGTATGTAACATACTCCTGAACCCTGCATTCTGTACGTAACACACTCCTGAACCCTGCATTATGAATGTAACACACTCCTGAACCCTGCATTCTGTACGTAACACACTCCTGAACCCTGCATTCTGTACGTAACACACTCCTGAACCCTGCATTCTGTACGTAACACACTCCTGAACCCTGCATTCTGCAAGCCTTATTCTAGGCTTACCTATAGGTAGAAGTAGTCAAAAAGGGTTTACAACCTCTTTAAGTCTGAAGGACAGTAAATTGGCTCTTTGTTTGGAAGGTTTGTAGACCCCTGCTCTGGGCCCTTAAATCCCACCATAGCAGACAATATCTTCAAGGGAGGCTTCCAAGAGCGGGGGACATCCCACACTCCTAGGTCCCAAGGCCTAAGAACAAAGCCAGGTCCTGAATATCCATAATATAGCAGCTGATGAAGCAAGCCAAACACAGTATGTGACCAAGTCAATTCACTTTATGCTCTATTCTTATAACATACAATAACTGTAGAAAAAGAAGGTCTTTTTGCAGGTCAGGAATGTCTGATCGGATGTGATGAGAAAAGCCTCCACTTTTTTCCTTTCTTTAGTCTTTAAAAATAAGCATTTAATCTGAAAACTGTTGTAATTCAAGGGGGGAGAAAAAAACGCCTTCAGACTGCCCTGCACATGGCCCACAGCGTGACGCGCGTGAGTTCTCTCTCTATGTGCATAACAAAAGGTGTCAGGAGATGTGTCTTATTCCCCGGTCCTCCCTCTAATACAAAACCTGTTGAAGTCAGCTACTTCAAACTCACCAGCGGATATCAGATTAATGATTCACATGATCTAAAGCAGGGGTGCCCAACCTTTTGAAGAGCGAGGGCCACTTAGTGACTTGGTAACCGGTCGCGGGCCACAATGAGTGGAGCAGGCGGATGACAGGTCTGTGTCCACTCTGCATATTGAGAGCAGACACGGACACAGCCCACTCTACTCTATGGGCCCTTCGATTCGGTCCACCCAGGCGGAAGGGGATGGACCCCCTTCTGTTTTTTTTTTTTTTTTTAGTGGATCGGATTGGAGGTAGGCGGTGCACCTGCGGACCAGTTTGAAAGCAGCCCAGTAACCACTGCAGAACAGATATGCCCATATTTGGTATCACTCCACCTGTGACAGGAGCCGGTGCTATACAAGAAGCATCGGCTTATGCGCCCTTGCTCCACAGCCACTTGCTTTCTCTACCGCCGGCTTCCTTCACAACACTGATGCTCTGGGATGACGGATCGGCGATCTGGGCTTGCCAACCAGCCATCCCAGAGCAGGAGGTCGTGGGCCACATCAGAGGGCTCCACGGGCCACATGTGGTCCCCGGGCCACTGGTTGGGCACCCCTGATCTAAAGGATAGAAGAGCACATCATTCTACACTCAGGGCAGCACTGTGGTGTAGTGGTTAGCACTTTCACCTAGCAGCAAAAGGGTTGCTGGTTCGAATCCTGACCACGACACCATCTGCCTGGAGTTTGCATGTTCTCCCTGTGTCTGTGTGGGTTTCCTCCGGGTTCTCCGGTTTCCTCTCACACTCCAAAGACTTGCTGGTAGGTTAATTGGATCTTGTCCAAATTGGCCCAGTATATATGTGTACGAATGTGTGTCCCAAGCACGTCCAGATCCTATGGGGTTAATGACCGCACCAGCCAAGCAGACACTGGCTGCAAAAAGCGCTTTGAGGCGATTCAGTTCGCATTTGTAGCGCTATACAAGTCATTCATTCATTCATACAATAGAGGTAATAGCTTATTTAAATGGAACAAGAAGAATTATTGCAACCTTTGCAATAACAACACATTTTCTAGCTGGGAACTGAGTGGGGAAGTGTTGGGACCTTTCATTGTGTTGTTCACACTGGGGAGATTTACCCTCGCCATTGAATCCAGTGACCATTGTACAAGAACAGAACGTGAGGGAAAGTCTTCTAATAGAGAAACCTATTTCTGTAACAACTATCAAGGTGAGATCTTGGGAGATTTCCTCTTACTTCCTGTCTCTAGTTAAGAGAAAAATGTAGGAAAAAAGGTTCCACCACTTCCCCACTCTATCCAAAACCAAACAGAAAAGTCTCAGCCGAAGCTCCACATTAAAGATAAGTTAAAGTGGACCTGAACTCAAATATAATAATAACATATCCATATATTTTATGGATAATATATAAAATACTTTAGTATTATAGCCTATAACAGTGTTTCTCAACCAGGGTGGTGTCTGGGTTCCCTGTGAGTGCCGCAAGCACGGGACTAAGTTTGCACTGGATCAGAATCACGAGTTGCTTTGGCCTGGGCAGGTCAAACACTAGCACCATAACAACCAAAGACGTTCTAGGACCAGGATGCACAGCGTCAATCATTGGTATGGAGATGGCAGACAGCTTGGCCGTGCTATGGTAAGGCTTGACTCAGGAAAAGATGAAGGTCCACCTCCTCCAGACTTCCTACACCTCCCACCTTCTGCCACACTGCTGGAGCCAAAAGGTAGGGCTCTGATGTGATGGGGGACCTCTGATGTGAGGGGGGGAAATCTGATGTGATGAGAGGGCCTCTGATGTGACGAAAGGGCCTCTGTTGTGAAGGGGGTCTCAGATGTAATGGGAAGACCTCAGATGTGAAGGGGGTCTCTGATGTGATGGGAGGACCTCTGATGTGATGGGAGGACCTCTGATGTGATTGGGAGGACCTCTGATGTGAAGAGGGCGTCTGATGTGAGGGGGGGCTTCTGATGTGATGGGAGGACCTCTGATGTGATTGGGAGGACCTCTGATGTGATTGGGAGGACCTCTGATATGAAGAGGGCCTCTGATGTGATGGGGGGGGGGCTTCTGATGTGATGGGGGCCTCTGATGTGATGGGAGGACCTCTGATGTGATTGGGAGGACCTCTGATGTGATTGGGAGGACCTCTGATGTGATGGGGGGTTTCTGATGTGATGTGTGGGCCTCTGATGTGATGGGAGGACCTCTGATGTGATGGGAGGGCCTCTGATGTGATGGGGGGGCTTCTGATGTGATGGGGGGCTTCTGATGTGATGGGGGGCCTCTTATGTGATGGGAGGGCCTCTGATGTGATGGGGGGCTTCTGATGTGATGGGGGGCTTTTGATGTGATGGGGGGCCTCTGATGTGATGGGAGGACCTCTGATGTGATGGGGGGGGCCCTCTGATGTTTTATCAATGAAAGTTTTATTAAGGAGAAAGTAATTTTCAAAGTTCAGAATAAACACAAGTACAACAAATTAGTATACTAAGCACAAACATTCATGAACTTCTGAACAGAAAAGAAAAACAGAACATAAAAAAAAAGGTAAGATAAAAGAATATAACTACATACATATATATATTAATGGCTGGTCCTTAGCATGGCCATAGCTTTTATATCCAGTGCAACAAGGGAGCTAGCACTTTAATTATTTTAACTTGTCTGGACCCCAGGCCAGTGAGAAAAACTAAGCATAAGGATAAAAAAGGAAGGGGGTGGGAACATAATAACAAATCATTAGTAAGAAGATCCTTGGTGAGGGAACCCAAGGCCAATTTTGTCTGTGGGGTGAGCATAAAGGTCGTCTATGTCTACATGAGGGACAATAAAATCAATATTCTATTAAGTTGAACAGTCAATCAGTATTTCAACCTACCCGAGGTAAGAAAGACAATGGTCCGGGTCAGAATAATGGTTTCAGCCAGTATCCAATTGTGTATATTGATCAGAGTATCGGAACGGGCCCTCTGATGTAAGTAATGGGGCGGACCTCTGCTATGAAGGGGGCTCTGAGGTAATGGAAGGACCTCAGATGTGAAGGGGGTCTCTGATGTGATGGGGGGGGGGGGGAGATCTGAGGTAATGGAAAGACCTCAGATGTGAAGGGGGCCTCTGATGTGATGGGGGGGGATCTGAGTTGATAGAAGGTCCTTGGTGAGGGAACCTAAGGCCAATTTTGTCTGTGGGGTGAGCATAAAGGTCGTCTACGTCTACACGAGGGACAATGAAATCAATATTCTACTGTGTTGAACAGTCAATCAGTATTTCAATCTACCCGAGGTAAGAAAGACAATGGTCTGGGTCAGAATAATGGTTTCAGCCAGTATCCAACTGTGTATATTGATCAGAGTATCGGAACGGTAACTCTGATGTAATGGGGTGGACCTCTGATATGATCAGAGGACCTCTGCTATGAAGGGGGCCTCTGATTTGATGGGGGGGGGGAGATCTGAGGTAATGGAAAGACCTCAGATGTGAAGGGGGCCTCTGATGTGATGGGGGGAGAGATCTGAGGTGATAGAAGGACCTCAGATGTGAAGGGGGGGGCTCTGATGTGATGGGGGGGGAGATCTGAGGTGATAGAAGGACCTCAGATGTGAAGGGGACTCTGATGTGATGGGGGGGTCTGAGGTGATAGAAGGACCTCAGATGTGAAGGGGGCCTCTGATGTGATGGGGGGGAGATCTGAGGTGATAGAAGGACCTCAGATGTGAAGGGGGGGCTCTGATGTGATTGGGGAACCTCTGATGTGAAAGGGGAACATCGGATGTAAAGGGAGAACCTCTTGATGTAAAGGGGGGGGGGCTCTGATGTGATTGGGGAACCTCTGATGTGAAAGGGGAACATCGGATGTAAAGGGAGAACCTCTTGATGTAAAGGGGACACCTTCTGATGTAAAGTTGCGACCTCTGATGTGAAGTTAATCTCATCAAGGCAGTTGTGTGCATTGTCCTAGGTTCAGATTTCCCATTGATAAGTAAAATATAAGTTTTTTACATTTTAGACTGGGGAACCTTGGAATTGCACAGTTTTTGAGGGTGCCGCTACTCGAGAAATTCTGTATCTGTCTCAATATTGGCCAAAGAATCTGTACGGAAGATCAATGTGGACCAAGTACTTGGGCATTAAAGGAAACCTCCATTGAGCATATTATGTTGGCTGCCATTGATGTTCCTCCCTTTTCCATTCAAAATTAACAGGCTGCCTTTGGATGCTAATCCGAATCTGATACAAAAAGATGGGAGACAAACTGCAAGATGACTGGAATTTCAGTTTTAACCCAACGCTAAAGTGAATAACTTTGTTCTTTGGAGATGATAAGCACGCCTTGTCCATAAAGTAATAATTATCTCTGAAACACTCCTCTCCCCTACGCTTATACGGCTGCCACCATCACAGAATTTAATGTTGACCCCTTGAACTTGAACAGACCCCCTCATTCATTTAGCTAGTCAGCAACAATCTGTGGAAGAAGATGAGAAGAACATCTGAGGAACGTCATCATATTTTCCATACATGTGGCCCCCTATAACCTCCAATGAAAATAAAATAAATCTCTTCTTCAAGAGATGGATAAATTAAATAATATATCAGGACAGACCAGAGCTGTATCTGGTCTTCCTAAAATAGTAGGAGTGCATCCTTGCCTCTTTCTAGGGCTGCAACTAACGATTATTTTCATAATCGATTAGTTGGCCGATTATTGTTTCGATTATTCGATTAATTGATTAATAACCTTAAAAAAAAAGAAAAAGTGTGGTGTATAATTTAGTTAATATGTAAAGTTTAAAAAAAGACAATTTATTCTTAAATATCTCTATGAAATGGTAAATGTAAATAACCAACTATATGGTTAGGGAGCAAAATCTCGAATCCACTCCGAGAATAACAGACAGAAGAGATATACTGTATATACTATTAGAGGAGATATATACTGTATATACTATTAGAGGAGATATATACTGTATATACTATTAGAGGAGATATATACTGTATATACTATTAGAGGAGATATATACTGTATATACTATTAGAGGAGATATAATGTATATACTATTAGAGGAGATATATACTGTATATACCATTAGAGGAGATATTCTGTATATACTATTAGAGGAGATATATACTGTATATACTATTAGAGGAGATATATACTGTATATACTATTAGAGGAGATATTCTGTATATACTATTAGAGGAGATATACTGTATATACCATTAGAGGAGATATACTGTATATACTATTATAGGAGATATATACTGTATATACTATTAGAGGAGATATACTGTATATACTATTATAGGAGATATATACTGTATATACTATTAGAGGAGATATACTGTATATACCATTAGAGGAGATATACTGTATATACTATTATAGGAGATATATACTGTATATACTATTAGAGGAGATATACTGTATATACTATTATAGGAGATATACTGTATATACTATTAGAGGAGATATATACTGTATATACTAGTAGAGGAGATATTCTGTATATACTATTAGAGGAGATATATACTGTATATACTATTAGAGGAGATATATACTGTATATACTATTAGAGGAGATATACTGTATATACTATTAGAGGAGATATATTGTATATACTATTAAAGGGTGAATCTGGTAAATATCATCAGACTCAGATGAATTTTTTTTATTTAACCACTTCAGCCCCGGACCATTTTGTTGCTAAAGACCAGGCCCCTTTTTGTGATTCGGCACTGCGTCGCTTTAAATGACAATTGCGCGGTCGTGCGACGTGGCTCCCAAACAAAATTGGCGTCTTTTTTCCCCCCACAAATAGAGCTTTCTTTTGGTGGTATTTGATCACCTCTGCGGTTTTTATTTTTTGCGCTATAAACAAAAATAGAGCAACAATTTTAAAAAAAAATTCAATATTTTTTACTTTTTGCTATAATAATATCCCCCAAAAAATATATAAAAAAACTTTATTTTTTCCTCAGTTTGGGCCGATACGTATTCTTCTACATATTTTTGGTAAAAAAAATAATAAAAATCGCAATAAGCGTTTATTGATTGGTTTGCGCAAAAGTTATAGCGTGTACAAAATAGGGGATAGTTTTATGACATTTTTATTAATAATTTTTTTTTTTTACTAGTAATGGCGACGATCAGCGATTTTTATCGTGACTGCGACATTATGGCGGACACATCGGACACTTTTGACACCATTTTGGGACCATTGTCATTTTTAAAGCGATCAGTGCTATAAAAATGCACTGATTACTGTGAAAATGACACTGGCAGTGAAGGGGTTAACCTGTAGGGGGCGCTGAAGGGGTTAAGTGTGTCCTGATGAGTGCTTCTAACTGTAGGGGGGATGGGCGGTGTGTGACAAGACAGTGATCACCGCATCTGATTACAGGAAGCGGTGATCACTGTCATTGTCACTAGGCAGAGCGGGGAGATGCTTGTTTACATCAGCATCTCCCCGCTCTATCTCTCCGTGAGACGATCGCAGGTGTCCCCGCGGCGATCGAGTCCGCGGGACCCACGGTCGGTCTCACGGCACGGAGAAAGCAGCAGGCGGCATCTTAAAGGGGAGCTACCTGTACGTACTTATGCCTGTTCGTGCCATTCTGCCGACGTATATATACAGGAGGCGGTCCTTAAGCGGGTAAAGAAAAAAAAGTTAAAGACTGTTTTTCAAACAGAACTGTAATATATTATATGCTGGCCATACAACAACGTCTTCCTTAAAAAAAAAAAAAAAATGTTTTTTAAGGACTTTCGTTTGATTTTCTAATCGTCAGTGGGGTCAAATCGACGTTCGTTTTCAACCACAGTGACGAGAAAGTTTAGAAATAATAGAAAATTTATTTTCAGACCATGTAATGTGGTTTTCGTTTAGAAATTACATTCATTTTAAAACTGAATGTTAAAAGCAAGCGAAAATTTCAAACAACATTCTTTCATTCAGCGAATGTACAAAGATTTTTCGTATTAATATAATAATAACAGTAGCGATTATTTGCTCTTTTTGTAATATAAAGGGCTAATTTTCATTTTTTTAAACGCCATTAGGTTACTGGCTGATTAATCGATTATAAAAATAGTACCGTATATACTCGAGTATAAGCCGACCCGAATATAAGCCGAGGCACCGAATTTTACCACAAAAACTGGGAAAACTTATTGACCCGAGTATAAGGCTAGGGTATCCATCTGCATGCCTCACTGTCACTGTGCCCATGCCTCACTGTGGCCCATGCCTCACTGTGTCCATGCCTCACTGTGCCTCACTGCGCCCATGCCTCACTGTGGCCCATGCCTCACTGTGTCCATGCCTCACTGTGCCTCACTGTGGCCCATGCCTCACTGTGTCCATGCCTCACTGTGCCTCACTGCGCCCATGCCTCACTGTGCCTCACTGCGCCCATGTCTCACTGTGTCCATGACTAGACTGACGTTTAACATGGGAGTCTATGGAAGGGGCGCCCAGCTTTGAAAAACCAGTGTTCCCCGGCCTGTAGGTCCCCCAGACAACAAACTTTGCACACTTGTAGAGGAGAAAAGGGGCTACATCTGTGCCAAGTTCCGGGTCCAGGGGACCTACGACCAGCCAGTACCGGGTCCCCAAAGTCACCGGAGAAATTACCGTTTAACATGGGAGTCTATGGAAGGGGTGCCCGGCTTTGAAAAATCGGTGCTCCCCGACCGTAGGTCCCCCTGACAACAAACTTTGCACACTTGTAGAGTAAGAGGGGGGCTATATGTTTGCCCAGTACCGGGTCCCCAAAGTCCGGATCAGGCGCAAAAAGGTGACTCGAGTATAAGCCGAGGGGGGCATTTTCAGCACAAAAAAATGTGCTGAAAAACTCGGCTTATACTAGAGTATATACGGTAATCGATTAATTTCATAATCGATTAGTTGTCGATTAATCGATTAGTTATCGATTAATCGATTAGTTGTCGATTAATCGATTAGTTGTTTCGGCCCTACGCTCTTTCTATAATCTTTTTCATCTGCTTTGTTTTTTCCGCTATAGAGGATAAAAATAACCCTTCATTGCCGTTTCCTAAATACGAATCACATGCCTGAACAGGATTTTCCCAACTTGTAACCATATATTTACATAATCCCTGCTCTGATTATAGCATTTTTTGACATTCCTGCCAGTAGCCAGCTTCTGAAGAAGGCAACACAGATGCGGACTGACATTTCAGCCTACCTCCAGTTCCCTCAGTCCATGTCCAGACTCTGATTTGACTTGCAAGTATGAGTGACTAATTTTTACTATTTTTTTATTTTTTATAGTCTCTATAACGTTTTTACAGGATCACTCATCATATCTACTTTTAAACATCTTTAGACAATATCTCTGCATCTGCTCCTGAAGAGTAGCACTACAGCTACGAAACGTGTTGAGATAATAGATGCCTTCCCCGCTGTTCTTTTTATTCAAGATACCATGATTACGGTTCACTGGAATATACCTATATATTACTTACTGTGGGAATACGTTGCAACTAGTCTGATGTGTCATCATTATGTCATTACTGTGGCTCTAGGCCAATATGCTATCAGTGTGTCATTATGCTATTCTGTTAATTTATTACTATGTATCATGTCATGGAATAAAAAAGTTTTTTACTTTACTATGATGGTTACTACATGTCTATGCATTTACTATATGGCACTATAGATGGCTCCACCACCAGACAGCATAGTACCATGCAATGCTATTTTTCTGGCTGCACGCTTCAATTCAAAGTCCCAATTTTTTTTTTAGTTCTTTCTTATCAACACAGATGTGAGGGCCCTACTTACTGCAGAATCCCAGGTATGGAGATTTTATAGATACAATGCCTAGAAAAAATATTGAGATTTTCCACATTTTGTCAAACAAAAACGTAAATGTACTTTTATTGGGATTTTATGTGATAGACCAACACAAAGCGGCACATAAGTGTGGAGTGGAAGGAAAATGATAAATGGTTTTATAAATCTTTTACAAATAAATGTAGCGATTTTGAGCATGCGCATTTTTTTTCACGTCGTTAAAGCCTACACACGCCCGTTTTTCATGACGTGAAAAACAACGAGAAAAATTAGAGCATGATCCAAAATTTTCCTGGCCATTTTTCACGTCGTGAAAAATGCTCTGAAGCCCACACACCATCGTTTTTAATAACCATTTTAAAAACTGTAATTTTTATCGTCATTAAAAACGGCCGTGTGTACGCGGCATCAAGCCTCGTACACACGGCCGGTTTTCTCGGCAAGAAACGACAAGAAAACTGCTGGGAGAGCTTTTTGCCGTGAAAAACGTTGGTGTGTATGGTTTCTTGTCTTGAAAACCCTCGGGAATCTCAACGAGAAAAATAGAGAACCTGCTCTCCATTTTCTCGTCGGCCTGTTTCCTGTCGAGAAAACTGTGTGTGTGTGTGTGTATGATTACCTGCCTCCAGGTAAACCCGCGCATGCTCGATGAGACTTCGACGCATGCGCGGTAGCATACAAGGGTAGTGTAGGGTGAAGCAAGATGGCGGTGATGGCATCGAATGTGACGACATTGAACGTGACCACGACATGCCATGACACTGATCCAC